>VZTE01005517.1:847392-903401 GCA_013397775.1 Eulacestoma nigropectus | reverse complement strand
GGTTCAGGATTAATCTGGTTATCAATCAGGCCCTACCTGTCACCCAGGCTGTGTTTGAGACGTTGGGAGGGATTCAGTTGCTTTTAGACTCATAATGAAAGGAAATGTGCCACAGTAAGCAGTGTGAGAGGTGCATCTTTATGGTTTGTGCTGACCAGAGCCGGTGAAACTTTCCTGTGTGTTTTATCTGCAAGGGAGACTTCCCTCCTTTTCTTTGTATTTTATCCCATAATTTCAGTACCTTTAAGGTAGGGGAGAAATTTTTCCCCATGACTGGTCTAGGATAGAGCCAATGAAAGAAAGGTGTGTACAATTTGCCCGAAATAAATTGAACATTTTATTGGGCCCATGATGCCTCTGGTCATCAGGGATGAGATGCAACGTACCAATGGGCTCGTGACCAAGGGGTAGACTTGACCATGGACAGTATTTCACAGGTCATCCCACAGCTGTGAGACCTGTGCTGCAATCAAACAAGCCAAGCGAGTGAAGCCTTTGTGCTATGGTGGACTGTTGAGGAATTTTTGCAGGAGAACGGACACTGGGAATGCACAACCCAGCTTTCCCAGCACTGAATCAAGCTGAGTAAAGGCTACACTATCTTTGATAACACCATGGAAGAAAGAAGAGAAACAACCCAAGGATATGAAACAAGGATGTATTAATCACAGCACAAAAGAGATATAGTTTAGGAATTGCTGAAACAATAAGTTAGTTCAGCAATATTGAAAGAACTATAGTTTAGGAACTGATGAAACAATAATTTAGTTTAAACAAGATTGATACATTATGCTGAGCAAAAAGGATGTGAGAAGTTGAAATATGGTGAATAACTGTTACAGCAAGTGTCCAATCAGAAGTTTAGACGCAATATGCTAACAGTAGTAAGCATCCAATCATTATACTTTTGACCGCACGATGATCGAATCATCACGTATTCAGAACTGAAAATGCTATATAAGTGTATATTCTTCAAATAATAAATGGCTTCACATGATCATATTGATCGTCACGTGATGTCCCATTATTCAGCCTCCGCAGTGGACGATGGTCAAAGTAGAGGTATGGGGAAGCCTGGCAGATTGACTACATCACCTTCCCCAAACCCGCCAAGGCAAGCGCTACGTGCTGACCATGGTGGAAGCCACCACTGGATGGTTGGAGATCTACGCTGTGCCTCACACTACTGCCCGGAACACCATCTTGGGCCTGGAAAAGCAAGTCCTGTGGAGACATGGCACCCCTGAGAGAATTGAGTCGGACAACGACACCCATTTCAAGAATGGCCTTATAAATACCTGGGCCAGAGAACATGGAATCGAATGGATATATCACATCCCCTATCATGCACCAGCTGCTGGGAAAGTTGAACGGTGCAATGGACTACTTAACACCACCCTGAAGGAACTTGGTGGGGGAACCTTCAAAAGTTGGGAAGTGAACTTAGCAAAGGCCACCTGGATGGTCAATACCCAAAGGTCCATCAGTCGAGCTGGTCCTCCCCAGTCCGAACCCTTGCACACAGCTGATGGAGATAAAGTCCCTGTGGTACACTTGAAAGGTATGTTAGGAAAGGCTGTTTGGATTAGTCCCACCTCAGGCAAAGGCAAACCCATCCGTGGGATTGTTTTTGCTCAAGGACCTGGTTACACTTGGTGAGTAATGCAGGAAGATGGGGAAACCTGTAGTGTACCACAAGGAGACCTAATCTTAAGTGAGACCTGTGTGTAAGGTTTCATTGTGCATATTCATAAAAGTAGAGTTTAAAGAGGGTATTGTTTTGGGTATGAAGCAGATGGTAATAGAATAAGGGGTGGATAACGTCTTAGGTTACAATGTAAGATGTAACCAAAAGTACAGTATTCTATCACATCTGTTAAAACCAGGTGGGGCAGTGATTTTTGTCTCAGATAACTCCTTTCAGGGAGATATTTCCTGTTAATGGGCCATCAAGCCTCACTGCATGACATAAAATTACATCAGCCCATTGTGAGATGCTCCGCCCAGGGGGAGGAACCAAGCACTCCTACCTGGATATAATGTGAGGTTTGGAACACCACAGGCAGCCCTTACCTGCTCGATTCTCAGAGGACAAGAGCTACATAGCCACCGCTGGACCTTCAGAGGAAGACCAGACCCTCCTACAGGATCACTGCTTCAACAGAACCACATCTATCACTTCAGGAGGACTGCAGCCACTCCTTAATCGGACTGGTACCAGCACCCTGCCCGACCGGGTGTCAGGTCTTATCCTGACTCTATCAGGTTAAGCCAGTGGTTCTGTATTATTGCCTTGTTATACATACTAGTAATGAACTGTTATTGCTATTTCTCATACCTTTGCCTGAATGCACCTTAGTTTCAAAATGATAATAATTTGGAGGGAAGGGGGTTACATTTTCCATTCCAAGGGAGGCTCCTGCCTTCCTTAGCAGACATCTGTCTTTCAAACCAAGACAAGAGCACAATTCTCAGAAGAAAATCTCTATTTTTCCATTTTAAGATCTGTATTAGTTCCTGTATTAACTGACACAGGATACACTAGATGGAATCCACAAAGTTTTATACAGGTTAAGGGCTAATAATAGGAAAAGTGCTATCTTAATCAAAGTATGTCTTTATCTAGACATCATCAGTTAAAGTGATCTCAAGGCAGCCCAAAAGCCACAGCAGAAGGTAGTTTGTTGACCTATTTTTGTAGTGCAGATGCCAACATCAGAAGCTTTTCCAGGCTCACAGGTGGCTAAACTCTGTCTCCTTGCCAGGACAGAGGGTAAAGTATTTACATAAACCAAGAAACTCTTGTGAGTATTCTTTCCAAATCAAAAATGGGACCAATTGGCATCACAGAGTACAGAGAGTTCACAGCATCAGATCTATAGAGTATATAAAAATCAGCCCTGGAGCCTCAAGCTCCCCTTCTGTTCCCAGGGTGTGAGACAAAGGGAACAGGAGGATTTAGACAAACACACTACACTGACAAAATGCAGTATTTTATTTCTAATACCCAGACACAGAGGCACACGTGCTGTACATGCAGCAACCCATGTGTACACAAAGCAAAACACAACCGGTGATTCCAGGCCCTCACCCTTTGCTGCTGTAACAGCATTTAGGAAGCTTTCAGGAAGACACCATACAGGATCCCTATGGAAAGGGCTGGAATGTTGGGATACGCTCTGGCTACACTACTAAAACTCCTGCTTACACATGCAAGACTTTGGCCCGGCTCTGCAAGTGTTTATACTCTTCGAAGTAGGTTTCTAAGAGCAAGTGCAAGCTTATCTTCCATCATTTGCCCTACTCAGACATAACCTGGTCGTGTAGAGACAAGAAAAGTCTTCACTTCCTTCTTCAGGGACTCAGTTACCAAATAAACTGGTGCCATCCTGGGGAGCACAGGTCACCCTCTACCTCAGTAGCACCAGAACCATCTCCCCAAACCCACAGGGCATTCATAACCAGGTCTTTCAAAACTTGAGCAGGAACAATGCATTTTCTAAAACACCCTGGTTTGAGTGACGGGGAAGAGCCCAAGTCACACGCACACCCCACGGCCTCGCTTCTCAGAGCCCAGTTAACCCACCTGCCCTTGTATGCAGATTCATCCTGAGGATCTCACTGTAGCTCTGGCTTCTCATTGACCTCTGCCCAAAAGCCCCATGCGGTGAAAGGAGACTCCTCACACCCCACCCTGTGGCAGGAAGGTTGTGGGGAGTGCAGCAGCAAGGCTGGAGACCAGGTCACCCTGTGTCCATCTGCCACTGCAGCAACAGCATCAGTGTTATCGTGCTGGGGGTTTGCTTTCATAAAATCTGGAAGGAAAAGGGCTGGGATTTGTAATTCTGTTTGAACCAGAATCAGAGTTAAGGCATCACTGCTCTAGCAGCATCTAGAAGTGCATCCAGCACATGGTTTGGAGCAGAAAAGCCTGAGGGTGAAAACAAGACTTACACTTCCATCATTGCTGGGCTGCCCTGAGAAACTGAACACTGCAGCATTCCCCGAACAAACCTTTGGGTTATATTGGGATTAAGAGGACATTTGACACTGCATCAACGCCTTCAAACCAACAGCTTGACCCTTCCTTCTCTCTGAGTGACTTGCACACTAACATGTATCAAAACCTAAGCAATTCATCAGCAAATGAAATAGTATCTAGAATAGCACTTCAGAAGCGCAGCAGGGACTCCGGCTGACAGCAAACAAACCCTGCGGTATTTTTAAACACAAACACACACAAAACCTCTCCATGGGGTAAAGGGAAAGCAGGCAAATCAGCCCAGCCACAGAGCTGGTTGTCAAAACACACCTACTTGTTTTTTCACGAGGAAACACGTACAGTTGAGTGGAGGCAGCATGGATTTATCTATTCCACTCCAGGAGGTGTTTGGCAGTGCAGCCAGTCACTGAAGCAGAGTTCTGCAGGACACAACAACAGTACCATGTATTTCGGAGAATTGTCTGTGGGTGCTGGCATCAGCTCTGATGCTGAGAGCAGAAACAGCAACCTGGCTGAGCCCAGACAATGGGTTATCTTCGTATCTCTATCTTGGTCTCCCCAGTTCTCAGGTTGGCCTTGCTGCACCACCCACATTTTCCCTGCTTCCCAGATTGTTCTCTCCATTTCCCTTCTCCCGTGGGTTTCACTTGCACAGGCTATCAGTGAGCAATTCACACAATCTCTTCCCGCCCAAGGCCACGTTCCCTTTTCTTGGGATGACTCTCACAGCTGGGGATCCCTACAGCACTCTCTTCTCGCTCTTCCACTTCTGCCTTAAAAACCAGACCACCCCTGCTTGGCAGTCTGCCTTACAGGACTGTGGGCAGGAGAGAAGATTCAGGCAGATTTGTGCATATGCCACTTTTTCTGAGGCTGAAGGAGGTTTTTAAGCCCTATGCCTCAACCAACTTTTGGTTTGGTTTCCTCCCATCAGTCTTATTAAGACAGATCTTACAAAGGCAAATTAGAGATGCTTCTACTATTGTGCTTTTTACTGTATTCACATCAAGAGATAACTAGGTCCCTGGTGAAATTGCCCGGTTAAGTATTTCCCTGTGGCATTGCATTTTCTAGGTTTGTTCTGATGGTGTGAATCAAATATTGATTAAAGAGGGACATCCACCCAAGATGAAAACATACAGATGCATAAATATGCACACACCCATAAACATGCACTGGGTATAAATCAGTCAGCAGGTCTGATACCAAGAAGGTGATTGTGAGTGTGGAACAGTGGTTCTGTGTAGCCTGGATCGTACAGGGGTTGTGCAAGGATGCAGAGGATTCATCCAGCCTGCACTTATTTAGCTATTGACACTAAGGATGCTCCAATAGAAGTACCTAGGCCAGAACCTACTGTGCAAAATAAGACTATGAATTAATTTACACCCTCTCCTGTGCTGACAAGCAAAGGTCACATCACTCACAGGATTTGTCTAAAGGCAGTTTAGGTTAGAAAAAGGTTGAGCTAAAATCAAAGTACAAAGATGACAAATACAAACATAAGCCAGGATGAAACCAGCAAAGACAGGTACCTGTAGGGACTGAAAACTACCAAAATCCTCTCATCTCAGGCTGCATCACAAAACTTCAGGCATGGATTCATTCTACCAGTAGACTTTAAAATATTCACATGTGTTTGTGGGATTAGGGCCTCAGAGAGGCAAGATAAGGAACTGATCTAATTCATAATGTAATGCCACCGAGGAGCACGGTGCCGTCAGCCATCAGGTCAGTGCATTGTGCTCAGCATATGATTCATTGAACAATAACATATAATCATATTTGATCACAGTGAGCTAGCTAAGGCTGGAAAAGAATAATTACGTCTTCTGCTATCAACCATCAACTCATAAATTACCACAATTATTGGATTAACTTTGCTCTGAGCCCTGGGAAAATTTTTTTTTCCACTTCCTATAGTAGGGAGAAGGGGATGAACAAGTGGTAAAGAAGGGAGAAAAAAGAGTTATTAAACTCTACTGCAGTCATTGATTACTAACTGCAAGCAGACCTCTGGATATGGTTTGACTGACTCTCTGGAAAGGGAAATGTAGCCTGGAAAGGCCAGGATGCACAGGCAGCCCTCGTTCTGCCATTTTCTATGTTTGTAGCGTTTGATGTGGGAATCTGTAACACTCAGTTCAGTTCCTTGAGATATAGGTAGATATTTCTTTAAATTGCCAGTAGAAATAAAGAATAAAGGACTAAGCGAGGCTCTCTTGCTTGAAAGGCTTTCAAAGCCTGCAGCACTATGATAATACTGATGTTTTGCTGACTGCTGACCTAGTGGACACTACACACCATGATGACCAAAGCCAGGCAAAGAAATGTTTGTTGAGGGTAGAGCATGGTGTGGCAGGGAATGTTCACTCTGCAATCACCTGGGCCTGTGCACGTCAAACCATCCTGCTCCACAGAGATCCTGTCCTGCACTTCACCCACGCACTGCTTCACTTTACAGCAAGAAAACACACAGACAAACCATAAAATAACTATGCCTGGTGAAAAGGCTTTAAAAACCCTTGCACAATCCAGTAATTAGAGAGATCACCTCAACATAGGTATAAAAGCAGCTGAATTAACCATAAATCTGCCACTTCCTACCATTTTAATGCTTAATTTAGATGTTCTTTTAGCAGAGTCTAAAAGAACAGCCATTTTGGTTCCCAAATAACAAAGATGAGGTGACACACAGCTCAGGAGGCCTTTGAACAAATGGGAGGTGTCGTTTGAGCAGGTATTTTTGGAAAGGACACACTGTGCCACCAGACTGTTAAACCTCAGTAGAAAAGCCAAGTCAAGGAGCAATACTGAGTTCATTTAGCATAGCATGTAGGAAAAGGCTCAGCTAGGGATCCAGTCAAGGACCCAAAAGGCCTGTCTGTAGCCCTGTTTCAACAGCTCAATCCCCCCTGATATTCCAAATAGCTTTGCCAGGAGGTTAATCACTCAGTTTTCAGTAAAACGTGTAAGATTAGAGACTTCAACATATCCCAAGATTAGGCTCAGTAGAACTGATATTACTCAAAAAAAAAAAGAAAGAGCTCATTTTAATGTAAGCATAGAGATGTGGGCAATTGCTGTGTTTATACAAGGAGCATAAAAGGGAAAATTTCCTGGCAGCAGGAACTGTGATAGCTTAACTTGCACACGAACAGAGAAAATCAGAACCTGATTATAATGGATGCTTTGCATGCCCAGTCATACCTCTGGTCCGGCAGCATATATCTGCACACATTAAAGACAAACAGCATGTGGTGGGCGTGCCAAAAGCTGAGGGAAGTTGGTAAAAGTAACTGTCAGGGACATTTCAGGCACGTTGTGGTTCTCGTTCTTGGCAAATCAAAATTCTCAGAGGAAGAGTAGTGAAACCTGGCTGATACAAATCAATAAGTAATTGGGATATTCTCATGGACTCACAGCAGAAACCTTGGCTGCAGAAAAATGTTGAAATCTAAGTCCATAGCACTGCCTTCACAAAGTTTTATTTTTCATAGATGCAGAATGAAAGAAAATTAGACCATGAGAGACTTCTTATGCCAAGTAAACACACTCACTAGTGAAAGAGAGATTTATGACTATTTTAAAAGAAACCAGAGCAAAAAGTGCCACCAAACTGCAGGACACATCTACCATAATTCCACAAGTGCAAAGAGTTCCTATAGATTGTCACTGTGAGCCAGGTAAAAACAGAAACCATTGCCAAAAACACTGAGCTCTGGCCCAGGTGAAAGGCAGCTGCACATTCTGGCATGTGCAAAGCCTGAGGCTGGACTGGAGGAAGAATTCAAAGCCAAAGCTGGCTGGTTTTACCCTAATGGATGTTATGGTCAGTTCTTACTGAGAAGCAGAGGGACAGAACTGCACGAGCCGAGTGATGCTCGGGGCCAGGAAGGTGCACAGGTACAAAGAAGCAGAAGGAGGGCACAAGAACACCTCTCATGTACAATACCACCAGCAAGTTTTATCTCCAAGAACAAAGACTCCAGCTTTTTAATCTCTCCACAGCCCAAGCTCCAATGTGTTAATGGAGGGAGGCAGCCCCCCTGGGGCTCAGCTGGGCATCAGGGATCTGGCATGGATTGCAAACCAAGATTTGTTGCTTGTCAACAGTTCTGACATTATCCAGGACTTGCTTTGTAAATCCAAACCTGTCTCTGCAGAAAACAGTCTCTTGCTTGCTTCAGTAAAAGACAGCTTATGTTTTTTATCCACCTTTGTTTATTTACAATAGAGATCCTGACCATCAACTTCTCTTCTCAATAAAGGGAAAAAACCAACAAGACTTAGACTAACAGAAGAACAGGCTTTGGACAAAAAGGGGCCATGGTGTTCATTGACAACAGAAATGGAGTAAGCTGCATTGTAAAGGGTAGCTGATGTGACAAGAGACAGCACAGAGTGTAAGTGTTTTGCAGTTCTGACAGTGTAGAGACTTGAAAAGGAAAAAACCACAAAATCAAAGTGTCTTTCCATACATTATCAGAAAGAGTAAACATATTAGTGCTGCTAATTATACTTGCAAATAAAACAAACATCCCCAGAGAAAGTCCATTACTGTCATTATTTTTCTAGCTGCACAGAAAAAATTGCATTTTGGGACTGAAGGGAGGGGAAAGGTAACAATCCCTCCTAGGAGTGGACAGCACAGGACTCCACAAGAAGCTGCTGCCTCCCACCAACCTGCTGCATGTGGATGCTTCTAGGTGGCAATGCTGGGGAAGACCCCAGGGCAGGGCTGGGAAACAGAAGTCAGACCAATTTCCCAATCTTCTTCAAGATTTACTGCAATGGAAAATGGAAACAGAGATCCTGCTCCTCACTATTCCCACCTCCCCTTCAGGAAGGAAAAAAAGGATAGGACCCCTCAGTAGCAGCTTTAGTGGAACTAAAAAAAAGGGTTTTCTCTTACTTAATTCCTCCTTCAAGGGTGGGAGAAATCGAGTGCAGGCCTATATACTGATCAGTCAAGGTCTTTACTCATGACTTGTTTGGGAGACAAAGCACAGCAAAGCATTTTAGGAGACACAGGACAAACATTCAATCACCTTTGGCTTAAAATAAGCAGAAAAGAATGTGAAGGAAAAAGACTCAAGGGAACAAATAATGTAACAGCCAGAGAAAACAGGAGCAAATCCAAGTTTAAACTGGAGTGACAGAGTCTAGCACCAACATTTGTATCAAATGCTTCATATGCACATCAGGGAGTACATGCCCCTACAGAGGTGATGGAGAATTTGATGTGAGAGAGAGGGAGGTGGAGACAGATCCAGGGGTCTCTGGGGTCCAGCGGAAGCTGCAAAAGCCACCTGGGATGCTCATGCACGTGCTGAACCAGTTCTGCTGTCAGATTGCACCGCTTGCCAGACTGGGCTCTTTGGGTGCAGCGAAGTTTTAAATAGAACATGACTTGCCAGAGGCAGATTATAGTTAAATATTCTTTTTTTCCTCCCCTCTTCTTGCATAAAACCTTTCCCCTTGACTGGGGGCGGGGGAGAGAGAGAGAACTCACAACTGTAGCAGCCACGCTGTGGAGTTCACGATTTCACGTGGAACAGGCTTACTAAAGAGCGCAGCTGTAACATCCAAACTCATCCTCCTCTCTGGTGAAGTCTAAACAACAGCTTGATGCAGCTCAAGAGGGCAGAGAAAGGGCCATGTCTCAGAGCCATTTGGGGAGCCTTTGTTTTGCTTTGTCATAACAGCACAGGGGTAAGATGTGCTCCACATAGTCTCCTAAATCTGCCTTATTTCCAATTAATTCTGCACATACACAAACAGCCTATTGAAATTTGAGGGGAATGCGAGGCCATATTTGTTACAGCACAACGTCTCTCTCTTTGCAATTTATGGGCAAGGATGGTAAACTGTTTAAAAAAAAAGGTCGCCCGTTGAAAGCCCCTATAACAGCCTTAGCCCAAATCACTTCAGCCTCTTCTCACCTCTGACCTCCCCTTAGTAAAGTAATGCAGGCCCTCCTGTTACAGCCCTTTGCAAACTAAACATGGTAAGTGCCATAAAGGATAAGAATCATTATAACTATTTTACTTCCTTGCTAATGTCCCGAGCACAGGTACTTATATTAAAGTCTGTAAAATGCAGAAGTTGTAGTTACTTGAAAGACAAGACGTGGCCAAGAGGATGTAAATCATAAATGCCTGTGCAAAGACAACACAGGTTTAGGGTTATGTAATTTACCCTCAGCTCCAGTTGCCTGCCTGAGGGAGAGTATGAGCAATCGGCACAGTACCTCAGGGCCACTGTGAAGAATGTGCTAGAGAAGTTCTCCACCCACACACCCTCCCCCTCTAATCTGACCCACTCCAAACTCTTTCTCAGCTTGGATCTATCACTTACATTGCTATGGACAAGATGAATAAAAACAGGGAGTAAAGGGCTACCATTTCTTTGACAGAAAAATGTCTATACAGACCTTAGGATGTAAAAACTCCTCAATTTAGCTTAAATTTTGCGTACGTGGTTTTTAGAAAAGTCAAGGTATTATGCAGTTACGCTGTTTAATCATAGAACAGTTTGGGTTGAAAGGGATTTTAAAGCCCATCCAGTGCCAACTCCCTGTCATGGGCAGGGACACCTTCCTATCCCAGGTTGCTCAAAGCCCCATCCAACCTGGCCTTGGACACTGCCAGGGATGGGGCAGCCACAGCTTCTCTGGGCAACCTGTGCCAGGGCCTCCCCACCCTCACAGGGAACAATTTCTTCCATATATCTAATCAAAATTTCCCCTCTTTCACTTTGAACCCATTACTCCTTGTCCCATCACTCCAGTTCCTGATGAAGAGCCCCTTCAGATATTGGAAGGTTGCTATAAGGCCTCCACACCACCTTTTCCTCTCAAGGGTGAACAGCCCCAACTTTCTCAGCCTGTCTTCATGGGGAAAGTGCAGAAATGGTATCATTATCTCTATTTAGAATCTCATTTTCAGAGGAGCTTTAAAGACAGGTTTACTGTTCTACCCTATTTGTAGAGACACAGTTTTACTAAGCACATGTTGAAATATAGTAGATAAGTTGTAAATCAACCTCCCCTCCAGGTGGGACTATGCCCCTGCACATCTACCTCCCACAGCCAGGGAACTACTCCTTTTCTTGAGATCCTCCTGAATTTCCTGCCCATTTTGCCTTTGAAGGTGAGGACAAAGGCAGAACAACACAAAAGGGAGGAAAGCTAAATTGAAAGTGCAGCTCTCTCCTTTCTGGGACCTGCTTGGCTGTGTGTCTTTTGTAAATGGCTCTGCTCAAGCACCATGATTTCCCTCAAGCTTCCACCTTCACAGGGTGTGCAGAGCTTTGTCCTCCCAGCTGGGCAGCAGCCTTTACAAACACAACCCTATTATTTCATGGGGTAAGTGGGATAGCTCATCTCATTTTCCAACGGGGATGAAAATTAAAGGCTGCTGCTTATGCACCACACTTACCAGACCTTACATAACTGACAAAGACTGCCCTGGCTCTGGCTGAAAGGGAGCTGGGAGAAATCATCTGGCTGGCAGGAATTATCCGTTATAAATAAATCACATGCGTGCACAGAAAGAGCAGTTCTCACCCAGACTAAACACTTTTCTCCAAGTGAGATGTCTGCTTTGTGCTCCATGAACAGGAAAATCACATGTCCCGCACTTCAGATCGAAATGCTCTGCACTAAAGGAGACAGGATAATCACTTACTCCAACTATTCCAGCCAAAGCCTTGAAAATTATCCCAGTGGCTAAATTCATCTGTATTTCTGCCCATGCACTTGGACAGGAACAGAACAGGGTTTTGCAAAGCACCTTTTATGCTGTCTGTGCTTAATTTTGAAGGGCTCATTCACTCCAGATGATCTCACCAGCATCCTGGAAGTTAGTGTACAGTGGTTTCTGCTGTACACCAGGATCCCATCCAGCACGTGTGTCCCAGTGCAGCCAGAGGAGAGCTCCTCTCAGAATACTGGGGCTGCTCCTCAGCACTGTGACCCCTCTCACTCGGGCTGCCTCTGAACTGCACAAGGGATTAAACTCCTCTGTTTAACCACTGATTTTACTGAAGCAGCACCAGTTTGGCAGTGTCTACAAGAAGGAAGTCCAGCTGGTGACACAAACTCCTTCCTACAGCCACACTCCATGGCATCAGGCTTCAGCAGCTTACTGCAAGATCTTGCTACAGGTTCAGCTCCTGATATTAGCACAACGTTTAACAATTGTCTCACCACCTGGTAACTGGGGCCCCTGCAAGGGACAGGTGGTGTTGGGTACAATGCACTCCACAGATGCAGAGACGTGCTGAGGAAAGTTAGATATAAAACAGCCTGGCAATGTTACTGCTATTTAAAATAGGTGTTATTTAAGGAAATAAATTCTTCACTGGAATCCACGAGGAATCCAAATGCAGGTATTTCAGCAGTCCATCAGCCTTTCCCCCTCTCATGTGCCACCATTTTTACAACTGTCCTAGGTTACAGTGTAAGATGTAACCAAAAGCATGTATTCTGTTATCATCTTCCCAAACTGTTAAAGCAGGAGGGGCAGTGTTCGTTATCTCCTACCATGACTCATCCCTGATAACTCCCTCTGGGAGCTATCTCTGTTTAATGGGCCATCAAGGGCTCACCACATGACTCACAGAATTACATCAGCCCATTGTGAGATGCTCCTTCCAGGGGGAGGATTCCCACCCAGATATAATCTGGGGTTTGAAACAGCACAAACAGCCCTCACCTACTGGGTTCCCAGAGGACAAGAGCTACATAACCACTGCTGGACCTTCAGATGAAGACCAGACCCTTTTCTTCAGGATCACTGCTTCAAGACCACTTCATCTGGACTGCTACCACCACCCTGACTAACAGGGTGTCAGGCTGTATCCTGACTCTGTCAGTGTTCTTGTATTATTGCATTTATTTTAATTTTCCTATTAAATTATAATTCTGACTTGCAATCTCCCACTGATTTGTTTTCAAACTAGTACAACAACTCAAGGAATCAGCATCTTGGAGAAGTGTTTTTAATAGGGGTCCAAAGAGAACTTGCTGTATGGGGAAGAGGACTTTTCAACAGCCATGAGCCCTCCCATCTCCTGTGGGCACTTCTAAGCAAGTAAAACCCGAGGGCAAGGAGCTGAAATCTCACTCCAACTTTTCCTTGTGACCATGTCATCCCAGGAAAAGTGAAAAGGTTCTCTGGAGACAGCTTTATCTATGCAAACAGCTTTCAGAAATTAATCACAAAGACAACAGTGGTGTGACAGGAGCCATAAGGCCAAGCCTGTGCTGAGCAACCCTGAAGTCAAGACCAGGTCTTCTGGTTAGCCAGGAGTTCTCTGTAGAGATGTCTTCAGGTAGAAAAGCTTCTAGGCAGGCAAAAGGGAAACTTCCTAAAAACTCAGGCACACTTTTCACTGTGTGTTAAGCTTACTGAGATATCACATTGAATTTTGACGTGATTGCTACTGCTCTAACTTTGCTAGCAACAAAATACACATTGCAGTGTTATCCAGACCATGTGAGTGTTTATGACTGCATTTTAATTTCTGAAATTCCTAAAACAAAACAAAACAACCTAGAAACAATAAAACCATACCCACCATGACGCAAGGATGAAAGGGAAATAAGAGACATATATTAGTGTAAAAGGACATCGTCTTTAAAATGAATGGGTTGATGCATATAAAAACCATTCAGAAGCTTGACCAAGTAATAGGGCTCAAGTCAGTGCTCAAAACCATTTGGTTTTGTGTCCTCTCCTCTGGTGGAGGAGGTTGCATTCCTGGCTACCAATGTCTGATGCAGCCTCATTTCTAGGCCATAGAGACATTCGGAATTTCATCATATATATTGGATCCTTATCCTAAATTTACTATCTGAGGCTGCTGGTTTCCCTCCTGCTGATAAAGCAGCAACAAAAACAGTGCCTAATGTTACTTCTTTAAACTAATTTAGGCTTGATTTAAAGTAACTCCAATTGTCATCATAATTACCTTGTTTGATGAAGGTCATGGAAATTATTATTACACTTATTATCATCTTTAATTTCTAACAGTGGAGTGATGCCTGCATCTCTTTAAACATACTCTGGGATTTGCAGCCATATTTTCCCCTCACCTTCTCCAAAACATAATTTTACTCTCATTTTCAACATATTGGTCAGCTCAGGGATCAGAAGAGAGACAAGTTATTCTACGTGGAAGTAGTTAAATTGAAAAACTGCCTGAAGCTGAACTGCCAGGAGATGAATCAGAGATGCTGCTGCTCACAGGGTAAATGTTATGAGCATTCCCTTCCTTGTAAATCAGGTACCCTACAAACAGAGTTGATGCTAAAGGGATTGAAGAATTTGATGGTATCACAAAGTCCATTTTCCAACCCAAGGACCCTAAGCTTCTGATACATGTTCCTAAGTGGGAAAAGAGCAATGGAAAATCCTCAACAAGGGTACAATGAGAAACTAGAGGGAAGAAAAGCAAAACAGAAAAGCAGCTGGAGGGGGGTACATTGTCTCTTCTTCTTTGCTTTCTCTTTGCTGGGAGATTCCTCCCTTTTTCCAACATGGAAGGAAGCAGAAGGAAGCTTTTGCTGGTCTCTAGCGCCTTTTGCCCTGCTGCTGTTCCCACATCCCATTGATTTGTTCCCTGTGCAGCAGATGCCGGTCAGGTAAAAAAGGAATATTTATCTCTGCAAGGCTTTATCTGAAAAATCTCCTGAAACTCTGCCTTTCAGTAGGTGGCAAGGAAAAAGCAGCTTCTCTCTCAAAAGGAACATTTCCATACAGGATTTGGCTTTCTCTCTACCACATCCTCAGAAAATGTTGTTCTTTTGTGACCCTTACAGCCAAGATGGATTTTCAGTGCAGTTGCATGGACCAGATTCAATGCAGTAGCTGTTTCACATTGTCCAAATGGTGTAAAAAAATTAAAAACACATGAATGAGTTACACTGACCATCAAGAAATACACTGAGTCTGCTTTATCATTGCTTTGTATTCAGGGAGAAACAAAATTCAGCTTGGAGTAGAGATATGCAATGGAAAGGACGAGGGAAACAATGGCTCAACAGCAGAATCAATAAAGTGTGTCTGGGGGTCTTCATCGTTGACTAAAAAATATTTGTTCAGTCTGAAACCAAAAGCTGCATAAAAATTCATTTTCACGTTCTCAAAACTTTTTGCCCAATTTCAATAAAAAAAAAGTGTTTGGTTCTTTTTTTTCCACACAAAAATGTTTCACTTTTAAAAATCCTTCCAAATGACATATTTTTACCTTTTAAGCAATTCTTCTATCCCAGCCTAAGAAAAACTCAGTGTTGGGCTGGACCCAGATGCAGAAATATTGGTAACAATTCTGAAATGTGTAGCCTGGATTCCCTGGAAAGTGTAGCTTGTTCAACAAGAAAGACACATTAAAAGAGAAGTATCCTGGGATAAGTCTGAAATACAAAAACTGTCATTTCCACAGAACCATTGAGCTGGAAAGGATGGAATTAACTATTAAGTGAATATTACTCACAAATTTTTATCAGGCTGGCTATTTCTTTGTGCCCAGGGAGAACCAGGACATACAATCAGTAAGGGAAATTTTCATGTCTTCTGAAATACGTAAGGCAGGACCTGAAAAAAAATTTCCCAGCACCGCTGGCAGCAACAACAGCTATTTATTTTGTAATATTTAACAAGAAGGTGTCCAACTAACCAAAAGCAGATGACAAGATGAAGATGTGAGTGGCTGGAAACAGCAAGCATCAGGAAATTGGCAACCACAGCATCCGAGATAGCAGCCTTTATAAAGTGTTGGGAAATGAGGATGTAATGTCAGTGTATATGGAATTACAATGCTCATTGCAAGCACTCGGGCCTTTCACAGCAATCTCCTTATAAAAGGTGTCAACCACAGACTTAATTTTTAAGAGGACTGGATGATCATGGATCATGCTATTAGTTTACATTTTTCCGAAGACTTATCCCCTGAAGAAAAGCACTGGGACCAACAAAGCAAGCCAGAACGCAAACATCTTCCTCCCTTCCCCGAGGCTACCTCAGAACTACCGCAGCAATAAGCTGCTGCTGCAACCTAAGCAGAATTTCCTGCCTGTTGTACGCTCCTCACAGCTTTACATTCAAGCTGCTCACATAGCACAAGTGCTGTGGCTGCACAGCCTCGTGGCTGCAGTGGGCTAAAAAAGACCAAGAATGGCTGCACAGAGCAACCTTGCCTGGATCCTGCCACAGCCTGCAGGGAGCTGCCTGGCCCCAAAGGATTGTCACATTAAATGGGACTCTGTCACCCTAATGGTGTCCCCATCCTGAAACAGGCATGTGCCACCTCAGCCAGGAGCATTCCAGTAAGCAAAGGAAGACCTACCTCTGCTAATATCTCCAAAGTCAAGGAAAAGAAGAAGGGAGACTCCAGGAAAGATGGAGAGAGATGGCTTGCAAGGACCTGGACTGATGGGACAAGGAGGAATGGCTTCACATTGACAGAGAGCAGGGTTAGATTGGATATGAGGAAAAATTCTTCACTATAAGGATGGTGAAGCACTGGCACAGGTTGCCCAGAGAAGCCATGGATGCCCCATGCCTGGCAGTGTCCAAAGCCAGGCTGGATGGGGCTCTGAGCACCCTGGGCTAGTGGAAGGTGTCCCTGCCCATGGAACTGGATGGGCTTTAAGGTCCCTTCCAACCCAAACCATTCCAGCAATCTACAATTAGGTCAGACAGCACCACAAGACCCCTGTGCGGTTTTATTGAGCTGGCCACTGCTGGAACAGCCCTTACAGACCTTACATAAAACCACCACTGTCCATATTTACACACTCAGATTGGTCAGTGCCTGAGGCACAACACAGGATTTCACTGAGGGTATTATTCACAAGCACAAAGGTTTTAGCTGAGGGCAGTATTCACAACCACAAACAGCCCAACCGGTTCAGCAGCTAAACTGAGACTCCCAGGGCAAATCTGCGGCGTATCAGCCCTGCTGGACCCCAGTGACACAGTACTCATCAGCCCCCAGAGCACAGATCACAATCCACCAGTAAGGAAACGAGATTCCTAAGTAATTGAATTAAATGCAAATCAGTTAAGAGATCAGATAATTCCTTGGCTGCTATTTTTTAATGCCAATGTTACTTTATTCATTTGCATTTTCAAAGCCATACGTTCCTATTTAATGAATTACCAGATCGTTTCTCATCAAAATGAGTAAAGAAATTACAGCAGAGAATTTTTTTTTATTAATTTATTGGGTTGGCAATATCAGAGGAGATAATGCAATGTCCCCTGGCACCATAAAACATTCAGCATTGTGAATAAAGTTCTTGATAAAAGAGCAGCAGAAAGCAGCATTTTATTAAGGCCCAGTGCTTTAAAAAAGTATGCTCTTAAATGATTTGTTTTAAAAATTAAATCGCATTTGAATAATTTGATTACTGTTTAATGACAATACATAATTCACACCTTTAAAGAAATCTGATTCTGCTCTCCATGGCTATATGTAAGAAAAAAGGATTAGTAATTAGAAATTTTCCCCTCCAAGCAGCCAATTCTGACACTGCATCTTCATCCTGGAGAGTTCCTTTCTTGAGTTGCATCAAGGAGCAAGTCAGCCCTGGGCAACCAGAAAGAGTCAGAAAAATAGAAGGGTGCTTTAAAACTACACTCTGTTTCCCTCCCTCTCATTTTTTATATAAAGGTCATCTGATGGCCACAAATGTTATATTTTAACCTATATTGAAATTAATTCTCTTTTTTGTTTTTTGGTCACAGGAGAGAAAGATGAGCAGGTGGTGGGAAAAAGAGAAATAGTTGGCACTCAAAGTAGACCAAGATGTTCACCACCTGGTGTCTCCTTCCCAGAGGTAAGGAAGTGTCAGACTTGCTTCCGAGAGCCACCACAAGACTCCTGCCACAGACCTTCAAGGGACAATTTGTACTCATACATTACATTTAAAACCAATCAAAGCGGAGTGCTGTGTGAAAAGTTTCTCTAATAAAATTTCATATAAAGTTTTGAAACCACCTTAAACAGAAAATAAACCCTGAATTTGTTCTTTTCCCTCTACCTAAAGGCTGTCTTTTTTTTTCCTTGCATTTCTAAAACTGAACAAAGAAAAAAATTGAGTGGTGGGAAAAGGAAGAAAAAAATACAACCAAAATAAGAAGCTTGGTGTGTGAGGAAGAAAATTTTTTAAAAGTCCAGCTGGTTTCTAATGAAAAAAAATTCAAAAAACCCCCATGAATATTTTTGTTGAGAGGGATGATGATACACCCCCCCCCCATTTAATCCTAGCAAACAAAAGCTGAGCCACAGTTATCCGGATTAAATGAAACTACTTCCTCTTGGACAGGCATCCCCATCTTAATCTCCCCACCTGCAAGCATAAGCAATGTTTCATCTTTCAGAGGTAAAACCTGTACAGACCTCCAGAGTTCTCACCAAAGGGAACAACTCTCCCAAGTCAGAAAATGCTGAAGCAGCTCTGCCTCCAGGCACCCCATAATAAGTATTGTTAAATATTAGTCAGCCAGGATTGTATAAAACTTTACATACCTTCTCCCCCAACACTGAACTACTAAACCATATGTAATTCTACAACTCCAACTTGCTTCTCCTGCAGATGAACTGAAAGAACTGGTCTATAATCAGACCAGCTGCCTCACAATTAAATCTCTGTCCAAAAAAGTGCTTAAACCTGTGGGGAAAAGCTGTCCCACAAAACAAAAACATGTGCAATGAGCATTACTCAGCAGGCTGTCAAATCACAACAAATGCTTGGGAAGAGTTTTAATGTAATCCACTTCTTGTAAACACAGGCAGGCACTGAAAACAGTGTAAACTCAAAGAATGACATTTAAAGCAAATCTTTGGCTGAAGGAGCTTCAGGCCACTGGGGGATATTTGAAGACTAAGTTCACCCACTCTCTTCAGCTTTTAGAGTTGCTTGGTCCACACATGTTTTAGTCACATTTCTGGAAAAATTGAAAAGCACTAAATGGGGATATACACTATGCAGCACAGATTTTATTTTTCCCCTCCCTCCATAGAAAACAGCTTCTAGACTTCAGTAGATGTGGACTAATTTATGCCAGTCAGGGTTCAGGCTTTCCGTACTTCTCCATTGTACATTTAGAGAAGCTTTGTGCTATGTTATAAGCTCTTTAATTAATCAAAGTTTCTGATCTATTCTCTTTATACTCTCCACTTGAGAACATTTTTATGAAGGAAACATCATTTTACCTGGCTCCATATGATTTTTAATTCTCCTTCTCAAATATCAGTTAATCTAATAAAGGCACACTGCTCATAAGTGTTCCCTCCTCTCGCTTAATTAATTTTTAATGCTCAAAAAATTGCAGTTTTCAAAGAAGCCAATTAAAATGATTCATCCAAAAAAATCCCCAGCAAATGCCCTTTCAGGATGACTCAACTGCTTGTATTTATTATATTTGCTCAAGTCAATGAGGGGAAACTATTTTTGAAGTTGGAAGACAGAGTTACGAAACAGAAAGGGGATTTATAACAAAACAGCCACGTTGCTCAGCATTTTTTGTTCCAGGAGAAAGTAGCCAAGGCGTGACATTCAAATTACAAAGAAAGCTGAGGGATCACTGAGAAGGCAATAAGTAAGGGCATAGATATGCAGGAGCCATGAGAACGAGATGGGGGCGAAGGGATTTACCAGTGTTTTGATACTTCCCAAGGCAAGCTGAGACCAGGAAGTTTTCCTCGCATATCCATCCATTTTATCCCTTCCCACAGGCTCCCTGGACACTGACTAGGCTGCTCCTTGAGCTGCAGCAGCTTGCTGTGAAGGATAGGAGCACTAAATTGGAGAATTACTATTCTTAAGCCATGACAGATGCTCACACTGACTCCTTCTCTGCCTCAAGCACTGCAAAGTCAAGTCCCCCCTGGGGTCTGAATCCTTGTTTTTCCTTCAAGGACAAAATGCACTGGGGGAAGAATGCCTGATTTAGGGAGTTCTTTGGTTGTGTCTTTCTTCTCCTTTATTTCGTCCCTCCTCTCCTTCCTTATTCATTTTTAAAAATAGGATTGTCTGCTTGTACAGTTTCAGAGCTAAGTGTAGCTAATCAAGTGTGTGATAAGGGTGGACTTGATGAAGGGGTTCCTTGAAAATCAGCTAAAGATGGTCCATATAAGACAACTCTGCACCCATCTGAATCCCTATAAAGTTAATCCAAGCAATCAGAGGTAATTTTAAAAAGCCAGACCTTGGCCAAAATCATGTGGCTGCACTGGCCCTGTGCCAGCTTCAGGCAAAGCTTCCACCTACTGAGTGATCAAACCCAATTCTGGCATTTTTACTGTGCCTCCTTAATCACTCTTCCCATCCAGTCTTCAAGGGGATGCCCAGAAGAGAACTGAAAACAATCCCCAAACTCCCACACATCCAACCTACATACAGCCACTTGCATCCTTATATTTAATAGAGGATAACTTCATTTTTAAAGGCTCTTTTGGAACAATAGGTTATCAAAAATCACTAGTGAAATCTTTCATCTGTAGTGGACTTGTGATGTTAGAGTAAAATCACAGAAACTTACAGAAAACTACAGCACTACCTCTTCATAAAGAGGAAGCTCTAACATCTTTATGTAATTCCCCAAAGATAATAGGTAAAAATAGCTTAATGAGAAAGGAGTGACAGACACCAAAGGAAGAGTCACCTTCAAGATAATGATTGGGACTGGCAGAGTCATCACAGCCTCAGTGAAAGACAAAGAGTGAGCATCCTTTGGTAGTGGAAAGCTGAAAAACCTCACGTGATATCAATTCTTATGTTTTGAGCAAGCAGCATATCATGCTCCCCAATAATTTACACCTACGTGGCAATAAGATTATAGCACATGACTGAACAGGACAAAATATCATGAAATGCTAAAAAGAACCTGCTGGAGAGAGGAAAAAAAAAAATCTAGATTTGTTTAGAAGAACAACATAGTGTTCTCTTTCATTATCTCAAAGAGCACGTGCAGCTAAGAAGATTCCATATAGGAAGAGCTGAAAAAAAGTCCATTGCACAATGATCAAAGCATCCAAAGTCTCTTGATTTACTAAAAAATGTATCACTGCTGAATTCTTCTAGAGCAACACGCAGCAGATCTAGTTCCAAGGCCTTAGTGAAGATAACTGCTCACCTCATTCATCATTACTTCTTCTCTCATTTTGACTAAGAATATAAAGTTAGCAAAGGCTGGAAGAATTTGTTTGGTTTCTATACACAACCATGGCAAAGTTGCTTAAGATTTGGCATATGGCTCACAAACGTTTTGACCCTTAGTTTACTTGATTATACTTTTTAGAAAAAAAAGAATTTGATACTTAGCACATATTCAAACAATGTCCAGAGCTTGGGCCTTAGGCCTATGCCAATGAGGTGAAAGTAAGTCTTATTTTGTACAGCAAGCGTTGTTAGTAAGCATTAAATTATCCTCTTAATTAATCAATCAATTATTTTAATTGCAGTATGGATGTCAAATCTTGGTGCTCGTTAATATTCTACACTTTAAATAAGCATCGCTGTAAGGAAAGTAGAATTCAGTGGGGCACTGGAGTCATCAGAAGCATTTTCTAAATATAGGTATAGCTGCCACCTAAGTGGCCAAATTCCTACATCAGTTTCAGCAGCATGATCCAAGATAGATGTGTAAAGCTAAATATAGAAGCAGCGAAAAGAAAGAACAGGAATGAGTAGGCTGCAATAAAAGTGGAAAGGGAAAGCAGCACAACTATCCTTGAAATGTCCAGTTCTCCTACAGTTTACTGAAGTTGATATGTCAGGGAGGGGACTGGCTATTCAGCGCTGTTTTGTAAGTCATATACTCTCAAAGAAACCACGTTATTTTAATGCAAAGGAAATATCCTCAGCAGCTGGATGCTCTTTGGATGATCTTTGTGGGTCCCTGCCCAGCTCAGTCTATTCTGTGATCACTTCATTTTTAGTTCCTCTCGGAGCTAAAGAATAACACATAAAATACCCAGAAGTGACAAAACACACAAATTCTCTGCAGTTTCGTAAATCTATGAGAAATAAAGTGTAGATTTTTCTTCCTCTACAGCCTTGGCAATAGTGCCAGGATGGGAGGAGAGTCACCCACTTGGAACAAAACTGCCTGGTTTTTTCTCCTCATCACAAGCTATCTGTTATGATAGAGTTGCATTAAAACAAATCCAGGAGGATTTCAGGAGGGCCAGAGAGGATGAGGAGGAAACAGCCCCCCTGTGATGCAGCATCAGCACAAACCAACTGGGAACTAGGCTGGAAACCTGGGATGTGCTCGTGGGATCTCATCAGTAACTGGCAGGCAAAAAGGACAACAGATTTCTCAGCAATTTATACACAAGTGCTCATAAAATCTCTAGTTGCATATGTATTTAGCCTTCTAGTGGAAATTAGGAAATGCAGAAAGCTCCTATAATGCTCATCCCAGTGCTTCACTGGAGTACAAAATCCTAGGAAACCACTTGTGACCAAACTGAGAGCTCAGGTACAAAACACCCGGAGCTGCCAATGACAGCACGTCAAAGGAAGATAAGAGACCATGAGTATCTCCAGAGATGCCTCACTCCCACACTCGAGCATTTCTGTGCACATTGCCCACATGCCAGGAAGCTGTTTATTGTCCATGTCACAGAAGAAGTTGGCAGAAGTACCTCACAGCCTTTGGCAATCTGAAAATCCCTCCTTTGAACAAGAGTCCAGAGCAAAAATTAAGCTAATGCCTTGAAAGAATTAGAATTATTTAATTAGTACAAGGTCTGAATTTCAAAGTTAGATCCAAACCTGAACCTTCCACTCTACCCGTGCTGAGAGTACTTGGATTTCATGTTTGAGCTAGGGCAAAGACCAATTAGAAAACATGTCTGCTGTCCCACAAAATCCCTATCACTTTGAGATTGTAGTTTTGTGGCATCTGGCAAGAGGGGAGGAAAAAGGGAATATGGATATAAAGGGAACACCTATTCAATTTAGCAGACTCAAGCATAGAAGCATTTTGTTCTGAGTACAAACTTGAAGATATTTTCTTTTCCCATGATGTGCATAGCAGAGTTATGTGAAGTCTCTCCAAGTCAGTCAGTTCCTGACACACATTTGTTTTTGAGAGAAGCAGCAGAAAAATCAGACAGTGAGAACGCCAGTGCTGCAGACGCACTGCTCTACAAAACTGAGCATCAGGCAAGGTGAGAAATGGCAACTGGTGCCACACACAAACCACTGACTGCTTACTGGGCCTACTCACACCTTTCTGGCTCAGTTTTAAAATTCAGAACCAGGTGCCAATCTTAAACTCACCAACCTTTCCCCACCTGGCTCAATGGGCACTTTTTCCATTCTATGCTAACTCAGCAACTGCCTCACCCACAGACACCTGCCCAAGAGCCAATTTTATCCATCAAGATGCAGGAGTTGGTCTCCACATATTTTTCATTCATGAATTCATTATACATATATATATATATATTATACAATGAATAGAGAACAGTTGAAACTGGATGATCTTTAAGGCCCCTTCCGATCCAAACCATTCTCTGATTCTGTAATTTAAGTACAGTTTTCTTTCACAGTCTCCTGACAAGATTCCGTAGCACTGGTACAGAAACAGCAATCAAGAGCTTGAAGAAATCTCCACAAAAATAATCTGTGGAAAATTCCCCATGATACTGAAGCCCATGGGCAGCTCTGGGCTCAGTCCTTATCAAAGACATCCCCATGGTGCTACACAAACAACACACAACTGTGTGGACAGTAGCCTGGTTACTAACAGAAAGCATAAAGAAATACTGCTGGGATTAACATAGCACAGGATGAAAGCCGGCTCCGCTTCCTATCGAACTCTTGATGCTATTTTGGATAACCTCTCTGACAGTAACCCTCCATGTCACAAGCCAGCAGCAGATGACTGCTTGCAGCATAGTGCTGACTTGCTTCCTCACACACCAGCACCTGGCCACAACAGGAAAAATCCCAGCATGACCAGACATGTCAGCAGCTTTGGGGACACAACACATTTTAGGGCCTGTCCTAGTGCAGGCTGTCCAGTCAGACTTGCTCAGTCAGCTCTGCAGGCTCAAAGGGAAAGCCTCCAAAACATTCATCATCCCCTCCTGGCACTCTGCAGTGCAGTACCTTTCATCTTGCTTTGGGCCAAGGTGTCAGTCACCACATGGATAGTTGATATAGCTCTGTCTAGGAGCTGTCAGTAAAGGGCACACCTGGAACACCAAAAGCACACCCAGCTGCCAGTGAGTCTGCAGGAAGAGGTCTGGTTTAGTGCTTCAGCTGGCATATGCCCAAACACCAAGCAATATTCAGCAGCATCATTTTCCTGTGATGAAGTACCTGTAGATCCCAAAGTGCACAAAAGCGACACCCTTCCCATTTACTGAGCTATCCCAGACACAGTTACTGAGGCATGGGCCAGGGGACTGCCTGAGATTGTACCTCAGATATCCCATCCCTCCTCCAACAGCCAGGCATCACTGTCTTCTCCATCTCTCACTTACTGAAAGTAGGCACAGAAACATTTATTAGTGTGTGTATAGAGGCTCTGCCAAAGAAAAAATAACAAATGTGGCACTTTCCCCTTGGCTCTGTATTTTGCTTATATATGTCTCTTCCTTACCTCTGATCTACAGATGCTCAGGACAGACAAGCTGATAGAGGAACTGTCTCCAAACTAATCCTGAACTATCAAGATACACAACACAGAAAGACTTGCAAGCTGTAGAAGAAACTGTGCTAAGAAAGCAGGACTCTGTCCATAGTGGGGGAAAAAGTTGCCTGCCCCTTTAGTTGCAGCTTCAGCATCTGCTTTATAGGGGAGGAAGAGAAATTTTTCCAGTGCTAAAACTCTCAAGAAGATAAAACCTGTATCGTTGGCTTTTGTTTTCCCTTTTAGATCAACAGTTTTAATGCTCCTTATTTAAATACATTACAGTACAAAAAAAATGAGGTTTCAAACAGAACTGAATGAACAAAGCACACAGCAGCCTCTGTAATCCCTCCTGCTGGAACTGCAATTTTTTTTGTAGGAGAGAACTCTGTGCATGTGTTTCTGCACGAGCTGTGCTGGTTCTCCGCACTTACAGGACTTGGCACAGCACTTCCATGGGAATACTGAAACAAAACCACAAGTGTTCTGGCCTCTTGGTCCCCTGGGTTCTGCTGGCTGGCAGGACAACTTAGAGATGCTGCTGGAAGGCAGCAGGCTTGGCACTGCCCTCCCATACTGTCCCTCAGCTGGTCAGGAGGTTGAACACAGGTAACATGCTCACGGCAGCACTCCAGGCTTGCCAGGAATTGGTCAGCACGGTGCTCCTTGGAAAGGGTTCCTTCAGGAGGCTACTTGTATATCCAAACAGGACCTTACACTGTTGCTTCTTCTAGAAGTAAAGTGTTGAAGCAATAATTCACTAAATGTATCACACACACGGATTTATATCTGTGTTTCCTGACCCCACAAGCAAGGGGGGGGGGAGCTCATTCTTTTCTTGGGACCCAGTAAAGGTCAGTTGTCTCATCAAATTTCATCCCTTAATAGTACACCTGTTCCCTCAAGGAAATTTCTAATTGCTCCTCAATAATTTCAGTCCTTGGCTTCTGCAACATTACTGAGTAAATATGCTGTAAATTTTAGGAGCTTCTTCAGGGAAGAGTCCCCAGTTTGCTCTGAAGAAATCCTGAGCAACCCACACGAGAAGAGACTCATCATGCATCATTTGCCATTGAAATGTATGACAAACACCAGACAGACTGTGAAGACAACACATGTACATTGACACTACTGCCACATGTGATGTTTCTCTCACAGCACAGGGCAAGGTTTGGATGATATATTGGATAACAAAGCTCATCATTCCCAGACAAAAGTCTCTTGATATCAAACTGTTGATTTTATTTATTGGGCCCCTGGCTCCATAAGTTGACCTTCTCCCTTACACATCAGCATCTACACTCATCTGCTCCACAGAGTCTAAACTCTGCAGCCAAAGCAAAAGAGAAAAGATGTTTACTCACGAGCTAAGCAACCATAAGCCAGCACACTCCTCATCATCTCTTCTTTCTTTCTGGAGAGGAAGAATTTGGAGTTATCGCATATCTCTGACAGAGCAGTGCCAGAGCCTTATCTCAATTAAGAGCCCAGCACTCACCAGGCAAAGACAAGTACTCATTCCACAAATAGCCACACACTCAGGTGCTCCACTTCAGTGGAACACCACAAGCTGGGCTAAATAGTAAAATTACTCAAGTGTTGACCTATGTGAATGATTCTGTACAAGATGTAGCCTGATATTTAATAAGATGTCACAGCAAGTTATACCTGGTATTTTGCAGGCACCGTATTGCAGAAATCTCTCTTTACCATTAAATTCAAAACTAAGTGGGAGAAAATAACTTTTTTTTTGCCAGAGTAAGACTCCTGCAGTTGTCTATCACAAAGATGCAACAGAGAGGTGTATGATCTGCAAAACTGTTGATTAATTTTGCCCAGTACTCAGCTTTAATTATAGGACAGCCTTAAGGCTAATACCAAATCCTTACTATGCAGACTCTGGATAATCACAGGCTGTGTTCTGGGAGTTCTGCCTCTGCAGCAATGGGGACAGGAGGCCATTTGAATGCCTCTTCCTTACACATAATTCACACCCGTTTCACTGCCACGTAGGAGGTGCACGGCTGCTGAACCTCCTGCATTTCTCCTGCCTCCCTTCTGCCTTTCCACAGCTGCACTCTTGCACTTTGGAGGAGCTCCTGAGGCTGGACAGATGCAGCCAGCAGAGGAGCTGAGTGGGTAGAGCTTAAACAGTCCACCCAAAGCTGGGGCTGTGGACACAATCCACGTCTGCTGCCAGCCCACTCCCCAGTGCCCACACTGATGCCTCCAGAAATTGCCTCCTTTCAGCTGAATGATTTGACATTTATGCTAAACATGTGCTTGCCTTACCTATAGGCATTTTCTGGTACACAGAAAGTTTTTCTCTTTGGAAAAGGCGCACTGGCCTTGTTCCAACTCCGCATCCCCTGGTCCTCGGCCCCTTTGCTGCAAGAGCCTCTGCACGTGGACAGTGCACACGTCACAAGGACCTTAAATGTCAGTGCACATCTTTGGGAAGGACTTTCAGGCAAATCTATGATTAAAAGTAGATATTCAAGCAGAAGATGAATATATTATGTCCTCAGGCTCCTTAAGTCATGATCCATATTTATAATGCAAGGCTAAGGCTTCTGTTGAATAATTACATCTTTTGCCTGCCCATTCTTCCCTCCCACCCCCATATGTATACACTCACCACAAATGCAGATATAACATTTAAAGTGAGCAATTATTCAGCCCAAAGACAGCATATCCTTGAGTATGTGCATGCTAGAGAGAGAGCTTAATTCTGTAATTGTCATGCACGATCTGCAGTAGCAAACCTTGTTGACATTAAAACACCTTACTCAGCACGAATAAAGGTGAGAACAGTGTATTCCGAAGGGGTTGGAGCATGCCATGGCTAACAAATCCCAGGACCGTAGTAGCCACACTCATTCCAACTCCAGGTAAATATTTTCCTTCCAAGCAGAAGTCTCTGATTTGAAGTTCCCGAGTATTTACTTGGTCAGTTGTTCAGAGTAGAAGGTGATGCTTTATAAATGAATGAAAGGCACTTTAAAACATTTGACAGCCACTGAATTCAGAAACCATACAAAAAAACCACAACAGTATTACAAATATTGCTTTTCAACTAATGTTGATCTCTCTCTTATTTGAGGTCATCTTTCTCAGCAACAAGCACTGCCACTGGATGACTTGAAGTCAGAAATTTGGTTAGAAGGAGCATTTTGACCAGTACCCTAGAAACATAAGCCTGTATTTCTTCATGAACCCTTCTCAGGACTACAGATTTCATTAGAGAAGAGGGAGAGTACAGGTATCACTAAAAAGGATTCCACACAACCAGAGACAAGAACTGCATTCATTACAGCTGGGAAATGCAGCTTTTACACAGAAGTACATGTATATGCACGTACATGCAGGCAGGCACTTCTAATTCATTGGAAACTCAGAAGTTTTTTCACCAAATTGAACACTCTCCATCTTTAGTAATCCAGTTCTAGAAGTGGAAATGCCGTCAGCAACCTCAAAATAATGTGCTGCGAACAAAAATGTTTCTTGACAGGATCCCGTCTTTTGCCAAAAACTTAATTAAAAAATTCTTAGCAAGTCTCATCACTCTTTGTACCTCTCCTAAAATTTGCCCTCTGATACACAAAAGGGGCAGAAAGCACTGAGAGCCTGCACAAAGCATTGTCTCATGGGCTCCACTTATCCAAGAGCAACTTGCATGGCAAATTTATCACCACAGACCTAGTCCCAGATAATCAGTGTCAATGAAATGCATTTAGCTAACTGGGATTCCTCCCATGACGTTATTTTAAAATCCAAATCCCTTAGTCAGGCAGAAATATAAATCACAGTAACGCTGGTCAATTGAATAAAAAAGTCACAGCTGCAACAGTGGGTGTCACATATTCTGGGGGCTGGCAGAGCCAGACAAGAACACCACCCGTGGAGCAGACTATTTGAAAATTAAGCTCTCCAGCTCTGAGCAGGTCGTCGAGACATCACTCAAGGCAGAAGTATGGAAATATAAGTGATATTATACTGCCAGGCAGCAGGGGTGGGGGAGTGGGAACAGGGATGGGCAGTGCATTGTTGAAGAAGCTACTGACTTCTTGATTTATTCACATCATTGCTCAAGAAGACAGATGGAAAAAACTCCTGCCGTGTCCTCATTGCTCGTGGCTTAGCAGAATCACAGTGATTTGTCTTTCTTCTTTTTCCCATCCACCTCCAAAAGAGATAAAAATCGTTACCTCCTTTCATAAAGAATTTCACCACATGCCCTGAACAAGAAGCAGGGTGTAACTAAGCTCCCCCCGAGTTGTCCTCCCATCTCTCTTGTCCACAAAGAGAAGAGCACAGAAACAGAGAGACTTATTGATCTTGACCTGCAACAAATTAGCTCAGCTCTGTAGCAGATAAAAGAAGTCAAGGCTACACCAAAAGCCTCTACAGAGGAAAGAGACACATTAAAAAAAAGTATTCCTGAGGCTGTAGTCCAATCCCTCCCTGAAAGATTTTTTGTTAATTCAGAATGGTTCCAATTTTCCATCCAAGCATTCATGTCTGCCAGTAGGGCATGCAAGCCACAAAGAGAGGTCGAGCTGCTGAATTTTCACAGGGTAAAGTTAGGCCCCTGGAATTTTTGGTTCCTCACCAGTAGAATTCATATAAACACAGATGGATGGCAACATCCAGAGATGGATGTATTGACTCGCTCTGCAATCCAAACACTACTGTGAGGTCTGTCCTGCATCACTTCTTAGCACACTGCAGCATCCCACACCAGGGATGTCTCATTTCCACCACTTGCTGCA
The DNA here is from genome assembly GCA_013397775.1 of Eulacestoma nigropectus. Classification (NCBI taxonomy): domain Eukaryota; kingdom Metazoa; phylum Chordata; class Aves; order Passeriformes; genus Eulacestoma; species Eulacestoma nigropectus. The sequence continues at coordinate 873,960 of VZTE01005517.1, read as the reverse complement.
ATTGCAGCAGAAGAATTCAGTTCCTAAGCACAATATAGAAGAAAATCAGCACAAAAATTAAGAATTTTTGTAACTCGGGCTAAATTTCTGGGTTATTGTACTACATTTTGCTGCTGGAAAAAGAAACCCACAACAAGATGCAGCCACTGCATTTCCATGACATGTGTCCTCTTGTTTAGTCCTAAAGAGGATTGCATTTGTCCTCTCACGACACACAGGATGTGTGCTGTGCATTTCACTTGTTCTGCCAGCTACTGAGAGTTTTATGTTGCAGGTTTCCTCGCTGCTGTGCCTTGTTCCTAGAGCATCATTTAAGCCTGGTCTTTATTTGGAGTGGCAGGTACAGGAAGCAGTCCTGCTAAGATACAGGAGAACATCTTCATCTGAGGCTTGCTCCTGCTTTGTCATTATGAATATATAATATCCCAGCCTTGGGAAGGAAGGAGGCATGAGCATCCTTGCAAGTGTGTTTGATGGCAAACTTTGCCTATAAAAATACTTAAGAAGCTGATGTACCTATGGCACGCTAGTAATAATTTTTGGAGACAGTCTTGCATTCAGGAGAAGTCAGATGAGGTGGGGTAGAAGCTCACCTTGAAAAGCCAAGGGGTGACACCTAAGTTACAGTGTGCCAAATTGAACAAAACAACTGCAAATCATTGCTTAACTGCATCTAGACTGCCATGACAAAACCACTGGCAATGACTGTGGACCCATTCTTGCCAAGTGGCTTGTCTGTGTGTTCCACAGCATCCCACTGCTCACAAACCAGCTCCTTGTTGACTTCGCCATTTCCAAGTGGTTTGCCTGGCTGAAATCTCCAGGATAGTCCTCAAAGAAGAGGAGATTTTCCCTTGGGAAAGCCCTGGGCACCCCCAAAGAGGAGCTTCTCTTAAGGGTGCCACTGCTTTTTCCATCTGCTCCTGTGATCCCTGGTGCAACCATGAACCTGCTTTGCTCTCCACCCTCATCTTGGTGCAGGTCTGTTCACATCAAGTGCAAACCTGGGGGCTGAAAATGCCTCTGGCGGAGCCTCCAGGGGCTGCCAGCACCTCTGGTCTCATTGGGGTGTCTGTTGCTGTGTGGGGCTCACACAGGCTTTACAAGAGGATGCAGAAATGCACACCCAGAATGATGCCACAGAAGAGGGAAAGCGTACACAGACAATTCACGGAACAGTCACCTTAATTCACACCAGACATCAAGTCCTCACACATATGGAGCTGTCAGACCACGAAACAACTGTGACTCTCTGCCACCAAGAACCAAACCTAGGGCAGGGAAACAAACACAGAGCAGCAGAGATATCTCACACACACCAAGCCCACCAGAGTAGTGCAGATAAAGTCTACCAAGCGTCCACGTCCTAAAGGAAAGTTGATGACAATTGTAAAGACTGTTTGACTTCAGACTCCAAAATACAAATTTAAGTGCAAATAAACTTTAAAATGTCACAAATACACCCAGAGAAGTTTTAGCACCACCGACATTAGCTTATATTTAGTAAAGGCAAGCTAGCTCAGCTACAATAGAAACAAAGCTCCAAAACTGGCCTGGGATTTAAGTCTTAAAACCCACTTTTACTCACAAAATACCCAGTCCCCTTCTGGCTGATTAGAGTAACAGGATACCCTGAGAAAGGCCGCTTTTATATTTCCCGGACTTTATGGAATCAAAATAATTTCAGAAGTTTTACTGGGATTTCACGCTTCTTCATTAAGTAAGGAGGTGAAACTCCTGTTTAAAAATTCCCCAGCTACAAAGGAGATGAAACTCCAGTTAAAAAAAACCTCAAAACCTTTCCCAGCTACAAACACGCAAGTTATTATTTCAATACTTTTATAAACCATAAAAGCTGCATTTTGCTTTAGAAGCCTTATGTTTTTGCCAGGACTGCATAAAATGTAGTTGCCTCCAGAGACAAAATCTAGAGGAAGGAGAAATCCATTCTGGAGAGCTGATGGGTTTTCTTGCCATACATCAAGATATATGCACCTTCTGTGATGCCTACAACACATTTTTAGCCAAAAACTGACCCAGGTGATGCAGCACACCATGACATCAGAGCATTACTGGGTTATTTCACCACACACTGAACAGTATCCAAACCTAGCACAGTCCTTTACCCATGAAAACACTCTTTATCCCAACTCAAAAATACTCTAACTTCTGATATGCTGACTTAGAACTTTCTTCCCTTTGATTTTGAAGTCATTAGTGATATCTTTGGGCAGTTCTGCTCTAAGCACTGCTTCATAAAATTATTTTCCCTGATTCAATTATATATTTACTAAAACAAGCTAAAACATCATTTAGATTCAATTATTTTAGCAATCTATTGCTTCTCAGAGTTGAAAATATTATTTTAAGAGAATCTGAACCATGAGGTTAGACCATTTACTGAATCACATTAAGATGCAATCGGATGACTCAAAGTTAACTTCTCAGAGTATCTGGGCAAATCTCACTTCCTCTTTTTATGAGCTTACTCTTCACAGTACCATTTAGCTAAAAATGCTCTAATCACTAGAAAAACTTGTCAGTGCAGTTTGTCAAGTTTCCTGCAAGTCTCGTTTACTTTGCCTTAGACAGACATTAGCTAAGTGCCCCAGAGCCCTTCTCCCTGCACACTAACGTGTCTTTTCTGCAGCTGTTTTTTTTGCTGTGTTAGCAAACATCCCCCAGAGAGGTGGCTCCTCATCTCCTAAGCCAAAACTCATCAACGCCCACAGGGTCCAGGACAAGGCTCAGATGGATTTCTCAGGACCCACTTCTTTTCCTTGCTGCTGGATGCCCCTGGAAGCAGGGATTTGCAGATTTGCAGGGCAAGGATAAAGTTCTCTCTAATGTCTCCTTCAAATGGAAAGATTACACCAGAGGTGCCACTGCTTGACCATAAACTCTCTGGGGTGTTTCTGAGAGCGGTACAGTGTTTGCCAGGGAGTTATTTTTAAGGGTCTGAGTTTGAAGATCTTTGAAATGGAGAGTTTGCTGTCCTTCCACAAGAAACTGCTTCTACATCTGTTCTTCATACACCTCTGCTGTGAGGAGAGGCTGAGGGAATTGGGATTGTTCAGCCTGGACAAGAGAAGGCTTTGGGGTGACCTCATTGTGGCCTTGCAGTGCCTGAAGGGAGCCCACAGGAAAGATGGAGAGAGACTCTTGACAAGGGCCTGGAGTGACAGGACAAGGAGGAATGGCTTCACACTGACAGAGAGGAGGGTTAGATTGGATATGAGGAAGAAATTGTTCCCTCTGAGGGGGGGGAGGCCCTGGCACAGGTTGCCCAGAGAAGCTGTGGCTGCCTCATCCCTGGCAGTGTCCAAGGCCAGGCTGGATGGGGCTCTGAGCAAGCTGGGATAGTGGAAGGTGTCCCTGCCCATGGCAGGGGGATGGAACTGGATGATCTTTCAAGTCCCTTCCAACCCAAACCATTCCATGTTTGTATGATCAAACACCAGCTCCTGAGACAAGTACAAGTACTGCTCTGCCTGCAGGAAAACAAAATATTCCCTACCGAAGGAGGGCAGGTCCATCCTTGAAAACACCAGGCACATAAATTTGCAAACGCTACTGGCATCACAGTTCTCTGAACATTCATCCCTTAAGTTGAAGGCCCCACACAGAAAACTAGTGGAAATTAGTCCTTTGTCTTGATATTTTTTCCAACAGCCTCTGCATTAGCCTTTGATTAGCACAGCTATCTTTTGATAGGTTACTACACCATCCAAGCTGAGCAGATATCTACCTTTTATTTCTGGGGTTGCTAGCAGAAATTCAGGAAGCAGGTGTGCCTCAGCATCACCCTCAGGATGGAGGGAGCTCAGATTTTTCCTCTGCGCTGCAGCCTACTATAGTTGGAACACTTAAGCATTTCTCAGTAGTGGAAGTCTCATTTCCAGCTATGCAACAAGGATAATGACATCAGGCTTGATGGGATCCAGGGTGCAGCTTCTCGTGAACTGAGAGTGCAGCCTGGAGACACAGCAGCTGGCACTGCTATAGGGCTGCACTTGTAAACACAGGCAGCCAAAAGCCTATGATTGTGCAGACATCACATTTATACTGAAAATGCATTTTTAAAAAAGCACAAAAACATTTTTAGGTGCTGGGAGTACTTCAGGAATTTTTGATGAAGGAGGATATTTTTATTATTTAACAAACAGATGCAATAAGCTTGTACCAAGTGTGAGGAAGTTGTTACAGTCCTTTTGCCATTTACCTGACTACATTTTTCTGGGTTGCCAGACATATCTTAGTTTAAAATAAAGATGTTTAAAGATCACCCTCTTTGTTTCTACCTTACTCTACAAAAATCCAGTATGTGCAGCACAGCACTATTCATGTGGGACTCAATACCCTGAGCAGAAAATTTTAGTCCAATAGGCTCAAAAGCTGTTTTTCAGTTGCATTACTGCCTCCAAAGAGACAAATATCACCTCATTTGTTCTACAAATACTAATGTAATTTGGCTTTGATGTGGTCCGGACCAAGATAAAAGGTATCCTTTGAAATACATTCATCAGGGGTTTAACCCACTTTTAAACAAAAAGCAGGTTTTGCACAACCTCACTTTAAGCATTTTACACATCTAAATAAGGAGGACAACATCCTCAGCTACCTCCTCCAGAAGATATCCTCACCAAACTAGGGACACCAAAGACAAACCTCTCCTTGGACCCTCTGGGCATTTAAGCACCCTCCACAGACAAAGGGAAAGCCCCACAGAGAATGAAATTATTCCTCTTATGTTACAACAGGTTTCTGTGAAATGACTTGCCACATTTACCATTCCAATGACAGGACAGAGAAAGCTCCAGGAATTTTAAGTTAGAATAGGTTATTCCCACTGCATTGGTTACAGGAGGATGGATGTTTGTCTAACATCCATCTAAGAACAACTTGATTCTTAACTTTCTGGCAAACAAATTCAGGATTAAGTCAGTCCTGGCCTTTTAATACAGGCAATTACATATTTGACCAAAGCTGACCCCCTCTCCCACTTCCAGTACTTGGTCTGCACATGTTTCAGGAGTTAAACATTAAGGCCACATGCAGTCAAGATTTCTCACCAGCACCTCTACCTTCCCTTGCAACGAGCATGTGATGTTTTTCAAAAAAAAAAAAAAAAAAAATCTTGTAAATAGTCCTTTCTTTTGGAGTCTACATGGATGTTTGACACAAGCCAAACAAGCTGCAGGAGTATCAAGAGTTTAGATTGCCGAACAGATAAAGAACAGCCTTTGGCTCTTCCCCTGTGCACTGAAAACTTCAATATTAAGCATTTAACACTAATTGCCCATAGGGACTCTGTCTCCAGAGACACAGCAAGGCAGAACCCACAGCTTCTTGCTGCTTGCCCCAGTCCTGCATCCTGACCCCAGGTCCAGCACTTGGAGTTAAGATCAACCTTCACTTGCAGTCAACAATGGATCCTCAAGGACAGAGCTACAAAAAAACCCAGAACTGAGTCTAAACTGAGCAGTATTTCATCCTTATGGACCATTCCATTGAGGATTCCACACACAGCATGCCCTACCCATGCACTAATCTGACCAAAACCAGTCTTTTTTTGGAGGTGTGGGATAATTACTGACACTTAATGCAACACAGCCAGGTTTCGTACATTTTGTAGCTCCTCTGTGTCAAGATGGTATAAAAAATGTAGGCATCCATGTGCAACCACTGAAAATTTAGGCACACTGTTTGCATAGATTTATACTGTACCAAAAAAATGCATTATACGATTCATGTGTAAAATCTACCAGAATGCAATTTATTGGAGCAGTAGTCACAAAGAGCAGGGTGTGTCTTATTGCCTACATCAAAAGCCTTTTGCCTTCTCCAGCCATGAAAAGGTCGAGCACCTCCCACATTTTAAATAACTGCTCAATAATCTCCCCTTAAAGCATGTAACTGTATCAGACTTCAACTCCTTTTAAAAGGAAAAAAAAAAAAAAAACCAAACCCACAGTAGTTTCCCCAAGTCCCCTCTGGATTATTCTAGGTACAGCAACACAAGGCAGTTAGAGAAATGTTGCATTTGGAAGCTTTCCAGAACCACGTGTGACTGAGAACACCAGGTTATCTTTCCATAATATCTCCAAGTAAACAGCACTGCAATGTTACTCACACAGTGAATTATGTTCTGAGGCACTCAGAAGAAAACGTGCCCGTGCAAAACCTCAACTGCATAAAAATCAGTGGTTTAACCTGCTCCCAGGGCTCAAACATTCCAACAGCCTCTATGAGCTTTCTATCGATCTCACCATTTTCTGCAGAGCCATAAACTCAGCTGACAGACTGGCAACTTGCCGATTCAAGCACTGGTTCTCCCCTTGTTCTTGTTTCAGCATGACTTGGTCAGCATGTAGCCTCATTTGTAGCCCGTGAAACTGCAATAACTAAACAAACATACATACATGAGGGACTTGTCAAACAAAGCAGGCTGTAAAATTATCAGAGTGGAAATCAAGTGCCAACATTTATTATATGATGAGCCACACCTCAGCTGGCAAATTTCAGACCCACAGCTTGATAAGAGGGAAGAAGTGGCTCCAAATTTCTCTGTATTAGCCATGACAAAAGTCTCATTAAAAACAAACCTGGAAAGCATTTAAGGAGTAACACACATGCACATATTCGTTTGGATTTCCCTTAACGCTGCAGTGCATTTTATCAGAAATTATTTCTTTCAGCAATTTAATCCTCCTGATACAGCTCCTAGTTAAATAGTATTACTACTACATTTCCATTAAAGTGCATGGAACTTTTACACATGCAAAATTTTATTTCACTTTCGCTTCTTCTTTATCCAGGGTGTTTTCCCACCAACACAAGATCTGAGCAGCTTAGTGATCTGTGTTGGTAGTAAAGTAACACACTGAGTATTAATTATGTCAGGTTACAACACTCTCATCTTTCAGTTTTCAAGAGCAACTACAACTGCCAGCCTTGAAGATTTCTTCTAGATTAAGGACAATGCCAAAGGAAATTAGGGCAAAGAAGGCAGGTGACAATAAAGCAAGCCTCATATCAGCCAAGGAATTTGTTCCACAGGTGCAAAAGCCACCCAGGCATAGGATGCAGAGGTAGACTGCATACAAGTGCCAGGGAAGGGAGGAACAGTCCCAAGCAAATCCTTGGGAGGTAAATGGCAACCTAAGAAGAAAGTATTTTTCAATTTCAGCAATACTGCTGGAGGAGTTGCCTGGGATGTTTGCCTGCTACAAATATTTGAGCTGGTAATTATTAATTTCAAGGCTTTTTTCCAGCTCTAAGTGTGTGGGTACATAGATGACTAGAAAATTACTTTTTATAGGACTAACCAAATCCATAATATTCAGCCCATGTACCGTTCAATGCACAAAAAAATCTCAAGCCAGTACTGCTAGCTTTTCTTTTTTTTTGTGTAGGTATACAAGTAAATAATAATATTATTAACATGCTTCCAGTTAAAAAAAACTTAATTTGTTATTCAAACTGTGCAGTGATGATGAATGAAGTCAATGTCAGGCTTAAGAAGAGACAATTAAGGGAAGCCACTAGGCCAGGCTTTGCCTTTCCCTCCCAACTGGTTAAAGATTACACCTCAGATATCTTTAGGTCAGAGTAGATTTCTTACAGAATCCTGGAAGTGTTCAGGTTGGAAAAGACCTCCAAGACCACTGAGGCCAGCCATCAACCTAACACTGCCAAGGCCACCACTAAATCATGGCCCCATTAACTCATTTTCAAGTAACATCTCTGCCTGGTTATATCAGTTTTGTCCTGTGCTAATTAGTGTAATTGCATGATGACCCAAGAAATAGTAGAGAATCTGGAAGACAACAACTCTGGGCTTTGTCTGCATACAAAAAACACTTGACCTCAAAAAGCAGAGCATCAGCTGACAAAACCAGGTGGGAAATAACCTTCAGATGTTGAATTCTTCAGATTAAACAGGGCTAGAATCTGAAGGTTTGGACAGCCAGGATTGCCATTGTGAGTGCTAGAAACATGGGGGTTGCTTCAATTGGAGGAAAAAGCACTGCCTGGAAAACAACACAGCCAGAGCCATAGCTGGAGCTGCAGCAACAAATTCAAGTAACACCAGCCCAGCAGCTCCAGAAACAAATTCAGGATCAAGTTAAGTCCAGCTTCTCTCTGCTGTGCTTTTGGAGGTGTAAAAAACACTGGGCCCTATTCTCAACTGTCCTACAGTCCCACCACATCGTTTTTTCTCCTCTCTACCCACCAGAAAACAGATGGAATGGTGAAAAGAGGTGCCAAGGGGACTGTGGATGAATATATTATGCTACGAATTAACTGCTTCCAAAGAGCCACAGGCACACTGGGGAAGTAGAGGACAATCAGCTCTGAAATTACTCTTTGAGCCATGCAAGCTCCTGGTTGTCCCCAAGGGCCACGGGAGATGGTTTAGAACCCTCTTCTGTCCTCTCAACTCTCACTCCTGCTCCTCATATAAGAGAAGAACGGCAGAACTGGTGCCTTCAAGAGGACAGGACATGACCAGTCATCACATGAGTAGAACCCACACTAAAAATGCCAAGGAGCTGTTGGTCTCAGTAGGACCTAGGCTTGTATTGAAACAGTAAATGAAGTTTCAAGTGATGTAAAATACAGTGAGATATTTAGCATGCAGTCAAACCAGCATTTGCTCAGGACATACTCTTAGGAGCAGGAGAGAGAAAAAGCATTGAGTGCTGTCTGGGAAAGTCAGCTTTTCCCCAGCAACAGAAAAGGTTGCATGTTCTTTGAATGTTGTTTTCTAGAGGTCAGAAATATTTTTGCTGGTAGTTCTACTGTTTTGGGGACTGTCTTACCACCAAGGTAAGTCAAAATAAAAACTACAAATGTCAACATCAAGAGCAACAAAAATATTGTGACTTTTTTTGTCTGCAGTCTTGAGTAAGAAAAAAAAACCTCAATGAAACACCAAAACAAGCATAAAAAAAGAGTTCAAATCAAATAACATATGTATTTGAGAAAAGGTAAGTGGCCTGGGGAGTTACAGCAACAACCAACCCACCCCAAAGCCTGACTGTGCTGGGTGAAGCCATTCCTGGCTGTGTATCCCGGCAGGGACACGTGATCACTGCAGAGCATGCAACAGGCTGTACCTTAAATTAATGGTCTGAGCTAGAGGACCACACACCGTTACCTCTCCTGGAGGAGCTGGCTGTAATAACTGTGGTGCTCACACACCACCTTCATCCTTCCATTTAAAAACACAGGCAAAGTGGAAGGCATGATTATTCTTCAGTGTCAAAGCCAATAAATATTGCAGAGCTCAAAATTAAGGCATGGAGAGAAGCATCTACAGAACAATTTTCTCTCCATTAAAAATAAAGCATTGGTGCTTGTCACATTTTAATTTACTAAGCCTTTTTCAGTCATGCATCCCAGTCAAAATTTAAGATCTTTTCTGTCTAAAAAGAGTCATTCACTGAACTTTATTAGCAGGAGAATGCTGTTACTGACTGATTTTAGAAACTAATAAACAGTATTCTAAGTGATAGTCTGCTGGATTTATTGGGGGTGGGAGCACTTGTGGTGTGCAGTCTGGGGAAAAAAATGCTAAGTTATAGGAATAAAGTTGCTTATAGTGCTGCTTAAAAGAAATAAAAAGCCCTCCACAGCGGATCTTCTGCTACGTGCCAGATGCACAGTGCCATCACGACTCTTCAGTCTTCCAATATTGCAATGGTCTCAGCCATGCCATAACCTGTTAGTCATTACCTTTAATTGCTTTGCATGATGGAAACTCACTGTGTACAAGGAACGTTACTCACATTAACTAGACAATGTATTTAAGGATTCATAGTTAAAAGCAGCGATGTTGTTAAAACAGAGCAAAATGAAGAGGAACACCTGGGTTCTGTTTCCATGCAGCACTGACTGAGCTCAAGCCTGCAAATCAAATTTAATCCCCCTCACCAGAATTGCTCTCAGACTTAGTACAGTCATTATGAAAATTAATACTTCTCTACATAAAAATAAATACACACACACACACATTTAGAGAAGTGAAAATATACATGCAACTAAATTGCTTTCAAACCTGGAGTGATAATTTAGTTTTAATGATTAGCTATTGCGATTTAAAATGGAAACCTATACATTCGATTTGAAACAACTTAGCCCAATTCTACAATTCATTCAAGGAATATTCCACAATAAAAAAAAAAAAAACAAAAACCCTCTTTTTTTCTAAACAAGGTTTTTGATTACAGAGTCTACCTGAGCTCTGTATCTCTCCATACTAAAAGTCAGTGTAACTGATAGGCCCAAAACAACCTGAAAATCTCGAGAAGGAAGTGATCCTAAGAAGAAACTGGTGCTGGATCTCCCACTGGGTTTGTCCCTGATGCTGACAGCTGGAGCTACCCTGACAACCATACCAGGCATAAGGTCCTCCAACACCAGGAGATACTCTCCAGTGATTACTTGATCTGCTCTAAAGCCATTTTGTACTCTGAGAGTACTAAAGAACAGCTTTAATATACTGGTGAATCAGACCGAGAAGCTATTTAGCTGCAGAGAGTACTGGCAAGCACATATAAATTATCTTTTCCCAGGGAAACCTGGTCTCAGATTCTCTGTTTTCCCCCACACAGAGGGATGTTTTCAATACTCTCTCGGTGGTTATTACAGAAAAAGCTCCTGAGCACCATCAGCATTTCAGACAAGCACAAAGGACATAAAACACAGGACATAAAACACAGACAACTCTAACAGACTGCTAGTGTACACATCAATAAAGGCTGTGGATAAGCTCCAAGCTGGCCAAGACCACGCTGCTAAGGCTCAAACCAGCAGGGGAACTGGGTGAGGGATGGCAGAGCTGCTGACCCTTTCCTGGGTTAGGGAGAGGCCACACAGCAGTTCCCACATCTGCTTGGTCCTGTGTTGATAACATCACTGGTTGCTATGGAAGCAAGGCAACTTCACAGCCCCTGGTATGCAGAGAGCATCAAGCACTTCAGAGACATCCTTATTAAGGGTTTATGGACTGGTGGAGGCACACCCCTGAGGGCCTTTTCTACCTTAAAGAAAGAAAAAAAAAAAAAAAGGGGTGGGTAGAGGCAGAAAAAACTCAGATGTGTCTGACCCTTCATTGCAATTCTCAGAGAGCTTGAGGAGTTCTCAGGAGTTCCTCAGGAGTTCTCAGTCCCAGGCTAATAGTTGTCACAGAGCCTTTCAACTCCAGAACTGCCTCCTGGGCAAGTCCCTGTTTTACTGGGAATGGGCAAAGCAAGCTGAAAACACAGAGAGGGGTGACACTGCCCTTCCTTTCTGCTTGCCCATCATCATGGCTAATCCCCTCCTCCAAGCAGTCCAGACAACCTTCACTTTGTAGGGAAGGGTGGCTGCAAAGCCCTCTTTGTCCTTGCCACAGGTGTGGTGGAGGGAGACGCTGATGCTGCTGCACAGTCCACATGTGCCACAGCAGAGAGGGCAGCCATGCTCCAGAGGCCTTCACGGCACCTCCAAAAGGAACATTTGTCCTGAGAGTTTGCATCCTCAACACAATAAGTAGAAAACCAGCCTGACTTCCAACACCCAGGGACAATCTACAGAGTCAGCAGTTAAGGGGAAAACATCCCTGCAGGTATGTGGAGTGATTTTGTTCTCAAAGTCCGTGAAAGTCAACAAACGCGGTGCCCTGGGACGCTGTTTTCCAAAGAACTTCTCTTCAGGGGAGAGGGAAAGTGACTCACAAGCTCCGAAGGAAGGGCCAGGAACAGAGAGAGGCTTGAGAGCGAGCAGGCACCAGGAGATCGGCAGCGTGCTGCTCACGCGTTCCTCGTCAGGAGCACGGATTTTACCAGCCAGCGCCTCTCACCCTGGTATTGCTGTGTGTTACTGGCAGCACTCACGCTGACACTGTCTTGGTTGTGCTGCAGGACTTGGAATTCCTGGACTTTTTGCTTAACAGCTACTTTGTCTCCTTTACATTAAGTCTGTTTCACATAAAGCTCTACGTTTGGGGTTCCTCACGGCCAGTACTAGTAGGGAAACAGTAAAAGTGGGGAATTAAACAAAATTATCATACATGATGTATTTGTCAGCCCAGAGCGAGCTGGGACAGAAATACAGCAAGCTTCCCTTAGAATTAGTCAAAGAAATAAAATACCTATTTTTAAAGCCAACAAAGCACTATTTCTCATGCACATACAAGCACCTCTTTTGTTCCCAATTCTAAGAGATCCACAAATCTATGTATAGTTCTGCTTACACAGCATTTTTGACCCTTGGCCAGCGCAGAGAACATAAGAAAACATATCCCCCATGAAACACAGTTCCCTATAGGCACATGTACACTGCCCAGCAAGGAAGCAGAGAGCCCTGAAGCACTTCAGGAGATCCGGTCCTTCTTACTGCTACAGGCAGAACATCCCTCTTGAATCCTGGGAGATAAAACCACACCACAGACTTCGCTGGCACTGCCAGAGCATCCACGGACACAGCTCCTGGTGTCCAAGCTGGGCCCTTCATCCCTAACTCAAATGCTTTCAGTTATTTACCAAGAAGCAGCTCTAAAGCAAGCACTCCCCTTTTTTTTTTTTTGCTCCTCCAGATTCTTGTCTTTAGTCTGAGAACGTTTAATGACTTACAGGATATGTTGCAAGCTCTCCCCATTTTTAGGAAATCACCTCATAAATACACTGAGATTAATTAATGGCTTACTGTGGTCAGGACAGTCACCATCAACTGGATTTACATCTTCCACTAATGCACTTTAAACACTTGGAGACTACCTTAGTACCTAAATCTTTACAACAGAGACACTCAAGACACTCGGAAAGTACTGCCAATATTGTCAAGTCAAAGGCCAAGATGCAAAGGAAAGTAGGATAATGGAAAACTCATTTAAAAACAATGATTTAAAAGATCTATCTGCTTTTGTTGCCTTTCCAAGAAAAGAGCATCAACTTGCAAATGAGGCCATCCACTGACTGAAAAATGCAGACAACATAAAATTGGTTGCACCTCCACCTCCAGAGCCCACTGCTATAGGTGACAATTAAGATAAAACAACCTGAAAGCAAAATAAACACCCTCTTAAGTATAAAAGGGTTTAGATCCTCACAAATCATCACAGAGCCCATCTTCAGCTATCAGAGAGGAGCTTTCCTGAGGAGGTTTTTTCCTTCAGTGCCACCCAGAGGGTCTCTGCCTTTTCCCACTGAAGCAGCTGGTAAGGGCTGATCACAGAGGTCCAAGGTCAGCAGATTATTGTTCCAGCCAATTATGGAAAACCTTCTCCATCACAACAAAGAGATGCTGGTCACACAAGTGTTGTGTTTATTTCCTGAAGGAAGTTCCCTCACTTAAGAAAGCAGGAATCAAACTCCTGTCTCCCACACCAGTGTTACCTAAGAGAGTCACTATTTTAAGTCCTTCTAGCTTGACACTTGGGCAAACCTAACTGGATCAGAACAAGATGCTCTAGTGGAAGGTGACGAGGAGAAAAAAAAAAAAAGGAATTACTGACTTGCAATAACAAACCCATTGGAGTGCAAAACACCCTCCCAGAGGAAGTCAAAAGCTCTATGTTGTAGATAAGAGGCAGGAATAAATCACTTTCCCGTATTCATTTTCTCTGAAGGAATAATTGGACAAAATTAAGGGGAAGAACAAGACCGTAATCCTCCTGAATAATACTGGTGAAGGAATACATTGAACTACCTTGTCTTCTAGATAGCAGAGCTACAAGTCACTGATCCAGAGAGCAGGTTTAAGAACAAGAAAGAACCCAAGTCTTACCCAGACTTCTTATGATCTATCTGTAACTGTGTTACAGTGGTGTAAACACAAAGCATTAAGTAGTCTTCTTAGAGATCCCTATTGGTAGTATTTGGGGTAACATGTTGCTATAAACATATCCTTCATTTATCTCAAGCAGGCTGGGTAAAAACCCAGTGCTTCCAACTCAGGAGATTATTTATTTATTTTCCAAATATTGAGCATGCCAGTAATTTTGTTAAAGTCAGCTGGGATTATTCCCTAATAAGTGTTGCTCTAAGCAACACTGGCCTTCCACACCTCTCCAAACCAGAATTATTAGCTCTATAGCCTCATAAACAGAAAACACACACGAAATATTCCCTGTAACAGATTTCAAGAAAAATTCGGACAAGTTGAGAAAGAATGAATCCATCCATCAGTGGTTTTCAAACACAGTGACCCAGAAACAACTTCTGCCTCACGAAGGCCCAAAGCAGAAAGAAGGAAGGTATTCAAGGGAATTCTTGCTTTAGCCTTTGCTGAGCATCTGCTTCTTGGCAACACCAGAAGAGAGCTCCGACATTCAGTTTCATCTGAATCACTGAGCATTTCTCCAGCATCTCTGGAGAAATTTATGGTCCATATACTCTCCCTGCCCACCTCTCCATGGTCAGAAATCCTTACAAAAGCACCATGCAACACCAAGAGTTTGTGTTTCAGCAAACAGGTATTTTCTGACCAGATGTTCTGCTCGATGTGTGCTGACTTGCTCTGGCACAGAAAGCAAAAAGCTCGTCTTACCTCAGTCACCCCTGTACTGATGGCAGCAGGTGCCTCATCACAAATACAAGGAGGCAAACTAGAGCTGAACAAAAATCAGCAGGCAATAAAGACAAGAAACAGCTGCATTTTTAGATTTTGTGACTAGCAGAGACAAATTAAAAGCAAAAGGGAAAAGGTTGGCAGCTCCTGCCAAAATTGAGCCTTCAGCCACATGCCTGGATGGTGAAACACAGGAGTATGACCCTGCTACTCTTTCTTCTCTTTGCTATTGCCTAGAGGTAGTGGAAGCATAGCAGGTGGGAAATTCAAGGAAAACGTGTGATTTTTTTTTTTTCTTTAATGTTTATATGTCAAATCCTGGGTCTGACAAATAATTACTTATCTCTGTCTTGGCTACAGGGGAAAGAAAAAAAAAAAATCACTTGTTATTCCTCAGTGGAGTGCATTTCAATTATTTCTGCGCTTCTTTCTTTACTTGACCTTTGTTAAATAAGGTGGATGCAGAGACAGACTATTGTTGAATGGAGCAAATTGACTATGGAAAAGAGAACTTCTTGAATGTTAAAGCCTTTTCATCTTGCTCTTAAATCCTCCGTACAATAATATTATGAAATTAAAAGTCAAATGCAAGGGTTTTTCCCCCCTCTTTAAGCTTGCTCCCTGCAAAGCTCCAATTCAGTATTTTTATTCAAAATTTCTGCCCTTTCCCTCCATCTCTCATGAGTATTTGACATTCAGGTACCTTCCTCTTCAGAATGAAGGAAACCTGGTTTACCCCAGTAATAGCAGAGCACAGTGGAAGTAAAAAAATACTGTATCCAGAGCAAAATAAATATACCCCAAACGAGCATAAAACAAATCCCCACATTTTTGTATTTAAAATAGGTCTGGTCTGCTTATAGCCACTAGCACAGGAGACACAAACCTATGGGCCTGAAGAGATGCATCACCTTTGGAAACAGACCTGTGCGTTTTTCCTTGCTGCCAGGAACACTGTTAGGACAGAAAAAGTCAAACCAGCTGGGAAGCAACTTGGGGAAAATCCCAAGAGAATACTGCTGCTTGTCTCATGGGTACTTCACGTCCCTGACATCAGAGGCAGAGACACAAGGCTCTTTAAATCACAACCTCAAGAGTGGATTTCTTTACCTTTAATTTGTCTCACATTTTCCTGCTCGCCCAACCTCACCCCTCCCTCTCCTACTTCACACGCTTTCCAGACACCTGAGACGCTGTATATCCACACCTCTGCCACAAACCCTCCCCTGGTGCTACAGGTCCCAGCACAGAGCATCTTTTAAGGCATGAGACAGCCTCAGAGCCATCTCAGCCGAAGTTAGGCAGTAGCAGTTTCTCTTTGTCTCTGGGTAAATCTCTAGAGAGAATTCAGTGCTTTCTTGCTTTTCTCTCAGTTATTTAGTTGAGTTGTTGTGGCCCAGAGGAGCCTAGATGCTCAGGGGCTGGTGCTGGCAGCTTTCACCCCAAAGCAGAGGCACAAGCACAGCTCAGCCCTGCAGCAGCAGCAATTGCTCACCCTCAGCAGCTGCACTGGAGCTGCTGTGGGGCAGCTGGTGCTCAGGCTTGTTGATACACATCCGAAAAAGCCTTTACAAGTGGTACCCATTAGCGGTTTTGCTCGTGGCCCCGGCAAGGCCAGGGATTAAGCAGGAGTTGGCAGCAGCCTGATCCCATGGGAGGCCACCCTGCAGGGCAGGATTGAGCTGGAGCACCAAGAGCCGCTGGTGCTCGTGCATGGCTGTGGATTTAACACGTCCTCAGAGCCGTCAAACCACCTCTCCCCAGTGCTAAACCCACTTTTCGTGCGGCAGCTGGGAACGTGCGATGGGAAAGGTGAATAAGGACACTCTGGGGAATCCCCAACCTACAACGTTTGTAGGGTGGGCTGGAAACTGCTCCAAAAATCCTTGTCACAAGGAAGGGTAGACTCAGTGCTGCTTTACATGGCAGAAACTATCACACCTGCAAACAGTGCAAGTGCATTTTTGTTTGAACTCACCTTCTCTCATTGTTCCTTTTATTCAGACCTATTTTGTGAGGCTCTCACTGAGGTGACTTAAAATGCACCTGTGGAAGGAGGCTCCACACAGGCCTCAGAGGCTGCACGGTGTTTATCATCTGCCTGCAGACAGGTCTCAGTCTGCCAGCCTGTAACTTCCAAAATACATCACAAGCATGCCAGAAACAAGAGACAAAGCACCACTTATTGCTTAGATAGCTCTCCCTCACTTCAATGAAGGGTGAGTTATGGGCTGCACCTTCGGGCCACCTGTTACACAACAGCGTTTGCCACTCTGCACCCTTTACTACAAATATACCACCCACAGAGACACTACAGACCTGAATCTACTGCCTGACTCCCTTCACACTGGAAAGTCAGCAGTTATTTTATTTGTGATGAGGAGTAACTCCAGTGCAAGATAATTGCAGACAGGGGTAGAATAATTTTTCCTTTCAACCTATATTACTAGGTTTAGAAATAATTTACTTTCTGGTGTCTTGCTTAGTCTTAACCACTAACTGATTTATAGAACTATTAATGAGTATTTATTAGCAAGTCTAATGGGTCAGTAGTTAAACTAACCTATTAGTAACAGCTTTATTAAAATCTCTGAATCGCATAATCATCTTTTAATTTAAAGACCTTAACACACAGCATTCCTGTACTACTTTACAGATGTAATTACTGCATCACATTACCAATTCTTAGAAATAACCCCCTTTTCTCTCTTGAGAGAGAATTAATAAGTCAGTGATTTCCTTTCACTCAAATGCACAAGTGTCCTGGGAAGCATTTTTATCTTCTTACACTGCTTGATATGGTTTGCAATTTCCCACTTTATCTAGCTAAATGATCTTTCCGCTGAGTGGTAGTTTCTCATCAGGTCTGTTTCCAAAAAACAACCCAAGGATCTATTCCTGCCTGTGACGTCAAATGAACAAGTAGGGCTGACCGTCATTTCTGTCTTTCAGACATGGCAACCCACCTGCGGCTCAGCAGCTTTCACACAACCCCCGTGGGCAGCAGCCAGGCTCTGCCTGGGATGGCAGAGAGAAGAACCAGCTGCAAACACCAAATGCAAAAGCTGATCCTCTCCCAACCCCATAGGTGCTGAGCCCCTACCATCCTACCATTAAATGCATGTAGACATTCTCATGCCACGTCAAACATTTTTCAGCCAATAATTAAAGCCTGTTCTCATCCCTTTTGTCCTCAAAAAAAAAAAAATCAACTACTGCAGACCTGGTGATTCTAGAGGCCTGAATCACACAGCCTAGAGCAGCCATGTGGTTCAGCGGCACAGAGCTAGCTGAAGAGGTTGGTGCTTTTTCCTTTCTCCCTCCCCAAAAACACATGCTGTTTCAGCTGCTGAATCTTACCCCTGTGCTTACTGTTTACAGCTTCCAAAATCAACAAATAACCCAAGTCAAAAAGAAGCTCAAAACTCCACAAATATCCCTTTTACACTATTAAAAAAACCAAGCCAAGAGGTCAGTGACACCACATCGGAGCAGGAACACTACAGACTCGCTGCAGGCAATGCTCTACCTGAGCTCATACAACCTGGCACCTCTTTGAACCCTTTCAGAACCCATCAGAAGTCAAGACCCACCATCTGGGACATACCAGCTCAGGTTTAACAGCACTGTCAGGGCCATCCTTCTTTCTACTCCCTTAAAAGCACCCAAAGTCCTGATAAGTTTATGGCAGACCTCTAAACATCTACTTGGAGGGTCAGAACCCACCACTTAGGCTGCACACCATGATCAGATCAAACAGCACAGGGCAGTGCCCTGGGGTGCTCAGAACAGCACCACGACTGCTCACTGAACACTTGCACATTCCCAGGACACAAATACACATCCAGTTTTCTCCTGCTCACCATTTACCCTCTTTTTAGGCAGCAAAGATCCATTTGACAACTTGTCATCTTTACACTTGCTCACAACACTCATTTGGTAAGCACACACACTGTTCCTCCAGGGATAAAAGAACTTGCTGCCAGCCTGGAATTTGGGTAAACACCATTTGCTTATAACTAAGCCCTCCTGCAGCACTAAAACAGCTCACTGCTGCTTCAGGGGAGCTGACATTTACTTGGGAGCCTAATTCACCCCACAGTGAGGTCAACAGGGAAGATTCTCCCTGTTTCAGTGGGATCAGGCCCCTTATTCCCTACTGTAAGTGCACTGTCATTTCCACAGCGAGCTCACGTTACTACCCCAGGGGCACCAGTGTCATTGTCTGGATGAAAGAATTAAGCCTGATGAGCTTCATAAAAGCCTAAATCCAGATGTTACAAACCCAACAGTCGACAGCCTTGGCAGAGCTGTTATTGCAAATCTCTAATGCTGTCACAGAGAGGACGAGAAGGGTGGCACACAAAAAGAGGTGTTCATTCTCTCCCCCTGAGGGGATTAAGCAGGCTGGCAGCTGTAGGAAGCACTGAGGTCTCGCCTCTTGGTGTTCCACAGGCAGGAGATGGGATAGTCACATGACAATACCCTTCACCCCACTGCAAGGAGACGACAGTGCTCCAACAGCCTCCACGTTTGCTTTAGGTCTCCAGGCTCCAATTCATGCTTATAACAGAGCATTAAAAGTCTGGGCCTTCTCCAGATCCTGGAAAAGGAGCAATACTTTCTCCTCTTGAAAAGGAATTGGAGGCTCCAGGGGGTGGAGAATGACGACAGACAAACGTATCCATCACAGTTGATCACTGTTTTTGGAAAACAATACAACATCATAAAAGTATCTGTAAATGTTTTAATAAGGCTTCTTTTACACTGAAAAAAAAAATTACTTCTCTTTTTTAAATACAGAGTAATGTTTTAAGTGTTCTGAACTTACCAGGGAAATTGTTGACTTTGAGATTTAATAGCTAATATAATATTAAGTACACATTTGCAGCTCATCAGGAGAAGCACACCCGCTGATCAGAAACATGATGTAAAAGAAGAGTTGCTGATGAACTGTGGTCATTTACCTCCTCAAATTTCCCCACTGACGCACATCATCAGAGCCCCTGCAAAGAGAGCCGAGGCTGTTTCCCCCTGAATCAAATAGCAAGGGAGATGTTATTTGAGAAATTTAACCAACTTGGGAGCATATGCCTTGCAGACTATCCCCAATAAGGAATTCATTTTACCCATGCCAGAGCTTTGCACCCTGGGATCCCCCTTCATGGCTAAGGCAGGGAATTAAGCTACAACCCCATCAGTTACACATTACTAATAAAAGAGAAACACTGATATTTCTCTTGGGGGAAAAAAAAAATAGCCAACTAATAACCACTAAAGTATAAGTAATGTAACAGATGATTTTAGATGAGTCAAGTATGGTTTTCATCTATAGTCATACATGAAAGGAAAAAAGTTTGCTGAAATGACCCCAGTTCTGAGGGTCCGTTGGCAAAAAACCACATTTGTTTGCAAACAATTTTTACTCCACATGATGGTAAGTTTGGACATTGAAAGCAGAGTTTGCAATAATGGTTGTTGCAGTTCTCAGCCCGTGACGGATTGGACAGAGGTCTGTAAATTTGCACAATACAGAGTCAAAAAACCCCAACCAAACACCACTGCATGAATGCCTTGGGAAGCACACAAATCATAACCTGACATGGCAAATAACAGTTTCAGTGCTATTAGCAGAAGAGGGTTCTGATCTATTCCCAACCGTCCATCCTCTAATAAACAATCCTTCAAATAATCACAAGGATTCTATGATCTGTGAAAAGGTTGCATATCATTATGCATTTATGACTTGTAGGTTCAGAAAATACGGCAACTGCATGGGGGGAGCACCACAGGCTGGTTAATTGATCCAATACCTGTTTCTACAGATATTCCATTAAAAAAAAATAATTTTTAGTCTGATTTTCTCAGGTTGTTACTTTTGTTCCTTAAGGAAATGAAGCTTAAGCAGCTTATTAACACATCCACACATGTGGATGGTCACACACACAGAGTCCCTCTCACCTCCAATAGCTTTAGGACTTACCAGCTAATTTCAAACAGGTTTTATAGAGCAGCAGAAATTAACCTCAGCACCCGGGCAGAGAGGAAAAAAGCAAAATTAATGCCTGACTGAGAGAAAAACTATCATAATTAGTCAGAGAATCAGCTTGGGGGTACAGGATAAGAAACAAAACAAAGTCCTACTGCTGTCCCCATATGTAAGTTATGACTGAGGATAAACTTAAGACATGATGAGTTCCTTGTAGGCAGAGTTATTTAAGACACTCATTCAAGGCTTTTTTTTTGTGTTTGTAGATCCTTGTACTTCTTCCAGTGGATGTGCAAATCTGTTTAGGGCACTTAAGCCTGATGATAATTATCTTTTATGGCCTCTCAGAAGGAGTTCATGGATCCTCCAAGATTGATGTACTACAAGTTGTAAAATAACTCATCTCATGCAGACTTCTTGCATCTGCAGTTTGGGGCTAGAAGTTTCAGGAACACCCAAGGAGATGTGCAGAATTTCCTGACTCTGGTTCAACTAGAATTAGGGCAGAGAAACCTCTTTAATAGTATTTTAGCATTTCTAATCATGGCTGAAACAATAAAACTGACAGCAGGAAGCAACCCTTGCTCACATCCAGCTCACATCAATTTTTCAAAGAGACATTAAAAACACCTGTGAAAAAGTGTTTTTGAAAGCCCTTTCCTATATCTTGACCAGACATCCCTAGTGCTCAGCTGGGGGGTAGGTTAAAGCAAGGACTTAGATCTTTGCAATTTATTCCCCTCCCCAAAAGGTCTTATAAGACTGGGCTAAAAAGAATTCATATTGTGGTCCAGTTCTACACAGTAGCACACCTCTTCATACACAGGCAGCCCTAATGAGAGTTCCTCCTTAAAAAAATCCTATTTTGATCCCTTATATTTTTGCTAAGCTAAAACCAGAAGTATATACAGATTTTTTGGGCAGCACTTCAAAAAACAATGCTAATCGTTTGTCAGTAACTCTCATTTAGATTTCCTTCTTGAGGTTCTTTTGAGGAGAAATAATATTTCAAATGAAGAGGTGTCTATTAGCATTCAGAGGCATCACTTATTTGAGAGCAGAACTGATGCTTTGCTAATAAACTGCTCACACAGGGATCTGAAGAGAAATCCATGAGAATATGACAAGAATAAGACAAGGGACACATGGCTTGGAATGACAGAATACCCTCCTGGGCCGTCTCAGACTCCTCCAAGTTGTGTATCTTGGAAGACGCATTTTCAGCCATCCTACAAAAAGATCAACCACGTTGATCAACCATTACTCACGTCACTCTTCTGTTACATATCTCACACACACACACTTCACTGGCATATTATTTTCACTGGCTTCTGACCAATGCATTTTTAGTGCCATTTCTCAAAAAGTCTGTTGATTAGCAAGAAAATTGTAATTCTGCTTTCTCTTGGACACGGAAACTGCAAACTATGCTTTACGACAGCTTGTTGACCAGTTAGTGCTTTTTCATAAAAACAAAAAGCCCCTCAATCCTGAGGTTTATTAACAGGGCTCTGGCTCTCAGAGCCCTGAGGACACCTGTGGCCTTTATGGCCTTGCCAGCCTCACCTGGGAGCCCAACACAATGACCCCCTGTCCACGGGCCCAGCTCAGCCCCAGGGCTCCAGCCCTTGCTGGGGCCATGCGCTGGTGCAGCTGTGTGCAGCCCCATCCTAGCTCCCCAGAAAGCCCCAGACCCCTGCTGCAGAGAAGGTTATTTCTGATTCTGTACACTGGATAATTCTTCTACCAGCACTCAAAGTATCTCCATCTCCAGTCCGGCCTCCTGCTGTTCACAGCTAGACTCCTCCAAACCTGGTTCACCATCTTACCTTGTTTAGGTCTGTCAGTGGATCCTGCCATTGTCACAGAATCATTTAGGTTGGGAAATACCTCCAGGATCAACGAGTCCAACCTTCGGACAATTTCCACTTGGTCAATTAGACCATGGCACTGAGTGTCACATCACTTCTTGAGCACCTCCATGGATGGTGACTCCACCACCTCCCTGAGAAGCCAGTTCCAGTGCATGACAGCTCTTCCAGCAGAGAAATTCCTCCTGATGTCCAATCTGAACGTCCCCTGGTGCAGTCTGGGGCCATGTCCTCTTGTCCTGTCGCTGGTTGCCTGGGAGAAGAGGACAACCTGTTGTCACCTGGTACTGCAACCCTGGGCTCTGGGGACAGAGGGCTTTGCGAAGCCCCTGCTGGCATCACCCTTGGTCACAGCCATCACCCCCACATACAGCCCCTGTCGGGCTGCTCCATTACATCAAGTCAAGACAAAAACCACAAGAATTTGTGCTCTGGCCTGAACAACAAGGTCATGTAGAACACCCAAAACATCTTTCCCCCGACCTACTTGCATGCTATGTATGGACACACATCCTGCCTGGCCACAGCCAGTGCTGTAGCAGGGAAAAATGCTGCTCCTTCCAAACATGCCAAAGAGGTCAGAGACTTGCTTCAAAACACTTCACTGCTGCTTTCAAGGGCCTGCAGCCAGGAACCAGGCAATACTGCACAAAGAGAGGCAGGTAGGGCACAGGCTATGGAAGCTCAGAGCAGAATTTCACTCCCTGACTGCTGTCACCACTTATGGATAAATGAGCTGGGCAACACAAGATACACAAAAAGCCTACTGGAAAGTACCAGCATACATGGGAAAAGGGTTTTTAGAGTGGAGGAAGAAAGAGGAGCTGACATTTCAGAATATCTGCAGATAGTCCATTATTCATACGCCCTAATGGAGAGGGAAAAGAGCAGTATTTCCAGTTCAGCATCAGCACATACTGAAAGCGCTGCGAAAAACCACCAGAGGTGTGAAACAGCTGTCAGTCAGAGTGAAAGGCCAAGATTAAACACCCTTCTCACCCAGCAGTCCTAGTCTAAGGATAGCAATCATGAATCAGCCACTCAAAGCCCACAGAGGGCTTGTTTCAGGAAACCGCCCTTAGAAAGGGTTTGGAAATGCACACAGACAAAACCACACCAACAATCTGCCCACAAATGGATATTAATAATCTACAGACCATACATGCACGGGCAGACTGCTCCAAGCCTCCCTGAGTGTAGGGCTGGAAACACATCCTCCCATTCTGCCCTCTCCAAAGGAGAGAACCACACTAACGGAGGAAACGGAGAGGAAGGAAACCTCCTC
This sequence comes from Eulacestoma nigropectus, assembly GCA_013397775.1. Classification (NCBI taxonomy): domain Eukaryota; kingdom Metazoa; phylum Chordata; class Aves; order Passeriformes; genus Eulacestoma; species Eulacestoma nigropectus. Next base: position 850,259 of record VZTE01005517.1, on the reverse strand, counting down.
ATACCTCCTCACAAAGGGCAAGTCCAAAAAAAGCAGGGGTCTATTTACAGTCTTGCAAAGTCCCTGCCTGCCAGATGGTCCCTTAGAGCTCCTTGGTGGGGCGCAGCTTAGGGCTGTGTTAAGACTCCCCAGAGCTGGGATAAGCCCACAGCAGGAAGGAAGCAGGGGATTGTGCCAGGTGCCACCAATAGAAGACCACACTGTGTGAGGTGCAGATGACCTCATTTTCTGTGGAAGATGACATTAGAAGAGAGCCATGTGTCTCCAGGCATAAGGTAAGGAAGAAGCAGATTATCTCTTATGGAAAAAAAAAAAAACCACAACTAAAACAACAGCACAAAAAAACCCTAAACAAACAAAACAATCCGGGAAAGTGCCTCTAGAAGGTCGTAAAAGGTAGAAGCCAAGCTAACAACCCTTTGTTCTTCTGGAAATACCTTCCTCTGCCCATAGCAACAGAACCAGGACCCCATATTGCCATCCTAAGTTAAACATGGGCCCTATTGGCTCTCGGGAGGCCAGGATTTAAACTTCTTTGTTTTCATAAAGCAAAAAAATCCATGCTTGCAGAAATCACTCTCTTCTGATTCATTTCCTCTGGCATTGTACTGTTAAGTTGCTTAAACAAAATACTCAGTTTTCTCCTCTTCCTCCCCCTTTCCTCTCCTTCAGGGCCACATTTTCCCCCAGCTGGGAGAAAGCCTAACTTTCTAAATAAGCCGTTACTGTAGCTAATAGCCTAGAGGGAGAAAAGCCCCCTTGTGAACCCTGAAAATGCTGTGTATTGGCTCTTGTAAAGCAGACAAATGAAAGCAGGAACACATGTTACACATTAGAGGCTCAGATTTTGATGGTAGGCTGCTACAGCACAACCTTCAATTAATTTCGCCTCTGCTCCTTTGGCTTCTCAGGTTTTCTGAACTTCAACCATTAAATCTGGGTTTGCATCACTCAAGTGCTGAAGGTGTCGTTCTAGGTGGAAGGAAAGAGCTTCTGACCACACAAGCCCCATTCTCATGCTGGCATCTTTAGCATTTCAAGAGATAAATGGAGAGAGCCTTGGGGACAGACTGTTAAAGGACGTGGCCATATAGCATTTATTACCACAAAAAAAAACCCCACTCAGATTCTGGAGCCGTGCATCTGCTGAAAGGAACCAATTATCTGACTGGTTTTAAGGGAGGAACCTATAACATACCTATGTTCCTTGTTAGACTCAGTTCCTCAGCTAGAATCAGTTTTGCTGTGGGCAAAAGAGTAGAAAGCAGGAGGAAAAAAACCTAGCAGTAAGTTTACTATACTTTTCAAGCCAACAAAAGAAAATGTTTCAGTTGCAACCTATGGCTTCCCAAGGAGTAAATACAGACACATGAAAATTACGTAAAACTGTTCAGACCACACCTTTCAACTAATCACCTACAAATCAGCAGCAGGCTTTCACCCCAGTCCTTCAAAATGCTTTTATTCCTCATAGCCCTGTCCTGTGCAGCATCACCTGCTTTTTAGTTGAAGGGGTGGCTTGTCACGCCCCCGCCCCCCCACACAACAGCCTTAATAGTCCATTACTTTTTAAAGAATTATCTCACTTGTCACCCATCATCTCTGTACAGAGGTGCAAAACTACACAGTCTTCTTTTCACAATAGGTTGTGGAAACATGTGAGGAGAAAAAAATCAACCAACCAACCACCCAAATAGATGTAGGGTTGAATTATAAAAACAAACAAAAAAAAAGTGAGGGAAAAAATTGGGAGTTCTTAGACAACCTTTCATTCATGTAAAAGTGTCTTTGTTTATGCAGCAATAGCAGATATTACCACTACAATAATTATCTTTTAATAACAAGCACTAGCTATCTGTTTTACATAGAAAAAAAAAAATCTGTGCAATATTTATGGTTGCTGAAGAGTGGAAATTCTACTCCACTGAAAAGCAATTGTGCTCATTATTATGACACACAAATACATATGATATGAATTATAAGGAGTAGCTGGCTGAGGTGAATCATTGCTCTTTCCTGCTTTCTCAGAGCTTTAGCTGGGGCTAAACTGCAGGTAATAGTTTATGCTTCAGATGGAAACACTCTTCTGGAGCGAGAGCAGGCACCAGCAGGGATTCAGAGACAGCCTAAATGCTCTGTGTAGTGTCAGAAGCTAACCCCACCTCTGCAAGGAAGGGCTAGGGGGAAAATAGCATCAGCACTGGAGAGGGCATGCTCAAACCTTCTGGCTGATGAGATTCCCAGAGCTCCTCAACATGTGCTGGGCAGTTACATCATGCACATGGCTCTGGTTCCAGCAGCCTGCTTAATACATCAAGAGCTGCTGTGGGGAGGCAGAAGAGCGAGCAAACTCCTCATCAGAGTGACCTCAGTTAATGCTGCAGCCAAGTCTGTAAGGTTTGGATCCAGAACACCTCCCAGCATCCAGATCTAGAGCGCTAGGTGCTGCCATTACAGAATGAGGGGCCAACAGAGGCAACAAATACATTTTCAAAAAAATCAAACTTCAGCTCTGACCATGGCCCTCATGCACAAAACACAATATGCTTTGATCTGTGTCCATCTCTGCTCGGTACAAGAACAGTTCAGCCAGCAGCACAGGACTTCAGGAAGACTGGCAAAGATCTTCCCCTTCGTGCCAAGGGAAACACTTCTTGCCTGTGGCATTTTCCGCCCACACATTAATTCACCTCACTTCATGTTTGAAAATAAAAAGAAGAGGAAAAAACCCCATCATCATTCAATAACAGCAACATCAATTCACCAGGGGAAACAACAAAGGCAGAGGAACACAGGGAGGAAATGTTTATACATGCATAGGAATGGCCAAGAAAACCAACTAAAGAAAAGACAGAAAATAAGCAAAT
>VZTE01005517.1:806767-847354 GCA_013397775.1 Eulacestoma nigropectus | reverse complement strand
CCCCCCACCTCCAGCTGCAAAGCAGCCAGGACTTTGTGTCAACCTGGTGCAGGTGCCAAAACTTTGTCCTGGCAGCCATCCAGGGGTTTTTGCTCCTCAGGACAGCGGGGATGGTTAAAGCAGCCATGCCCTGCTATTTGCTTTGCCAGTGCTCCACTGGGCTTCCTGCTAATGGCCACAGACCCAGTGCACCAGGCTGCTCTTCCTCTCAAGTAATTTCGTCTCTGTCACTGAGAACCTTCCATTTCTCATTGCTCCTCTCAAAGGGCTTTAACCTTCTCCACACAGAGCAAGCACCTTGGATTTGGACCATCTCCCACCAGGCAACCCCATCCTTGCTGACACCCATTTCAAGGTGGCAGGCAGTCCCCAGCCTCACTCCCCTGAATGCTTCCACTGGGAAAGGATAAAACACCTAAACAGGTCATAGGCTGCAGAGTTTGTCGTCTCAGAACTATACTTCTGCCTCGATGCAGAATGACAGACTCCAGGGACAAAATTGTGTTTCTGCTTTTGTTTTGTATTGTGGAAATGCCAAAAGGGGTGGAGAGGGAGGGGAAAGGGTCACAGAGAGGTGGAACACCTTATAGAAACAAGAGTAATGAAGGAAACCCTCTGGCTCCGCCAGAGCCAGCTCCTAGCCAAGTGCACAACAGAAGGATTGGAAAGAAACAACCACAAAAAAACCCCAGAGAACCCCAACCCCCCCCATTTTTCTGTGTTCCACTTTCACATGCAGTGTATTGCAAAAGACCAATCCCATTTTATCTAGCAGCTTGCAACATTGCTGTTAACAATCAGCTCTTTCATTCACACCTGCTGCATCTTCACTCTGCATACAGCCTCAAGTCGTGTTCTCCTTGTTTCTACTCCTCAAGGTACCTGGAGTGAAACCAGTTACTGATGGGTTTTACCCCAGGGGATGCGGAAGAGCAGAATGAAGGTGTCCTGTGTTCGTGAGAGCTGAACTAGTGACTTCCCAGGGCTGCTTACAGTGACAAGACAACACTGAGGAACAGTGACACTGTATCCCCTGTCTGAAGGAGGACCCCAGTAGTCTTCCATCAGTTTCTTTATTTTATGGACTTTTAATATCCCTGTGTTTGTGTAAGGTATTAAACCCAGCAAATGCTGATCATTGCCTTGGCTGTTCCCATTCAGATCGTTAAGTTAAAGTCAACGCTGCTGCTTTTGGCACTAGCACAGGTCCTGTGCCTCTGAGGGGAGGCTGGAGCCTTCTCACTCTGCATCAGCTCCTTTGCAATGTGCGTACAGAAACAGAATACCTATCTGCCCATTACTAGAAAACAGGTTTCCTAATCAACAAGTTTGGCTCCCATCTCACCTTGTGCAATTTTAAGAGTTCTCAAACACGAAACAAGCCACACAAAAAAAACCCCAAAAGCCCCTAAGCAGTTACTGACACGACTCCTGCACTGGTCCCATAGAGAGTCTCCTAAAGTGAATGACTGTAAAAATGAAAATAAATAAAAGGAAATAGTGCATAGGCTGTACCAGAGTAAGCTTAAAAGGCAAATGAACTTATTTTAAAATTAAAAGCCTCCCTTGACACAAGATGATCCTAAGAAATATTTACATTTTCTTCCCAGCAGCCTCTTGTCCATCTACACAAGGAACCAAAGTGACAACCATTACTAGAGCATTCAAATACCTTATTATTTTAGTTTGCAACCATCCAAGTCAAGGAGTAGCTCATTTTCAGGCAGAAAATGGAGATATCTTAGATACAGGGCACAACACACATTGTCCTCTGGCTAAGTCAGTCCCTGCCACACACCCAGGCACAAGGGGAAAGCAGAGCCATCGTTGTTCCAAAGATGTCGATGGTGTTTTAAAAACAGCTTACAAAACACTCGTGTGAGGACTCAGGTCAACACAGCTTTCCACGACCTTCATTTCTTGCAGAAGTCATCAATATTCACCTATTAATCAGAACTCATGGCCTTGCAATTGGCTTTTCCCTTCCCAGCTGTGCTCTAAAGCTGTTCTTGCTTGCCCAAGGATAAAGAGATGGGGGTAAATACTCAGATCTCTAGAGGGCAAAGTCAGAAACCTAAACATAGAACCAGTCTTTCTCCTTTTGTTGGGCTTTCATTGTCAGTGTCAAGAGTGTCTTATGGATCAGCAAGGTGACCACCAAAACACACACAGGGCTTTTTGTCTTGTGACTTTGACGCCATTCTCTGAGTGTCTCTCTAATACAAATGCTAATTTATGCTTTGCTTGTTCTTTTTGAATCCATGCACAGGAAAGATTTCTCTTGCCAAATTGTTATTTTAGTGGTTTCATCAGAAAAACAAAAGCAGACCAAATGGAAAAGTTAACCCTGAGGTTTCAGGAGGAAGCCTGGAAAACCTGAACCTGGCAATACTCATTCCAACCAAAATAGTTCCAAGCACACAGTTTTTGTCACACTATTTGCAGCTTGACTTGGTGGGTTTCCAAGGACGTCTCTTTCATTTCCCTTTGACCTCAGGATTTCATTCTTGTGTGTATTTTCTTAAAAAGCCAACCAAACAAACACCAGTACTACATTATCTCAACTCTCTTCATCCTCTCCCATTGTCCCTCCACCTTCAGCTCCTGTGCCTCAGCTGTAACAAGTTAAGTGACCACACCCAAAAATCTCAGTGGGGAAGAAGTTCTTCTCATTTATTAGACTGATAAAGGAAGTTCCAGAATTAACAAGAGCTTACACACTCCTCAGTCCTGTGGGGTGAGAAGTCATCAGTCCAGGTGGAAGCGTTCCCACCATGCTCACCAGGAACAAGAATTAATATTAAAACACTTTTCAATAACGTAAGTGCTGCCAGACCCTTTAATGAAACAGCTCTAGTACTCTGTTTAAATAATAACCTAGCCCTGAAAGCTTACAGCATAAGGCCATTAGCAAGCTCTACGAATCTCAGGTAACTTCTTCACAGAATTTTAAAACACTTAGCAAACACTAATTAATTAAGCATCACATCACCTTCCAAACTAAATGACTGAATTCACCACGATAATACATTAGATTTTCCTGCCTGCACTTCAGGTTGTTCAAACAATTTGCTTTCTCGTTTTCCTCAGAGAGAACACCCTCTCTTCCCTTAGCAACCACTGCAGCCAAACCCACTACAGATACAGGGGCCTGCAGACATTTTGAATCAATGAGTGAAAAAGGGATTTTCACCTTTTACCAGCTCAAAGTCCAGCATTATTTTATCCCCATCAGCAGGTGGGCTTCAGGGAAGTAATACTGCATGCTGGCCATAAAGGTCAACCTATGTTAGATGCGGCCAGAACAAAAGATATGCTCCCAAAAAAAGCAGGTTTCCCATCACCCCACTCACTGTGGCATTAGCTGGTAACACAGAGAGGCTGAGAGCACACAGAGAAGATTCCTTTCAAGTGCAGCTGAACAGAATGATCAGCTCCATTCACTGCCAATGATCAGTCCATTGCTTGCTGAGGGACATTCAGCCTGCTGGATGAGGCTAAGAGCAGCCCAAAATACATATTACTGTGGATTTCAGGTCCTAAGCAGCAACTCTTTAGTGCTGCAAGTCAGTTCCTATTGGGCCATTCGATTTATTAAAAGAAATAGAGCCACAAACAACCCACTCCCTAGAAGAGGAAAGTGCTAAGGCTCTTTAAGGGCACATTTTAGCAGTGAAGGAATATCAAAGCATCAGAATGGAGGTCTCAGTTTCTTCCTTTCAGACAGCAATGCACAGAGTAAAAGAGTTTAAGTCCACAGAGAGGCAGAGCTGCATGCCTGAGGCAGCCCCCGGAGCCATGGCTTCCTCAGCACTTTGAGAACTCCAGAAGAGCAGCTAGAGAAGTGCCCTTGGATGGAAGGGCCTGGATCTAGAGAGCAACACTTCCCCCAGCCCTGACAATTTTCCTCCTGCCTGCAGTAAGAGCACATGCACCCCAAGCAAAGCTGAATTCTACATATAGCATTAAGTCATCTTGAACTGTGGCTATTCAAGAGATATTTATTCAAAGCTTATTTATATATCCTTCTTGTAAAGGACCTGTGACAAGTCACCCATGAACAAAACTCAGAAGTGTCAGCACATGCCCTCTAACATAAGGCAAGAGCACCTACTCACTACACAAATACACCTCAGCAAGTAAGTGCACGAAGTACAAAGTAAAAGCAACTTTACACTCAGGCAAAATCATTCCATATCTTATATCACCAGTGTTATTAAAGTGTGACATACTCACAGAGAAAACGTCCAAAAAAAGCAGCTTCACATCACAACCAACCTCTGGGACCAGACAAAGGCTGCTGAGTCTCTCTACCTCAAAGACAACACTGCCCGGCCAAGTACAAGGGAGGAAAAATTAATCTCTACCAGCTGCCTCAACAGGTGTGGCTGTTTAGCAATTAGGCAAAACAGCTGAATTCGGGCCAGTCAGCACCAAAGATGGCTTGGTGAGACCCGACAGTGCAGAGATGCAGCTGACAAAAATGGTGAGAAAACATCAAGAAATATTGTGCACTCTGTAGAGTGTCTTGTACCTCAGCATTTAAGAGTGTGACCATTTCACACTCGCCATCACCACTGCAGCAGCTCAGTTCCATTAGTCTGTGCTCATCTGCTTTTGAAGGAAAGTCAGCTCTGTGGCAACAACAGCATGATCAGGAGGCACTGAGGATGCCTGTTTTAAGGGCAAAGTTACTTTTTGGACCTGTAAGCAATTATCTCTTTGAAATTCCACCTGGTGCTGGAGTTGCAGTACTTGGTCCTGTAATTTCAGTCACTGGAAAAACTCTTTCTTATGCCTGATTTTGGGGAGGGGGATTAGGAGAAAGAAACTGATGTTTGGTTTTTTTGCGCATGTGGTTCGGAGTTTGTGTTTGGTTTTGGGGTTTTTTTAAGGAATCAGTTCCAGTGAATAATGTGAAAGCACAACTCACTAGCATTGGGAAGTGGGAGTGGAGCAGGCATGGAAATTCTGTGTGACCAATGTTGCTTTATCTCTCAAGATACCCTAATTTGGGTAGGACAAGCAGCTCTCTGCCACCTTCCTGCATTCTTGCTTCTCCCAGTGCCTTTTGCATCCTGTGTCGGTGAAAGCAGGATGTCACTCAGCAAGGTTTTCCAGCCCTCGGTGAGCCTTCTGCAGCTCCGTTAGCTTGCAGGTTAGTTTCGGTGATTTATAAAAATAGATGTGCAGCAAAAGCAGCACTCTTTGCGGTTCTTTTAAAGCGCACCAATTTGACTGTGTAAGGAGACAAAGAGTAAAAGAAAACAAAGCGTGTGCAAACAGACTTAGATCCTCCCTTCTTTGTTTCTTAACAAATCTGCTGGAAGCACTCACTCGGCCGAGAGGAAAATCGTTGTTTTCATTAGGACCCTCTTAAGTCACCGCTTCTTTGCTCTGAAAAGATCATGAGGCATTGTCTTCCTCCTCTCTGAAACCAGTGCTGGGGGGCAGTGTCCCTAAAGTGACTCTGGAGGAGCCTTTTGACTTCCTGGCTCAACTTCTGGCAAGCAAACTACTTGCTGCAGGGTGGCAGCCCCAGTCTAAACTTCTGAAGAAATGTACACCGAACCTCAATTCAGCAAGGACTGAGTCCTCCCTTACCAGACTCAAGCTCTTCTTTTGGGGAGTAGCAGAGAGACAGTCACAGTATAAACAAGTTATACATTATCACTGAAGGTTAAAAACTGCTGCTTGTTTAATTTTAGTTTTAATGAATGGAAGCTTCAGAAATTAAGAAAAAAAAGCTACGTAAAATATTAGCCTGAGGATCACAGATTTTGGCCCAAGACCTTTCCCAATTTCAGTGGCATGGTTGAATACACACTGCAAAAAGACAACTGTGTCACAGAATGTAGCCCATTGCTATATAGAATATTTAACCAAAGGAATTATTCAGATGCTGAAGGTGCTACAGAGGCAAGCAAAGTTCACTAGGTAGGGTTTGATTAAATCCCTATTATGCTTCTTTTCCTGAAGGGGAAAAAAAAAGTGTTTTCAAATAAGGAGACATTTTTCTCAAAAGTCATCTGAGAAACAGATGACTTCTGAGAACAGAAGTCAGAACATTCAAACACTTTTGGAAAAAAATCTCTCCTTTGTAATAGATAATCATAATTTATCTTCCACTGAGCTCTGCTGTAGGAGAATTTGTTTCTAGCCTTGTTCTTGTACGGCAAAGAATTCATAATTCTTCATTTCTGTTATTCTTAGCACTGTCTGTGTACCAAACTAAATTCTTCATTTTCCTGCTATCCCTACCCTTAACGGTAGGAGTATAACTGCTTATCCACTCAGTGTCTAGCCACAAAGCTTAAAGATATTTGAAACTCTTTCAAGGTTTCTAGGTGAAATGAAACGTTGCCATTGTGAAAACAAATCTTTCCAAATGCTGCAGAGTGCCATCACACAGTGAAATTGCTGTTATTGCACACAAGCACCAGGGAACAATCACACCTGATGTCTGCAGAAAGCTCAGGATGTGTAGAAATGCCCGAGGTTATGCTGATACTGGATACTTCAACACCCTGCTCGATGTTCTTGAAGTTCCAGGACATTCAGCAAACCTGGAGGCAACTCTAGATGACTTCTTGGCAAGGAAAAGGCTTAGGAGTTTCAAGAGGCTTTTGCTCTTCTATTTTTTATTATTTTTTAAATAAGTATGCAAGGAACAAAAAGCCAGCGTGCGAGAATTTCACATTTACCTAGAAAAGGACAGTAGGTACAAGAAAACTCCTAGACAAAACTGCTGGTGCCCCAGCCCAGGTGATGGCTGGAGTCTCAAATGAGTGACATTTTTGTATCACACCAGGGCTGTTGATTCTGCAGGAGCTGAGCTGAATCCTTCCTGTGTCACTCAGACCAAATGGCCCCTGACTCCGGAGCAAAACCTGCCTGATCAGTGTCTGAAGGATGCAGCCCTGGGGTACACGGTTCACTGCTACTGCCAATTAACTGAGAAAAACATCCCCATCACTGACTGGGTTCCCACTGCATCGTTATTAACCTTTCCAGGTTTTGCCTGTGCCCAGAAGGCTTAACTGAGCTTGGAGAGGCTGTGTGCTAGGCAGGGGCTCAGCAAAGAGAGAGCATCTGTCTGCAGGAGGCAAAAGGCAACACCGCCAGGGGCAGGGCGAAAAAACCCCATGCAAGTGTGTTATGTTCTGCCCTGGGCCCTATCCATCAGAATGTGTTATCTTCCCCTGAACTCAGAGAATAAGGTGGCCAGATTTATATCTCTCTCTTTCACATGGAAACTGCTCAGGTCATCAAAGGCCAGCTGGCTGCAATCACAGAAGATACTTTTTAGTCAAGCCTACAATGTATGCAAAAGGTAAAAGTGCTTGTTGGCATCCCAGCCCAGAAAAGACAAAAAAAATCACAAATAGAAAGGGAAATAGGGGTAGAAAATTGCTACATTTCTAAACCCTAATTTTTAAGATTTTGCTTCTAGCCCTGGAGAACTGCCAAGTTGCTTTACAATGCAGTTTTTTCCTTGGTGTTTTTCTTTCCTATTACCAGGTGCTAAACTGGCTGGGGTTCATGCTTGCCTCTCACACAACAATCTTGGACCTTTGAAGTAATAATACGTGCTCTCAGATGTTGCACAAATAACCATGTCGTGCTTGCCAATTATACTCCACTTTTCTGTTGTTAACAAACCATGCAATTTCTAGTTTCCTGCAATAAATTCAAGTATAATTATCTTGTAATCTTGCAGGTATAAATGTAATTAAACCAGGGAATCATAGTAATAATTACCAGGTAGATACCAAAGACACTGTGCTGATCCCAAATCCTTCTGTATGACGCTAATCATGTCACATGGTATTTGTATTTCTCTGATAATTTCCTTAATATCTCTGAGAACAGCCATGTGAAACTGATTATCTTGTACATTATTAACCAGGGCCTCCAATTTAAATTGACTCTCCAGCTTGCAAGGCAATCACAAAGCTTACATGGGACAGAGATGTGACAATTTCATTCCTAGATAACAATGCAAATGTGAGACCAAGCTATGAATAACAATTTGAGTCGATCACACCAAAGTAGTTTCACATTAAATTGCATTGCTTGGTGATTTTTTTTGAGATAACAGAGATTCCTGATTGCCCTGCATCAGCTTCCTGTCAGGAAACATTATCTGCCAAACTTCCTGCTTGCCACAGTGGGGAAGAAGAAGACAATATAACATTTTCTTTACTGGGATCATAGCATGGCAGTGGACATCTGTGGGGAACTGCTTCCAGCTGGGCAGGAAAAACAGTGAACTAACAGCAAAAAGGGATGAGAAGAGACAAATACAATGAGGAGAACAAGGTCAAAACATGTGAGACCTCTGAAAACAATTCACCTGGACACCCCTTCATTTTCTAGCACAGTATGAAACTGAGACCAGCATGACCTTGTGGATGCTCCTGTACTTTCTGAAGACATAGAACAGTTCAACAAATAATTTGCTTTCTAAAGCCCATGGAAGGATTTGTGTTTCACAGGGAAAAAATGAGGAGTTCTCAAACATATCCTAAGGTACAGCAGTGACATACTCCTGATAGGCAAAGCCAAAAGGTCAGAGTTGTTAGGTGACGTGCATCTCTTATAGAGGAAGGACAGAAGGTGAAGGCCCAGTGCATCAAAAAGCTTTCACTCATGCAAATGCACACATGAAGGCAGCAGTTTTGCTTAATTATTAACAGAAGTTCTGCTGGCTTTTCATCTCCCTGGGGCTCATTCCCACTTCATCTGCTAATACAGCAAGCTATATTGAATTGATTGTCGTCAAAGTTTGCTGATCAGGAACCCAGTCTTTCAAGCTGGCAGCAAGCCTGGAGTATGGATTTGTCACAATAATGAGCAAGGCTGGGATATTTTGAATAAACATGGGCTCCCCTGGTGCAGGGCCAATTTGTCAGCTGAACATGAGAAGTGTGGTTATGGGTATTAAATGCCAGAACACTAAAAGCTTGGAGACTCCTGAGAACCCTACCGTGAGCCAGCTCCCCTCTCCTGTATGCCTAAGCAAAGCAGGAGAGATAAAAACACTGGCTGGCGTTTGTATTTCCAAAGCGTTTACTTTTAATTTAATAATATTTGTAATGCGCTGGGCGAATAAGCTGTGGTGAATTTCAACAAACTCTCTTGTACCTAAGCAAACCTGAGCTCCCAAAGGGACTGGAATTAAAGGCTGGAGCGAAGCAGAGGCAGCACTGCTGGGGGCAATGGCACAGCCCTGCTGCCCACTGCTTGTTTGCACTGCCAGGCTGCTGCCTGCACTTCCCACTGGGAAAGAGGGCTCCAGGGACACGGGGCAGCTGTAGCTGCTGTCTGGGATGAGGCAGAGGAGGCAGATTCCTTCTTTGGGAGATCCAGACTGGTTGGCAACCAGACAACCCAGCTGGATTTTAAGGGCAGCATGGCTGACTCAGGGTCTGGGCAAGGGCAGACACGGAGCTCTTCAGCTGGCCATTAGTTCTTGTTCTGTTTCAGCACTGACAATGTTGGTTTCTTACCTTCTTCAAGGCATCATGATGTCCCTATTTTGCTGCCTACGCTCTTTTCCTGGCAAAACCCAGCAGCATGGAAGCTCCCCTTCAATCCCTCATACTCTACAGTTTCCTGCCACCTTCCCTGAGAGAGGTTGCAGTGCCTTCGTTGTTCGCCAGAGCTTCTCCACCCTGAGTATGCACAAAACCCAACTTTATCCAGTGATGGGCTGGGATTTCTCTCATGTAGGGACACAGGTTTACTCCCTACAAGAAGTCCCCCTCACTCCCTGAGAGCTGCTGCCCCAGGTGTGACTGCAGCCATGCTACAGCCACGTTTATCACCTCAGGGTGTGGCCTCTCCTCACAGGCTGTGGTCCTGGCACGGTTTGGGGTAACCTGCCCTCAGCATTGCTCTGCTTATCTGAAAGAACACTTCTGTGTAGGGGGAGGAAAGAAATGACAGCCTGTAGGAAACAGTGGGTTGTCCTCTGTAAAGGGCAGCAGAGAACAAGTCTGGTTTGGTATGAGTTTTCTCCGGGGTTTTGTCGTGGCCACTGATGGGTTTTCTCCACTGGCCGCGGGTGACTGCTTTTTGTCAGGACCCACAAACACCTCATTCTCTAAATGGTTTGAGTGCTGAATGAGGGACTCACATGCCTGGGGAAAGTGAGGACATGTGGTCACTCATCAATCCCAGAGGATAATGCAGCAAAGTTAAGCTACCAGGACAACACCTGCTGCCTTCACAGCGCCTCAGCCCTGGCCCCACCATGGGAAGTCGTGTGACTGATGGGGTGTAAGGTCCAGCTCCTCCTTCTCTCCTGACACCTAAACTATCCAAGCTGTGAAGTTTTATATTCTACTGCATCACTTTGCTGTAGCCTTCCATGCTTGGCCCAAAACAGCCCTATGCCCCCTAATCCAGAGCTGGGGACTGGGCTGTGACCCCAACTGAGGATGAGACTGCTTAGCTCAGCACAGAGACTTCTGTGGTGTCCCCAAAGCAACCCTCTCTTGTTCTTCCTTCCCAGGTGGGGAAAAGCTAAGTCTCCCTTGTGCTTCAAAAGCGCTCTTATTAAGCTGTCTGAACAAGCCCAGCACAAAGCCTGCAACATGAACTTTCACTGGTGTCGTGCAATCACTGCTAGCACTAACTAGCCGGGCCTAAAGTACATCATGTTCTCCACAATCATCAAGCAAGAACTGCTCTCTGCTGCAAGGTAGAGTCTTGTTTCTCTTTGAACAAAATCCTACCTCACTTCTAATATGAAACTCTCCAGAGGAGAGAAGGCAGAGCTTTCTCTGATGTAGAACAGCTGCTCCAGCTCATTGATTCATGTGGGACACCCAGAAACCTGCACAATGGTGCTTTGTTACAGATGCTGTAACACAGGCTGTTAAAAGCAGTCGAAACACAACATTAGCACCTCAAAGCCTAGAGAACCACGGCAGTGTAGAGAGCAAAACACAGATTGAGAGAGAAACTCTTCTCTGAACAAATGACAAACAAAACTTGCAAGGCAGAGCACTACATGGAGTTACCTTGATGTTTAACTGGAGGCCAGCTGAGGTAGAGTGGAGAAAGGTTTTCCCCAGGAAGACATGTAATGAAGTTTGTTGCACATACTGGGTCTTCAGCTAATGTTCAGTGATCTCTTGTAAATTAGATGCAAGATGAAAGCTTACTCTTGCCTGAAAAATAAGAATATAGAACAAAACCTGTCTTCAAGCACTGCTAGTGAGTGCTGCCACCCTGTCGTCCCTGACTTCAGTGCTGCCACAAAACTCACAAGGAACTGATGCCACTGCCTCCTGTATTTGCAGAGAAGGTGAAATTCACCCTTAAGCAGAAGGGTCTGGGTATCACATCTCTCTTAAGCCTTCAAAAGACACTCCAGCTGATACATAGAAGTCGAGAATGAATCGTACCCCAAGACCGCAGTGCATTGATACCAAAATCTTGATCTACCAGCTTCGTTCCTCCAAAGGAACCCCAAAACCCCACGAGGTCAAGAAGCAGCTTTCATTCTTGGCTAGGTGTAGCTGTGAGGATTAGAACATGATGACAAATCTAAATCCTGATGAAAAACTGCCAGAGGCCCGTAAGGCTGCCAAAGTACAGCAGGCAGGCTTTCACATAATTGCAAGTCTTCCTTTCTCAAATGCCCAACCTGATTGACCAATTAAAGTGTTTAATTCTCTGAGAAGGAGTCTATCATTAACTGTAATTTGTTCTAGTCTCACCAGTCCTTTCATGGCTGCCTCTGGTGAAAGAACCATTATGTATGATCTCAATCTCCATATTATAATGTGGAATTTTTGATAGTTTGCTATAAATAGGAATTGATTCACAAGGAGAATAATGAATTCATTGCTAGTCCTTTACCAACTACTTAATGACTGTCAAGATACATTAAACATCCGTAGCCCTGCAGTGGGGCCTGAGTTTATTCTTGGCTAACACATCTGACTGTGTTATGCACTCAGTGAATTAATGCCAGGTGAAAAATAGTCTCAGTGAAAACACATTTTAGAGTGCTTTATTTCATCATAAATATTGACACTGATCATTATAAATGCCTTCCAGATGAGGCAATGAACATATAATCTAGCGTCATTGAAAAGAAAGAGAAAAAAACCCCAACCAAAACAAAATAAACAAACAAAATCCACCCCCAAACCTAAAAACAAAAACAAACAAAAAACAACAACAAAAAACTCAAAAAAACCCCCCAAGAAACCCAAAAAAACTCCAAAACCAAACCACCAAACAAACAAACAAACCCCCCAAAAATAAAACCAACCCAGTCCAGCATATCATGTTATCACCATTCTCTCCTGGGTATTCTTACCTGAAAGACCCTGACACCATGCTAGGCCCTGTACAAGTTACAGGCACTTCTTAGGCAGTACTACTTGCTAGGTGATTAACAACACAGTATAAACCCATTGACATCTTTAATTTTCTCAATCCTCCCTTCCATGTCCACGCATCAGTGTCATTCCCAAAGTGTATTGACAGCTACATTTAACTCCAAAATAACAGCAGGCATTGCTCAAGGCTCACAAGCTCTTGCCCAGCCTCTCCTCACAGAACCAGCTGCAAGGATTGAGCCCAGGCTCTGAGAGCACACACAAGCTCCTTATTTCCTGTGCTATTCAGGTGGTCCCAGGGCTCACAAGTCCTCAGGGAAAGGTGTCCAAAAAAAGCCTAAGATCATGTCATCGCAATAGGGAGAGCCCAAATGCATGGGAAAATTATTTTTGGAGGCTGTGTGTCTCTTACACCAGCGTTCACTTCCAGCTCTTGCACTTCCAAGACCCAGGGAGTAGTGCCTGTTATGCTACAAAAACATGAATCCATGGTTTGTATTTTTGAAGGAAACAGAGTAGAGCCAGGCACAGTGGTCCTACAGGGAAGGTCTGTGATGTACAATTACACCACAGAACATTCCCTGGCATGATGCATATTGGCACTGGGAACAACCTGGAGGCTTCTCTGCAACTGTTTGTGAATTCAGCATGAGCTCTCATTATTTGTTAATAGGTACTGGGTACATACAGTGAGTTAATTCAATAGCAAGGGAGGATAGATGACTGCAGTCCACATTAGTCTCTCAATACACCTCCAGGATCACTAAATTCTAAACCGTTACCTTTTCTTTTTCTTTGCTCCAGTCCCTTTAGATAGGCCAAGAATGCACAGAGGGATGATAAAGTTCGTGGATACCTTCACAGATATTTCCTAAGAGAAAAGGGAACATGCCCAAACTTTAGAGTTTAAACCAAATGGGAAGTTAGAATTAGCTAAAGAAGCCATTTTCTGAAGGAGTTAAGGGACTGAGGCACACTCTCCTGAAAGCAGCTTAGTGTTTTCTAGTGGAAGGGACTGTTGCAGCCAGACAATTGCTCCAGGAAACCCTGCTTGGACCATCCCTGTCTTTTCTTGCAGGAGCAGTGCCAGCCCTACCTGACCTGCCTTCTGTCTGCTCATGTTCAAACAGGGCACCTGAACCCACCTCTGGCCTGTGACTTCTTTTCTGGGAGCCAAGCACTTTCCCAGTTCCTAACAACATGGTGGAACCTGGTTCTTCATATTTCTTCTAAGGTCCCACTTCCTCAGGTAAAAACAGCATCAAATCCGGGCAGAGAACATGTTTTTGTGACTCCCATGTGCTCATGCACATCCCTGCAATACATTTTCTGCTGTGACACCTGGTGTCCCACTGATCATATCAAATTAAACTTACCTTTGCAATTTTTAATGAAATTCATCCATAACATGGTGCAGACACTTGAAGCTTTACATTGGTTCAATAAATTAGGAAGAGGCGGAATAACAAGCCTTGGAACCTGCAGAAAATATACGTACAGATTACCAGTCAGAGAGAAAGGGAAGCCTTTAGTCAATATTCCTGAGGCAAAAGTATTGAGGTACATATATATTACCATGTATATATCATATTATGTACTATAATGAGCTGGCACAGCTTGCTGGCAAGTCACACTAAAAACACACACATTAAGAACAGCTGCCTCAGTTTTTTGGAGCACTCATCTTTCCCCAGATGCATTCACTAACCAGCAACAATCCAAAACCTGTAATCCTCGTAAATTAACACTATTTGCTAAATTAGAGATTATCCTATTCAAAATATGTTCTTTCCTAGCTATGACAGGCCCCATGTCCTACAAAAGCTGCTTGCATATAACAGCAGTGCAAATAGGAAGAAAAGATTGGAAATCCAATTATTTAAATCCTGATTCAAATGAGGCTGAGGAAGCCACAGCAATAAATCATCTCAAAGCACAAAATACACTTTCATGGAAAACCCAGGGTGGGTAAAGCAGCAGGAGAGAGTATGAAAATAGACCCTTCCTGGTGCCCCCCAAAGAGGAAATTTATACAATAGGCAGATAGGGCCTAATGTTTACACAGGTTCTGGAGCATGATGTGTTCCAGTTAAGCCCAACTGCTATTTAAAATGCCCAGTGACTGTTTGTGTTAAAAGGACTCTGATAGCCAAGTGCCATTTCTCTGATGGGGGACAGGAAGGGTTCAGTAACATCATTTACATTTCCCTCTCCTCTGCATCTCTTCTTAAAGGAACTGTTCAGTAGACAGCAGCAGAAGAGAGACACATGATTAATAATAAATGATATTCTTCACAATCTCAACAGCTTGGTCTGCAGCAGAGTCTTTCCAGAGGACATTTAAAACCAAGAAGCATCAGCATTTTTCAGCAGATATACCATTTTCAGGCTGGTTCTCTATTCCAAAGATGAAGACTATTCCCAATATTGGAGTTGTCTCGGGAGCACTGATGAATGTCATTCTTCCTGCAGAGGGATGGGAATGGACAACAGGCTCAGTCATGAGAGTGGATGGCAGGGAACAGGACACTTGGGGGCTCTGCCACGAGACCTCATTTGTCTGAGTCTCAGATGTCCTATTGATATGGTAGAAATAAGAATTAGAGCTGCCCTGAAAGCTTATGGAGCCTAAAAGAAACCTTGAGTAGAACAGATGCTGTTTGCAAGAAAATTCCTATTTATGTACAAATGTTTGGGCTGCTTGTAATAAAAAATCACACAAGCCAGATTTTTTTATTATTATTATTATTATTTCTCATTTTTGGCAATGAAAATCCAAAGCTTTTCAATGAAGTCCAAGGGAAAAATAAAAACTGTCTTTCTTCCCTAAAACCCTATTTTAGTTTTGTGGAATAAAGAATCGACAACAATAGGAGAGTAAGTCTTTGACTAACCCTAGTGAATCTTACTGGCCACAGAAAAACACTTTGGCTGAAAGGCAGCATTTAAGAGCCAAATACTGTTATGGATCAGCTCTCTCTTGATAGCACAGTTGTGCTGAAGTTGTGGTCCAGCTGACAGCACCCTGACTTTCACAGGTCAAACAGGTGGAGACAAGGCCAAGTTGTGTTGAAAGAGTATTAAAGTCCCCCGTTGAACCATTTTTCTCCCACTTACACAGGCAAGTTTAAACTGAGATGTGTCAAGGTTAAGTGACTATTTAGGTTGAGCCAGTGACTCAGACATTAGATCAAATGGAGAGCCTCTGGTACCTAAAATCTTTCTTCTTGATGGTCAAGGAAACCATGTCAGTCCCCTGTTTTTAAATATTTGTTCAAACACAGTTCTCACTAGCTTCAGTTTCAGGCACAATTTCAGGCACTCTGAAAAGAGTAAGGACCTGGGGTTATCCTAACAGACCATTAAAACCAGACCAACATCACATTTTAAACCATTTTCCTATTCCAACACACCAAAGCAGCCTTACTGAATGAAACACCACAGCAGCAGCTACAATGACACAACACTAAGAGCATCAAGTGTTTGCATGTTTGGACACCCAGCAGCACTGAAAATATATCAGCCGTGTCGGGAAGGAGAGACAAAGGGATCTTCAGAACACGAACACATTTATTTCCCAGCACTTTCCCAAAAGAGTTGTAATGGATGTGGCGGTTACATATTCTTCCCCTTCAGGGCTTCCATTTGGATTGCCCAGGGTAAATGATTTTGATAATGTTGCCTGGGCTTTCTGTGGTTGGAAATAGAGCTGTTATTTCCAAATGGACTTTCCAAATAACAGTGGAGATGAGAGGCCATCAAACAAACATCTGCTGTGAGCCTTGGGGACGCTGACTGGAAACGGGTGTCAGAGGTGTTGTTTGAATAGGCAGTCAAGAAAATATCCATTTTGATTAATGTGTACAGGCATTAGTATCAATCACCATTTCCTTCCCAGAGAAAGACCTCGGAAATGCAGCACTTGAACCCAGCTGTAGACACTGCTTTGGACATGTTCTTAATGTCTCTTTCAAAACAGAGCTTGCTGGGCTACTTTTCTTGACCTGTCGGGAGAATAGACAATAATCTGAAGTATCCCAAATGCAGCTAATTGCTCCAAACTGTGTCTGCACGTAGAACAGAAATAAAAGATATTTCTCTTTCCCAGTAGAAATCAGCTACAGGTACTATTTATACAGAGGAGAAAAGAGGGTTGGTCATTTGATATAAATCGGTTCCCTTTGGTGTTTGCAAAACAGAGCAAGATCACAACACGCGAGCAGACTGAAATTGCAGCTGAATAAATTTATAGACTCGTTTTCATTCGCTTTAAAAATAGATTGTAATGTCTAAAAGCAATCAACTGATGGTTTTGGTCCACTTCTGTCTAATCAGTGCTTCAATTGATGCGTCTCCTAAAAATACTTGAAATTGAAACTGTCAGATGTTAACAATATCTCTTCTTCTGCCATTAGATAATATGCAATCAGTGATTATGGGCAGCAATGAAGCTCCTTAATTCAATGACTACGCACCACCTACTTTCCCATTTTGCTGACAGAAGATCCAGCTGTTTCTGGTTTGTATCAATGCTCTTCAAAGATTGGCAAGTATAGCTACAAAGCTAAAAATAGGAGCATTCTGCATCCCACGTCAGTCACCCTTTTGCAGCAAAAGAATTTCAGAAAGTTCTCAACTAGACCAGAAAGAATGGGATTTATTTTTAATAAGCACTAGAGACTCACACTGGTAATCATTGGGATATATTTTCTCCTAGTAACAAAAAATGACAACATAACTGGTGGATGAGTTGGCTCTTGGGCTGCTTTGCTTCCAATAAAATTATCCTATACAGGGAAACTTTTATCCCGCTGCATCAGTCTTCAAGCCAATACCTGCCTGCAAAGTGTCTTAGGATTTGGTCCTCGGAGACAAACAGTTCAGCTGTTTTCTCATCCATTGTGCCATGGCTTCTCCTGTGAAGTTATGTTCAGTGTTAATGTTTAAACTAATAAAGTGCATGGGAAACTCAAACCAGAGAGGGCAGATTTGCCTTGAGTGATGTTGGGATCTGTGCCTTTCTTGGTGTGAAAGGTGGTGACAGGTACCACATCAAACTCAGGCAATTACTTCTGTGACCAAAGACTGATCCCACCCCACGGATCTCACTGGTGGGACTGGGTAAAGATGAGTTAGTGCATGCAGGTGCCAAAATGATTGTACAGCAAAATCAAGTACACCTGCTTTGAGGATAAAGAACATTATTAACTTTAAAATGCTGCAAGGAAGTGTTTGACCACTGAATTCCAAGAACTGAGGATTCTTTTATCCATGATGTGTGCACCACAATGTTGAACACTGTCTCAACTCAAGGCAGTTTGCTTTAATCACTATTATTTTTAGACGCCTGTAAATATGGGTGCCTTAAAGCAGTGACTGTGATTATTTCATGCATTTATTCGGGGGCTGTGCAACATGCTGAGCTCCAGTGGCGCGTGTGCTCCGAAGTCCCCAAAGACCCCAAAGCTGTCAGCTTTCCTGGGGTGCAGGTTTACAGTCTGTGGTGTGCCCAAGTCCTTCCCTCTCCTTCTCCCAGCCCTGCCATGCTGCCAAGGCAGTGAGGAAGCAGTGTGGAAAGCTGTGATCTGTTTTGGGGTGGGGAGATGTCCCCAAGCCCTCCCAGCCTCCTCACTGCCATGAACAGAGACCAAAAGGGCTGCAGTCCAGCCTGAGGTACTTCATCTGACTTGTCTCTAATAAATACCACAATCCCAAGAGCAAATTCTTGCTGAGAACTATTTATGG
Organism: Eulacestoma nigropectus; assembly: GCA_013397775.1. Lineage (NCBI taxonomy): Eukaryota > Metazoa > Chordata > Aves > Passeriformes > Eulacestoma > Eulacestoma nigropectus. The sequence goes on along the minus strand of VZTE01005517.1, from coordinate 829,247 downwards.
TCAATTCACAGCCTGAAGAATAAATGCCATTATAGAATTAAAATACTTTTGAATTACAAAGCTGAAGAAATTTTGTTCTGCTTTCAGGGAGATGGCACTAAAAAAAGATGTTGCCTTCATCACAAGGCCTTTACTTGCAAACTCTTTCAAGGGGGGGAAGCAAAAACAATGCCAGCACTGCCCCCAGGGATCTGCTACGGGGTCTGCTAGGTCAGCAGGGTCCATAAGATCCCTAGAGCCTGCCCAGGAGCATTAAGCTTCCCAGAACTTGCTTCTCCCTAGAACTGGCCTCAGTCACTTCTGTGCTGTTGGTTGTCTCTTGTGGTTGGTTTTCTTTCCTTCATCCCTGTTGGGTGTGGATTTACTACCAGGAGCAAATAGTACCGAGCAAGGAATGCAGCCCAAAATAAAAAAAAATCCATTCAGAATACATTTAAATCTATCTGAGTGTGAGTCACAGGTATGGATTATACTTCCCTTTAAGTCTAGCATTTGTCTGTGCATTGGGTGTTCATCTACCACATTGGCACTCAGAAGGCTAACAGGAACTACTTTCTAGCCTTTGTCCCAAGGACTGAGTGGCACAGAAATATGGGAGAAACCAGCAAAGAAACTGGGCTGTCCCAAACATGGCAGTGTCAATTCAAAGAGATCTGTGTAGCTCAAAACTATGGTAAAAGCAGAGCTGAAATGGCTGAATTTACCCATGGCATGGCATGGCATAGCAAGAGGGCTGTCCCCACATATAGGTTCTATTTTAGGGACAAAGGCCCCCCACATGGAGTAAAACCACTTTTATGTGTGCTGGAAACAGATGAATTCTCAGCACTAGGGCAATCAAACAGGATATTGGTATTTTCTGAATTGGAATGGAGGCTTAAAACTGCTTTAGCTCTGTTTGCTTCTTCGTATACCTTTTGGGGTAAAGTCCCTCCATCCTAGGCTCTGGTTTTGCCTAGGTCTAGTCTAGATGGATAATCTACATCTGACAGGCACAACTCTTTTCCTCCCTTCCAGCCACATTTGGAGCTTTTACATGGAACCAGATGAAGCTTCGTGTACTCATGAATTAGCCTTTGCTCAAATGAGATTTTCCTCAATTATTAAACCTGTTTCCCTTTGCCCCTTCCCCATTTGATTCTTTTCTATCTTTATGCTCTAGGGAGATTTTCAGAGGTCTTGTTGCGAGGATTACAAAGGCAATAAGCAGATTATGGAAAAGCAGCTTTTTGGTGTACCCAGCATAATACAAATTAGGATTGTTTATAACTTCATTCCCTTATCAGTTATTGCTGTGTGTATGCTGAGGTACTTTGAGGTCTCTAAATAAACTGAGAGGGCCAAAGGTAACTGAATTATTTTAACTGGCACATTAAGGAACACTCTTGCCAAAGAAAAAATCATGTGTACAATGCTGCTAATTAGCAAAGTTCATCCTATTTTTAAAAGAAACTATGGAAAAAGGAGTAATCTTGTGCAGAAGGACACAGGACTTCTGCAGGTGGAATTTATCTGTCTGTGAAAAGAGGGCTGTGTCTGACTTTGAAGACTGTCTGATTTCTTTAGGTTTTTAACTCTTTAAAGCAAGGAGTGCCTTCTCACCTAGCCCAGCAGAGTGAAAGTCTGGGCTTGATGAAGAAAATATTCATCTATTGCTAATTAAGAACAATATTGTTTCATATTTCTCCCTTTATCTGTTGGGAAATTTACTGCATGCATTCACTTCATAGTGAATTTAAATAAAAGTAAAAATTCACCACCCTATCACCAGGAAGTCCAAAGAATGCAAAACTGGGCATTTTAGTTTAGTTTCTTCCGCTTTTGCCTTTGTGGCCCCTGCTGTGTTCAGGGAGGATATTGGTGCCCAGACCTGCCAAAGGATAGACCAGATACTCAGGGAGCAGAACCTGTTCTGGTAGGCAGCAGTTCCTCTGACTTCAGGCATTCCTGTAGCTTTTAGACAGCTGCAAAAAGAGAGGGGGGAAATTAAAAATTAATTGCTCTATCATTAAATAAATATATGCTCTGACATTTGATTGTCCAGCAGAAGTGGTCAGGCAGTTTTTTATATCACTAAGAACATCAATAACAAGGTGCAGTGCGCTGCAACGGGGGTTTGTTAATGAATTGATGAAAAGAGAGTTATTTTTAGATTTTGAATAGGTCTGAGGAAGTGAGCTCTAAAACTCTTGAGGAGAAAATAAAATCCACTGCATTCAGGTTTACCAGCACTGAAAGCCATTCCCCTGTCTTCTGAAAAAAAACATACAAGTGTAAATGTCAAGCCAAGCCAGTGATGACCTCTGACTTCTCTGAAAATGCCTCGATCCTTTCAAAAGAGCGCTGGGAGAATGGACTGAATGACTAACTGGGAGACTGTGCTCTCTGGAAAATCCCAGAGATGGTGTTGAAATTACTGAACTTCCCCAAAGGCAGGACGAGCAGAGATGCTGGGATCTGCACAACAACAGCTCTGCCTTGCTCCTACACCACAACAGGCTCCTTCCCCACATCTGGAGCTTAGGGGAGGAGAGGAATAAGGAAATTCTCCTCTTTGGCTTTTTCCCCCTTGAAACCTGAGCTGATTCTTAAGCGTATGTTCATGTTTTCCCTCCTTTTCCTCTCCACCTCCTGTTCCCAAGGGCATAGGTGTCAGCACAGGGGCAGCTGCTGAAACCCACTCTGCCCTGACCTAGGGAAACATATTGTGTTGGGAGGGTCGGAATCCATAACTCCTGTGCTGACACCCACCCTCAGAGGCTGCTGCACTTTTTTTAGCCTCTCTCTGTGGAAGGCAGCACCTGGTCCATGGATAAGGCTTACAAATGCATGTAATTCTGTTTGTGCATCCCTGTGCAAGGCAGCACCTGGTCCGTGGATAAGGCTTACAAATGCCTGTAATTCTGTTTGTGCATCCCTGTGCAAGGCAGCACCTGGTCCGTGGATAAGGCTTACAAATGCCTGTAATTCTGTTTGTGCATCCCTGTGCTCCGTAACCTTGCAGCTCGTGCTGTCTCCTTTCTCTGTGGTGGGAAGGGATGGGAGGTGTTTCTAGGTGAGCCTGGAGACAGAAATGCACACCTGTGGAGTACCTCGGTAAAATATCCACAGCCAGATATGGTTTTTCAATACAAAAATATATATAGCACACACACTTATGTCTTTTAATAGATACATGTATCTTCCCCTGACAAGGTGTTTAAGGTTTTACATAACAAGTCAACAAAAAGAACATTAAAACATACTATAATTCAGGCTATTAGAAAGGCTGACTGGGACATTTCCATCCCTGCAGATTTTTCAAGCCTTGCTGAGGACTGCAAGGCTGTGTGATGGTGTTTTTAGCAACTGAGACAGGCACCTCGTGGTCCTTATTTTCCAAACTGGCTCAGGATTTCTTCCTGCTCTCAGTGACAGTGACCGGGGTGCAGCAGGGCTGGAGGAGACTCCCATCACACCCAGCAGACATGACTGAATACTTGCCCTCCGAAAGCTCCTACAGGTTAAGCCTTCCCGATGCCAGGAATTCTCAGCTGAACATCAACACAGTAATAACCACGTACTCTCCATCCCCGCGGTGAGCTCGGGCAGATTTGTTGCTGGTTGCTAAAGGCAACTCCTTCCGATTGATGGTTTCCAGGAACTTTCCACCAGCAGGGTGGGGCCGGGGGTATCGTCTTTCCAGGGCTCTGCAGACAGGCAGAGGCTATGGGAGAAAAAGAGGGAAACGGGAAGAACATAAAGGTACCAGGAGTCGTTCAGACTTCTGCCTGCGAGTGGCTCGTAACCACAGCAGCAGCAGCAAAGACTCTCTGTGGGAGTTTATAAGTGATACCAGTTGCCCGCTGCATAAAATAAAGTAAAAACAAAACAAAACAAAAAGTTCGTAAACCACTTTCAGATCCATTAATATTAAACTCACTTTCTCATACTGAAGTCGTCTTGGTGAGACAAATCTCTTTTCAAATATTTATCAGAAGAAAAGGGAAACGGAAAGAGATTTGCACAAAACCTGTTTGTCAGCCCTGGGCGTGTGATCCGATCTCTCAGCCCTGCCGTGACTCTGGGAGCAGTTTCCTCTGCCTAGCTCATATACTCCAGAATATATGAAAGCATTTCAGTGTGCACTTGAAATGTTGCTCCCCAGATTTATTCGTCTAGTATTTTCCTCTAACATGCTTATTTGTCTCTTTAAAGGCCTGCTTTACATTATGTAGTCTCTTTGTGCTCCCTGCGGATGAAAAGCACATGCATCTCCACTCCTCCCTCATTATAATGCTGCTTTCTGAAGAAAAGCATCTCATGTGCTCTAAAAAACCGTTGTTATTATAAAGTTTTTTAAAAACCTGTTCATGACTCATTAGGAAATATTTAACAACATTATTTTCCCAGCTTTGCCTTATACCCATTCAATCCTAGATCCTTCTGCCAAAAGGGTGCAAACCACTTCTTGTGGGTGGGGCTGACAGCTCTATTGTTAAGATTGTTCAAGTACATTTACCAAACATTAGATATTTTAGCTAAAATTTCCATGCTGAATGTTTACCTAAACCTGAACTACATGGGAAAATCTTAGCCAGAAGTTTCTCTTATCTCTAAGACCAGGGCTAGGTTGTATTTTGCCTTGTCAAAATACTCTGGTATTTTTCAATCTTTTTCAGAGAGGCTTTAATGCCCTCAGCCTTTGAGAAAGGAACATGAAATTTGCCTTTGTGAAAGCTTGCCCCAATTTAACGACATTAGGAGGCTTTGAAAAACTGCAGGCATCATTTGACTGGATCCAGAGACCCCATCCCTCTGACCAGCTGAGTTTGTCGAGGGGCTGTGGAATAAGAGAATGGGAGAGTCCCTGTCTGGCTCCTTCTTCTGGCTGGGTTGTCTCAGCCCCCTCAGTGTCACTTCTCTCTCTTAGGAGGCTCCCTCACACACCTCACTAATCTCATAGAAAGGGGCTGGATGAGCTCTGTGCCAGCAGTCAGAGGTAGGTCCAAGGGATAGAAGGTGGGGGGTTGGAACAAGATAATTCTCAAAGTCCCTTCCAACCCAAACCATTCTATGATTCTGTGATTCCTGCTCCTCTAACCTGTGAACAGGGCACCAAAGCAAAGAGCAAGCACTCCTTCCCTCCTGCATTCCCAGGATTTCTCTCCTCCTGAACCGCATGAAAAAGGAAGCTACCAGAACTGTACAGCAGTGTGAGGAGCAAGATAAGGAACAAGAAAAGGAGATCAGGTTGTGAGACAACACCTGAGGCAGAGAACAGAGGCTTGAGGTTTACAGAGGTTGCACTGGGTGCCTGGGGTGGGGAGAGGGAAGCTGGGCATGTCATGGGCGTCAGGATGTGGTCCCCGGACTTCCCTGTCATTTGCAAAACCCACCCACGGTGATAGGAGAACCCAGAGACAACATTTGGCTGAGTAACATCCCAAGAGTGAGAAGGGAAGCCGGAAAGACCACGCTTCAAAAAGGCAGGCAGAAAACTGTGGTCACTAGAGCACCTCCCTCTCTGAAGCCCGGAGAGGAAATCAGGAGACGATTGCTTTCCTGCTGTCAGCAAATACCTGCACCAAAGTGCGTCCTGCCTCACCAGTGGCACGTTCAGAGTCATTATTGGCATTCCACAAGCCCAAAGAGCAGAATTGCTTCAGCAGGAGAGGGGGTCACTCTGCTGCTGCTGATGTTCTGTTAGCAAGGCTTAGAGGGGCAGAGGAAATGCTAATCCAAGTACTTGAAACTCAGAAAACTCCGGTTCTCAATATAGATAATCTTTCTTCATGTTCCTTATGCACATCACAAGGGTCACCAGAGTAATGGCTTTTTATTTCTGTCCTTGTGACCCTCAGCACACAGAGAACGGGTGTGCAGTAGGGACCTGTTTGGTCTGGTTTATTTAATGAGGCCATTGGTTTTCTACAGCAAAAAAAGGACAAGGTCATGGAAGTAAAGACATGTTCAGAGTGGCTCAGAGAACAAGGGACCAGATAAAGTTTTCAGTGACCGTGTAGCTTTTCCTGGCACTTAAATTGTCTTTTCAGAGTAGAAATGGTCTTTCAGTGGTTTGTTTAATGTTAATGCTCAGTCACACTGTCATCCCATACCACCCTATAACCAATTCCCAAAAGTTTAAAAGCAAATTGGACCTCAAATCTGCCATGTTGGCTGCATGTTCCCAGGATTTCCCTTCATTTAGCAGCCACGAAAGGCTGTTTGAACTAAGCCACGGGACCAGCCACTGAAACAAATGAACAGATGAAACAAGTGCTCAAGTTCCTGCAGTTCTGCTTACACTGCTACATTTCGGCTGCCAACGCCTCAGCACGGCTCTGGACCACAACGATCCAATCACTTTCAAAACTGACCAAACTGGTGAAAATCAAAGGGCAGACCTTATCTGAGCAAGCCAAGCTAACTTCATATAGGCTACCAAGAATTTTCCAAAAAGGAGTAATGTTGGATCCTTCCTCATTTGGAGTTGATTTTAACCTGTGATTCAGAATTGAAAGTCTCTGTTTTGTCTTATTAATACCTTCAGATATTTAACCTTGGAGAAATGTTTTTTTCAAACTGTAACAATGAACAGTTCCTTTCCAATACCAAAATGTATCTGTAGGCTTGTCTTTTTGCCCACCAAACCAGACATCAAACCAAACGAAACGGAGTGACCCAAACCTTTAGACAAACGGCCAGGTCAAGCTCTTCAGGTCAACCCTTGGTGAGTTTGGGGCTCAGGGAGAAATCTGCCCTGATACACAGAAGAACCTCGAGTTCTTTTGAGTACTGCCTTCAGGATGGATGTAGTTTAATTAAACACCTATACACTGCCCCTCACTTGTTTCCCACCCCCTTACATGTCACTCTGTGTCAGAAGGGGCCTTGCTGCTTTCCCAAGTCATTAAAACCCTGTTACTGCCCAGGGCTCAGGCATGACTGCAGTGTGTGAGGACAGTGACAGTGCCCCAGTTGTGGTCAGGCTGGCCGTGGTGCAGGGACAACCCCTGGCCTGTGATTTTCAGTTCCCATTGTATCCAGCTGGGATATCCCTCAGCTTGGAAGGGATTATTGTGGTGTTCTGCCTCTTTGCATCACACAGCTCATCATCACTTCCATCTGCTGCTCTTTACAGTCCTGCAGTGACTATTTCTCTTACGACCACGTCAAGCACAGATCTTTCACCCCAAATCCCTTCCTCCATCGTGTTCCATTACCTGCTAGGTCTCACCAAGGCTAACACCTTTTCCCTGCACTGCCTCCCCTCATCACACAGCTCACCAAGTTCCTCCTTCCCATTTTTCTCAGCAGCCCCTTGCCTGCCCAAAGCCTTTCCTGTGCTGTGTTTTATAGGCTAATATATCATGCTGCAGCTATAATATGCAGAGTAGCACTTCACTGCATAATTCCAGAACTGGACGCATTCATCTCTTCCCCAGTCACAGCTCAGAAAGCTCCTCTGAACAGATGATTAGTGAGTCAAGAAGTTTATTAGAAGACAAACAACACACCAAGGTAAAAGCCATAAACACAAAGCAAATTGCTTATGGCCCTGGTTCCTTCTGGTGCCAGGAGGAACACGACCTTTAAAGCTGTGTTTGATGGCCTGGTCCCAGCTCTCTGTGCTCTCCTCAGGTTGTCATTCTTGTAGGCTGCAATACAGAGTAGAGTTCAGGTTTTCTATAATGTCCCTGAAGACAGCGTGGATCCTCACCTCTATTTGCACGTCACTTTGTAATGTAATAATGACATGTTCTGATGGTCCTGGACAGATTGCTTGCCCAGGTTTTCCAAGGTATTCAGCAGGAAACAAGTGTGGAGAGTGTCTCCTCCCCCCCATATGCCAATATAAAATTTTGGTTTTAACATTGGGCTTATACAACGCATAGAGGACCAACACAAGGCATGTAATATCAGGAATACATCATTACCAACACCAAACATTCCGAAGTTATAAGCTAGAGCTCAAAAAATAATGCAATTGGCACTCAAAAAAGTTTTAAATTCTAAACATTTAAAGTTGATGCTTTTCAGCTTTATCCAAGCACAAGAACTAGACACTGACTTTTGTATAATTGTTTGAATGACACCAGGACAAAGGGCTCTAGAGAAAAGAATAAATACTTTGAGGTATGTCAAAGTTACAGTTTTTAACGTGCAATCTGTGTGTTCATAGTGTTTTTAAGGGGTCTGCAGAGGGTAACTAAGGAAAGCAAACCTATTTTCTGCGGTATTAAATCACTATATAGGAACTGACACTTCCACTGGAAAAAGAAAGGTTTTAAGGTGCTGCAAATTGTAAAAGGTTGAAAAACATGTTTCTGGTGATTCTGACTGGAGCTTTCAATTATTCAAGTGTGCGAGGGCCCCAGTTCTACTGAAATTAACTGGGATTTGTTCTAAATCCCACAGGTACTTCGGAAAGTTCAAACCAGAGTTTCTGGATGAATGGTTCCAACTGTGTACAATGTGCAGAGCTCTGATTTTTTTCCTTTTTTTCCTTTTTTTTTTTTTTTTTTTTTTGGTCAGTGGAGGTGTAAATCCCTGTGTATAGAATTTAGGCCTATGTATAGCAAGGCAGCATTTTTTGATTACGTTCTGCAGCCCCTTTCCTGACAGTCCCTGAGCCTTGGCATTTCCACACAGGCTGCCTGAGCTTTTATAGTGACTTGCTCCTGTCCTTCAGCTAATATTTCTGGGAGGGATTTCAGGGATCTTTTTTGGCTTGGGAGTAGTTAGTTAAACTGTCAAGGAAATGATGAATGGAATCTGCACCCATGTGTTACCACAAAGATGCCTCGCAGACATTTCCTCAGATCTCAAGGCATCTGGCTGGGGCTTTCTTACGTCACCAAATACAATAGAAGAATAGTAATGATTAGCAGTTGTATAACAGCACATTTCTCCAAGTTCTTTTTGCTTGGATGTTTATAAAGCTCTGCTGGAAGAAAAACAATAGTTCAAATAGGAAAACTAGGGAAGAGGTGAAGCTCCTTGCTTAAGTCACAAATACATCTCAAGTCAGTGCCCAACACACAATTCAGATCCTGTGCTCAGATCAAAACTTCATAGTGAAGGCAGTTTTTTTAAAAAATGAGGAAAAAAGATTTTAGTTTCAAAACCCCAAAGATTTCTTGACAGTAATACTGAAAAAAACACATTCAGCTCCTTTGAAAGCTGTCTTACAATTCAGAAATGAGGAGTATTAACTTTTCTGTGTGTCTTTCTCACATTAAAAGTTGCTGAACACCAGAAAATGAGCATGAGGAACAACAAGGCTCATCCTAAAAAGAAAAAGAAAAACCTGAAACTGTGCAAAAGGAAAACAAGTGATTCTTGAATTCCAACGATTTCTTGGTATTCCAATTTTGCTTAAGGCTAAGTCACTCCTTTCAAGGAAACATCCACAGGAAGGGCAAGGTTGTTCATGCTCTGAGTCAGGGTCTGTCACCGTGTTCCTGGGCGAGCTGCCCAAATCCTGCCTCCCTGCTCCTGCTGCTCCTGGGCAGGGCAGGAGGAGGCTTTGTGTCCCTGTGGTACGGGATGATGGAGCCTCGAGATCTTGCATGAAAATACCTTTGCTCTGGCCTCTGGAACAAGCCTTTCCTGCCCCATGGCATTCCAGCCCTCAGTTCTCAGTGATGCCTCCTTGCGATTTAGGGGAAAGGAGATAATATTTGAGTTTCCCAGGCCCTCTCAGGGGTTAAAAACAGAGGATGTTTGGCGAAAAGGTTTGTCCTGATGGTGCCTGTTAGGAGCCAAAGATCTGGAAATGATTTGTGGTCTCAAAACAGGAGACATCAGGTAGGGTGCTTAATGCTGAACTTTGAGGGTGTTACTCTTAAATCCTGGGACTGGCTTAGAATTGCAGTAACAAACAAAATAAATTCAGCATAAAGCATGGGGTTTATACTCCTTCCCTCTGCCCTGTCCCTGTAGCCTAGTTTGGCATTCACAGGAGGGAAATCGTTGTACACATTTCCTGTTCGTGAGAGAAACTCACCCCGCACTGCGATGCCGTCCCTGCATCCCTGCCAGCCTCCACTCCCAGCCCCAGCCCCGGAGCGAAGCGCTGGCAGGAGCTTCCCTGCTTACACAATCCTGCTGACACAGAGGCCAAGTCCAAGTCCAGATCAACTTCCAGGGCCTCTCACGCTGCCTTTGCTCTTTCCTCCCCACTCCTAGACATGGGTTTTCCATCCTGGTTTGCTGCAGCAACCTCTGCAATTCAGCTTTGATTCCCACTGAGATTTTTCCCCCTCCTCTTTCTACAGAGTGAACAGCTCTACTCTGAGTTTCTCAGTGACCTGCAGGGATAATCCCAGAGTGCTGAGTGAGGCTGAGAGATCAGACTTGCTCCAGTTCACATCTGTCACCTTGTCCCTTTGCTGATGCTGGTGCTTCCCGGTGTGTTGCCCCTCCAGTGCCTGTTACACTGAGGCATCTCTCTCCCCAGCCAAGTTTTTAACCTCAGTGGCTCATCCCCTCGCTGATGGAGTTTGTGCAGCCTTCAGGTTTGACTTCTGAAGCTGCTGCTCACGCATTTTTCTTGCCGATACCACATGGGCTGGGAACATCACCACGCTCCCTCCAGCACAGGTGATCCCGGCACCTCTGTATCCCCACGGGGTCATTTTAACTGCAAACATCTACGGAGACATAAAACTTAGAAAAGGGTTATTTACACTGCAAACCTTCCGCAGATCTCCTGGCAGGCCGGTTGCATGATGGGGCATCCGCCCAGGCTTTTTGCACATTTTTGTGACTGTGAAAGCTCTTCCGCAGAGGAGCTTTTTATTTTCACGTGGCTGGACAGCACTTAGCACATGCTAAGCGGCGTTAGGGCCGCTCCTGTGATGTGTTGCAGCGCTGCCCGGTAAATAAGGTTTGATGTGTTTCATTTCTTTCCTGCTGTAGGCTCCACTGCTGTGCCACCTTCCCAAAGGATTATTGCCGCCGCACTGCACCCCCGGCCCGTGAGGAACAGGCAGCTCCATTAACGCAGCTGTCTCACCGCGTGCTCTTATCAGCTTGGCTCATCACAGCAAGACCTCTACAGCCTCCCTGGAATTTCTGGCAGATACTATCACTTCCTAGGTATAATACGTTACCCTTTAATAAATTAGTATGTGCCTAACTTTAATGACCCAGGGAAAAGTAATCTTTAAATTGATGGTATCCTTTTAAAAGAATTTAACCACAGATAAGTCTTATGTAAATTACGCAGCGTATTAGTTATATCCACCTTGAAATGACTGAACAGGCGGCCTCCAGCTTGTGGGGGATTCACATTTTTTAAAGACACAGCATAGAGAACAACAGTTCCAACCTTCCCCTTTCATTGCTCCATTCACCATCGGGGGGGTTGGGTCCACATCCCCTCTCTGGGCTATTTTGCTGCTGTGTAATTAAAAAAATGTAATTTTGGAGTTATGTACTGTAAATACACTTACTGCTGCACAAACAGCACTGCCCATTTCAAGGCCATAAAACTGCCCTCAGTCCCAGCGTGAGACTCACATGAGTCCTGCTCCTGGCACAGTTTGGCCCTGACTGTGCAGGAAGCTCATTACAGATCCCATTCTGTGTACCCATGTAAATTTGTCAACCAATAACTGGCAGAATGGTGCTTCAGGAACAGAGCATTCACTCTCTACGTCTGTTTAGTTCGCTGGAGCCTCTGAAGGAGTTTAATTTTTCATATCCTTCATTAAAAGAGACCAGAGGGAGGACAAATGAGCAAGCAGAGCCATAACTACATTACAGATGTGCGGCGTTCTCTTCGGGGGCTCGAGTCAGAACTGATTTGGCTGGAGCTGTCTGACACTCGCACTGTGGCGTGGCTGTTGCACACAGGGATTTCTCCTGTGGCACGGAGGGAAGGGCACAGAGTGTGCAGGCCCAAGGCAGATACCGAGGGCACCTGATTGTACCCGCAGACTTTTCCAGTGCCAGAGGAAAGCAGGGATTTTCTCTTAACAGCTTTGAAAACTGAGGCTGGTCTGGGGGATTTCTATGTCTGCACAAATTAGGAAGATGGAAACACATAAATTCACTTGGCAGGAAGCACGGGGTTTTGCTGACGCTCCAGGAGTTTTCTCACACGATACTGAGTGAAAACCATTTCCACCACATTCCCAAGTGATGGCCTGCATTAGCCTGCTGTGTAACAAGGCAAATCATGGTGTGCTTGGGCTCTGAAACCACTCCCAAGCCCTGAAGAAAGAGTAGAGAAGGTGAAATTTGCCCCTTAATTTCCTGAAGGCCAATGTCATCATCTCAGAAAACAAGACTGATCAAGAGTCACACATTGAACAAGGCCACCCCTTCACATCCCTCATCCCCTTGGCTTTTCTCTCACGTATTTACACCGCAGGTCCCTGACCTCTCCTCTTCTTTGGGCCCGTGCCAGGCACAGCTGTTTGTCCTGATGTACAACCATCCCCGTGGGCTGTACCTGCTCCAAGGGGCCATGGATCGGGGGAATGACCCACAGGACACCCACAGGGACAACAGCTCTGCCCCTGAACATCCCCTTTGGCTGCAGTCTATCCGGGCAGGCTGATCCCGTGGGATGATCAGCACCAGCACTCTTTCACCCACTTAGAAAGTAAATACTGACCATGAGAAAACAAACTAAAAAGGAATACTTGCTCAGATTTGAGACATGCCCTCCCTCAGTGGAAGTTCATAGTACCATACATTAAATGAGACTCTTCTGAGAACACCATTCTTTTTCATGGAAGAGACGCCAGGCTAGTCCTGAGGGCACTGGGTCTTGTGGGTATCTACAAATTGCTTGCATACAATGGGGTGGCGACGTGTTTAAAAAAAAAAAATCAAAACCATCCCAGAAGCTTCATGGTAGGACTTCTGAAAAGCATTGATTTTTCAAAGCAGTGTTCAGTTTCATAATTTTTTTCAAGGTTATTATTACTTCGAAGTTTATAAACACTTCGTTCTGGAAAAGAGAAGAACACCCCTCATTTATCCCAGAATTATTTAGATCCTTGTTTTCATGATGGGAGTCTTTGGCACGGCTTACGGAAGATGAAATATTCACAAAGTGCAAGGCATAAGGAGGTGCATGACTTTGGCAAACTTTCCCCAAAAGGGATGGGAACATTGTTTTAGGAAGGGTGCCTTTGGATGAAAGAAAAACAAAAAGAAATTATGATGAAAGAAAACAAAAGCAGCTTCACAGCAGGATTTAACTGGCAAAACCCAAACAGCATCATCTTCTTAACCCTCTCACTACTAAGAAACAAAGTTCTGTCTAAACCAAATTTTCCTTTTAGTCGGCCTGTCCCTCTCTATGTGTTCCAAGTAAGAATGCCCTGTTACTACTCTCCTTCGTTTCCCAGTCTACAGGAATTATCCTTGCTTGCCCCAAATACCTCTGGTTTCAGTGCCAGGCTCTAAAATATTCACTGGACCATCTGGAACACCATTTCTCACCTGAATGTAGGCAAGAGCCTCTTCTGAATTGGGAGATCTGCACAGCATCTCTGAGATATGCCTGGATCAGCTGTTATCTGAGTGCATCAAAACTATCATTACTTCACAAGTGGTGTTTGTAGAGCACTGATAAACAGAATGATTATGTTATAGCAGCTTGGCTCTTCCTTTGTTCCTGTCTTTGGCTGAAAGGCTGGGTAATTAGTTGAGAAACCCTCTTCTGCTACAATACCTAAAAAGAGTCTTAGTCAAGACCTGTTTTTCAGCTTCCCTTAGCATTTCAAACCTCACACCTCTGCCCGTAGAAAACAAATTAACACTGACCAGGAACAAAAGATCAGTCCACCTCTTTATTTAGGCGTGACACAAACCTAGTGACTTGAAAAAGCAAACAAACAGCACAAGTCAGGGACAGGTCAGAAAAACAAAGAGATTAGAGGTTACTTGCTATTACTTGAAAGAATAAAAATTGGCCTAAATCAATTTACTGCGCGTTTTAAGCTTTCCTGCTTGCCTTTCCTTACGGAGCAGACCCTTGAAAGCAGCTTGGAGCTGTGATTTTACAGCAGGGAAGAAAAGTACATCCAGTCAGCGTCAGAGGGCTGTGCCTGCATCACTTACACCTCCCGTGCCCACATTTATATAGAAAGTTTTAGTGAACAAATTAAATGATGTCTATGTGTTGGAAATTTCTACCGTGTCATGTTAACAGATCCCTTTTACAGCCGAGTTCCTCAGAAAAACATCAGTAATTTAACAATTTTGCTGGGTTTTGACTAACTATATTTGATACTAATATTTTCCTTGCCATTTAGCATTACAGCCCTTATTCTGTTTTTACACGACTTTCATCCTTTTTTGAGGAATTGTGCTGGTGGGCTGTCTGACATAAAAGATAAAATAATAAAAAAAAATGGTGCATCATGGAAATAATCAGATTGCAAGGAAATTCACTTACATAGCAGACACTACCAGGCAAATGTAGGTACTTAAAAAACAAACAGAGCCATTCTCTCTAAAGCTATTACTTTCTCTCTTCCTCTGCTTCCTCTAATAAGAAATTAAAATCCATCATGTTCAGGACATAGGAATATTCATCATTCTGTTCACTGGAGGGTTGTGCTTCAGGAGCAGTGGAGGAAAAAAAAAAATGAAACCAGTGCTCATTTTTACTTGGTATACAAAATTAAAGACCAGATCCTCATTGAGTACAAACTATTATTTTTGAAGCAATGCCGAGAATGTGGCCCTGGACCCAAAATGAAAATTACCCTTCTCCAGGCATTATAGTTACAAGCATGGACATTTTCAGAGTTTTTGCAGTTATATTTTCACACATGAGCATGATATTTTCTCTTGGGCAAAACCAGATTATTCTAGATCACAGCTCCCTTGTGGAGTTACAACCAGAAGAAGGTGTCCTTCGCCTTCAAACACCAGCAGACAGCCCCAAAAAGTTCCCTCCCAGGAGGACTCTGCTCCTTCTTCTCGCAGGGATGCCCTAGGGGATGTGTGTGCTCTGTCAGATGACTTTCCCCCTTTCCTTCCCACAAAGGGACCTTAGATAACCACCACCACGATGGTGTTACAAGCAGCAACAATCCCCCTTCTGCCATCCTTCTGCAGCTCACCAGTCCTTCCCAGTTACGAAAGATGCGGGGCTGCAAAAAGGGAACTGGCTGGGCCAGACTGGGCTTGGTACTCAGCAAAAGATGCTCTAAATAAATAACTGCCTTAAAATATTTCTCCAGTATAGAAAAGAGTACACTGTGTTCAGATTATTTCCCAGAAAAGGAAATTAGCCTGCCCTGATCTTGGGTTGCGCCTGAGCTTACATCACCACTGTTCCAGCTATCCAGGACTGGCTTGGGCATCCCTACACCATGCTCCAGCTGTTCCCGTGGGCATATCCATACCCAAGGCTGAGGCGGAGGCTCTCCCTTGCATCAGGATGCTGGGAAATGCACCTTCCTTATGCTCCTGGGAGCCTGAGTGTTGGCTGTGCAGAAAACAGCTGGTGGGAAGGGATGCCAGTCTCTGTTCTCTCCTGGGCCAGCAAACATCAGCCCAGATGTGGGTTATGTGAAGGTACAACCTGGTGGTGACCCCACTGCCATGACTGCTCAGGTCCATCCGTGCAAGCAGAGCAGGGTGCTCCAAGGAGGACAAGGAATCAAGGTGTTGCACAACAAATTTGCAGGACTTGTGGCTGGGGGAAGAACACGAGGCACAAACCCATAGTGAGAATCTCCCACCTTGGTCCACCAGTGAACTCTCTGCTCCCAACAGATATTAGAAGCCAAGACACATGGTGGTTAAAGTTTAATACAGAAAACCTTAATCCAGCAAGGATGTGCCCAGATCTGTAAATAAATGTGTGGTTGTGGATGCAGCATCACACAGGCTTTACAAGACTTTTGAAGATTTTGGCCTTAAAATCAAAGACACCGTGTAAAAAGAAGAGAAGGGACGAGGAAAGCGGCAGGAAGAAAATTTTAATCCCAATAACAACCAGTTGACAATGTAAATATCTGAAACTTACTCACAAACCTGTCTTTGCCAATTTCTTTGCTCTTTTTCAGTTTGAAGCAGACAATAAATGAAACCTCTCGACAACAAAGGGCTCAATGAGAGGCAACAACAGGTAAAGCCAGGAAAGAGCTTTTCACAGGTCTGATTTCCAATAACTTACTCGTAAGGCATAGAACTACCCAATTATCCTAAAACAGTCATCCAATTTGTTTCTCTGTGGGGAAGCTTGGCTCACTCGTGTCATAAGGATCAGGAAATTAGGTCTTTGTTGAAAGAGGGTATCTTGCTCTCTCATGTTTCCCAACCTACCACAAAAGCAAGGAGACTTTACAGAACAACAGGGAAACTGTTTTCGAGAAAGAAATGAACCTGCTGAACTCAGGTTAAATACAGACCTTGCACAGCAAAGCACCAAGTTTTGCTGCAACAGATTTTTAGGACAGCCTAAAACTTCTATTTCAAAGTTTCTGGAGGTGCAGTGAAGTGTTAGTGTTCATGCCAAAGCTTTTCCAAAAATCCCTGAGAAGTAAAAAAATTCTTCTTTTTTTCCCATGCAAACTTCTTAAGATGGAAACCTCAGCAGCAATACTTTATTCCGCGGTGGGTTTTTTTCCTTCTCCATTTTAATGTGTGTTTTGAAAGCCCTCTAGGCATCTATTTGCATTTTCCAAAAGCTTTGGAGATCTGGCCCTAACTTACTTATGAAAATGGGGCTTAAGCTCAGGAACTACGGAGGCGTTTTTGAAATTTTGCACTCTTTGTATTTTAAAGTATATTAGCCTTGATTCTGCTGCTTCAGGGGACAGGTAATTTCTATCATTTTCAATGGAGGTGAAATACTGTGCAGCAGGAAAAAATAGAGGGTCTAGAATTTATTGACGAGGGCAAAACATGAGCGGGGTTTGGTGTTCCTTTTTACGTGCACGATAAAAATCTGTGCTAATAGAAAAGTAGGCATGCCTTTCGGCACATTTCCGCCAGCTTTACAGAAGAATAACAACAAAACTGATCTATAAACTGAAAGTGAATATAGTTATAAATATATTTAAATATATTGCTGATGAGCCATATCTTACACTGGAAATGATAATCGTCTTAAATCAAAAGCTACAGTACCATGCCAGGCCCCTTAAATAGTCCTGGTTATTGAACTCCATGGAAGGATATTCTAGTATCCTAAAGTTTTGTATCACACCTGGAGAGAGAGAGAGGGAGGATTCCTCTACGTTTTACAGGAAAACCAAAACCAAAACACCCAACCCAAAGAAACATTGGAATTACAAAGGTTTTACAACTTTTCTGTGTATTATAAAAGAATATTCATGTCTAAATGTCCTTGATCAGAGAAGGGCATAAATCTCCAGCAAATTAACTCCTGCATTAAATATTACACCCATTTCCAGGGCACATTTCCAGGTTCCTAAATTAAAATCATCTTCTTCTTGTCATTCCCTCCTAGTTAAGTCAACTATTTTTGTCCCCATCATTGGATTTCTTTTAAGGTGCGAGCTTTTTTCTATACTGAGCCAACTCTTCAACAGAAGACTCGTTTTAGATAGTTTGATCTTCAGATGGTTTCTCAGTCCTTGCTTGGTGCAATGGTTCTGTCACCATCTAGGTCCTCCAGGCAAGAGAGATACAAGTCTCCATAGGGATATTAATTTGTTGTAGCTGGTATCTGTTCACTTTCTCAAAGCCATAGTACATCATTTTCTCTCTTCTGAATTGCTCAAGATTTATATTGGTATTTCTTTCCAGGACTTGACAAAAAGGTGACACAAAGTACTTGCATAAAACTTAACAGGCAGAGCAGTTTTGTTGTCATTATGTTCAGATTAAATGTCTGAAGACTGATATTGGTAATTTCTCCTCCCTTATCACACAACATTTAGATTTCCTCTTATTTGCATTTTGGTTTCAGAATTGTCAAGGTTCACATCTTTCTTGCGTTTCTTTGTAACCATGGCAACTACAAACTTACTTTTTTTCTCTAATGAGAGCGAAGACTCTCGTGCAGTGATCTACAGAAGACACAACTTGAAGAAAAATACTTTAAAAACTATGGTTTACAGTCGACCATGCCAGATAACTATTGATTTAAACAGGCCTTTAAAACCTGGTTTAAAGGTGTTCATCCAAATCTTATGATCTTATGGCCAATGCACAAGGGTGAAGTCTGCTAGTAATGTTTCACTCCTCTGTAAACTTCCCCCACTTTAGACTTCAACATGTTCCTCTAACTTGAGTGAACCAGTCTATCTCTGAAGGAAGAAGATGACTTTCTCTTAATCAAGCAAAATCAGAGGAAAAAAGCCATTTGTTGATGAACAGACAGGACCAGGCTCACCTGATTCCCATTCCTGTGCAATAAACAGAAGAACCACACTCATGAATATGGAGTATCTTGCCTGCCAGAACTGTAACTATCCCTGAATATATTCATACTGTGCTTAGGCTGGACCCAGGAACTGGGAGAGTTACTGCTGGTACTGACAACAAAAATAAATTTGCTCTGGTTGCTTATTCAAGGCTAATTCCCTGGTTTGTGTGAGTTAACACTCATGGCCAGGTCAGAAAAAAAGGGGAGGAATTTGGTTTGGGATTCTTTTTTGAGCTCGTTTGGATCTCTTCCACAGAGCCGAGTCTTGAAATCTGCAGTCTCTGCGAGTATCCAGAATGTGCTGTGTGAAACAGAAATAGAACCTATTTCCCATCTTAGAATATCTGTCTTTTGAATTTCAACCATTTGAAGACAGAGATTGCACTTTTCTGTATATCGAACACAGCACATCACTCACACTCAATGCACAGCAAGGCAAGACCTAGAAAACACAGAGGAGAAACAACCAGGAATTATTGCTCCTCAGGCTCCAAGAAATAAATATTAACTGAAAAGAAAAACAAAAGTAAGAAGAAAGAGTTTGAAGAACGCACTTAAATTTTAATCTGATGTTTGTTTGCTTCCCCCGAATACCAGACAGCAGCTCTATTTTAAAAGGAACCAGCCTCTTGAAATGTTCATTTTACAGTTAATCAAATACACCACTGGACATAAATTAACCCCACTCCAAATTAGCTTGTTTTTCTGCTGGTTGAGTATCAGTTCAGATTTATTTGCTGTGGACCAAATTCAGCAAAGTACTTAAGCACATGCCTAACTTTGATCATGCAAGCAGTCCCACTGAGACTATTCACATGCTCAGATATATGTACACAGTTAAATAATTTGCTGGATCCAGCCCTACTTTTCCTCCAGAAAGCATTTGCAGAGATAGAGTTTGTTCTGTTCCGACCAGGAAGAGCTTCCTGCAAACCCATGACAGTGAAAGCTGCGTGGATCACTTGTCACTGGTCACACAGAGCTGTTCCTGTTCTCAATGAGCCGGATTTTATAGTCTGGATTAAATTTGAAGAGCCCACCGAGACACTGCACTTCTCAAGGTGAAATGACAGCGGCAAGGGCAGCGGTAGCCGCTGATAGATCAAGGACAGGGGGAAATTAAGGAACCTCAGAAACATTCTCTTCCTGATTTTGGTCAAAAAGGCATCATTCTTGGAAAACTTACACAACCAAAACGCATGTGGGCCTATTTTCTCCTTTCTGTGCTCATTAAGAACACATGTGTGAGACTCTGCATGTGTGTGGCTGTGTGGTGTAAGGAATTCCCTGTGCAACTAGAATCCAAAGGGTGCCTTACTCCTTTCCTGGGATACTTAAATTACCCCTTTGGCAAAACCAAAGAGGGATCTTTATGGGAACTCTGCTTTCCTACAGATCTGAAAAATTCTCTGGCTAGATCCTCAAGCCTTCCATGAAAATGTAAGGATGTGCCTCACTGTTATACTAAATTACAGTCCTTACCCTCGTCCAGCGAAGTGCAGAAGAAGGATTGAGCGAAGGTGATTGTGACATAAATTATTCGGGATTACATTAAAAGTAACAAAGTTAAGAAGTGATCGAGGTGGGCAGCAGGAGTGAAGAACTGTCACGGCAGTCACCCTGCACCAGCACAAAGTCCTGCCCTTGGCTGGTACAATTTAGCATCACCGCCTAACATCTTCCTAACCAATTTTCTGGGGAAACAAGGCATCTTGCCCTTTCACAAAAGAGCAGCTGGACTGCTATGTTACATAAAGGAGGTATTTGTACAATTTTAGCCCCATTTCATGGCTGCATTTGATCGTGATTCCCCCCTTTTTGCTTATATGACCACTGTCATCTTCCCTGTGCCAGTCTTGGCCAAACTCGTGGTCAAATTTATGCAATCCAAGCAACACAGAAATTTGATTTTCTCTTTTTGCCACCACCTCACCTTCCAAGAGTTACATTTTTGATGTCCAAAATCACTCTTGAAAATGTATTTGATGCCCTCCTTGGATGTCCTGGCTTATCAAGCTGCACAAAAATTGCTCTGAAAAATTCACAAACATTATTCTGAAGCAGCAGAAATGTGTTCCCTTCGGTGACTTCATAACTAAGTTGCAGTAGGGAAATAGGAAGAAATAAGACATTAGAATATTAAAAGTGCCAGTGCTCAGCCAGCAAGTCAAACACCACACGAACCGTGAGCATAAACATCTTAGGCCTTGTTGTGCATGTGCTGAACATTCAGAAATCTCTTAATTGTGGCAATTAATTTCTCCTCTGTAAAAGGGTGCTTTTCATTCACTCAACTTTCTCACAGGAAATTACATAGAAAGTGTATAAAAATTATTTGTTGGGCTTGAGAAACTAATTGGTGAGTGAACTTTGAATAGAAAACGTGATGTTTGATGTTGTGGCCCCCGGTTCTGCTGAACAAATGGATCGGGCAAACAATACAAACTCAATGACTTATCAAGTACTTGTTTTCAGTAAACCATTAACTCCTTCAAAATGGCTTTTCTCCTCCTAACAATAATTTCCCAGGTCATATAGCTTCAATAGCTTCCCAGATCATTCACTCCGTAAGAGTCCCTGGGAAGCCTGAATTTTGGGAAAAGATCTTCCACGAGTTTTATGGCTCCTGTTGTGTTTACAGGCTTCATGAAAAAAACAAAGGAAGCAGCGGTATATTCTGAGAACAGCAGCCATCGGGATCTTGAAAGGAATATTTCGTTAAATATTTTGCAACAAACAATCTACCTAGAAAACGCATCAAGCTTTTAGGATGTTGTCTGACATTCTTGGAAGTCACAGCAAAAAATACCTGGTGCAAACAAATCTCATCCAGTAGAGTGCAGAACTGGTCATCAGCACCACTCCTTTTGCCTTTTATCCCTCGAGTGTCGTTTTTTTTTTCAAGTTTCTAAAGCTGAAGGTGAGTGTGTGTGTGTAACTGACCACATAAAGCACATGGTCCCCAACAGAATAATCTAATTTTTACAACCACACCTTCATTTCATGTTGTGCTTAAGGCCTTTCTCACAGACTGCTTAGCACCTCTTCCTGTAAAAGAGGAGAAAAAGGCCTAGGCAAAGAAATAAAAGTGACCGTCTTCAGCAGGAACTGACTTTTTCAGTCAGGCCTGACTTTTTGAGCAGGAACTTTGGAGGCATGCTTACAAAAAATCTGCATAGCAAAATGAAGCCATGAAGAAAGATGTGATCATAACCCAAATTCCAGACCTGCTAGGAATATTCGTACAAACACCCCCAAACGCAAATCTCACAAATATTTATTTGCCTGTATCTAAACTGAAGTTATGCGTGTGGCCTTGAAAATGTCCTCTGTGTAGCACCAACACAGAGGTGCGTGGAAGCAAAATCTTGCTCTCCTCTGAAGGATCAGGAATTTAAGAAACCACCTCCATAAAAACACTTTGGGATGCTCAAAACCCGCAAGAGGAATAGTGATAACACAAACCACAAGAGAAGTTCTTTTGATGAGACTCTTCTTTAAATGACCACCGTGTCCTGGACACGGCACAGGCAGTTCTGGGAAGGCCACAAGCCCAGGGAAGAGCTGGGAGTGCCTGCCGCTGCTCGGCTGCTGCAGCTGCTGGGAACGGAGCGCAGACCCTGAGCCAGGGTTTGCAGACATTGAAAAACGCCCGTGCACCGCAGCGCTGAAGTTCATTTCCAAATAGGTTTCGGATTTTCAATATTTTTTTTTTGGCGGTCGTTTATCCAAAACGGATTAAAAACTTCATACTCAAAACTTTTTTGCCCTAAACAGCCGCCTGCAGTCTTTGCTGCTCTGACGTTTATGACTACTTTTTTTTTTTTAAGAAGGGAATTTTCCATCATCAAAATCCCAATCAGCAACAACACAGAACACTGCCTGCCGGCTTCCCGCATCCCGGTTCAAACAAGCACCAAAGGCATTCTTGCTTCTTCCAGAAACAATAGAGGGGAAAAAAAAATAAAACCTCGGGGAAAACAACAGAATAACCTCAGGTCTCCGGCCCGGCCGCGGCTCGCACCGTGCTTTAGGAGCGGGGTGTGGAGGAGGGCGGGCGGGCGCGGGCGGCCCCGAGCTCCCGCCGCCCCCCGGTGCCGGGCACTGCTCCCGGGGGCTCCA
>VZTE01005517.1:758324-806381 GCA_013397775.1 Eulacestoma nigropectus | reverse complement strand
CGCTGCCCGGGAGCCGCCGCGGGACGGGCGCCCGGAGCCGCTGCCGGCACAGCGAGCGAGGGGACGGGCGGTAAGTCCTGTTCCCCTGCCCCGCTCGCTCCCTCCGTCCCTCGCTCCCTCTCCCGCCGCTCCCGGCTCCGCGTCCCCTCTCCGGCAGCTCCCGACTCGTCCCCGCTGCGGGGTTTGTGACCCTTCCCTGCCTCCTCCTCGCTCGCCAACTTTCCCGTCCCTCTCGCCCGTCTCCCACCTCCCCTCGGATTTTCATGGGTTTTTTTGGTTTCTTTTCTTGGTGTTTTTTGGCGTTTTCGGTTCTGCCGTTCCCCCTCTCGCCTCTTCCCAGCCCTCTCGCACTCGCTTCTGTCCTTTCGCTTCTTCCTTCGCTACTTCCCCGGCTTCCTCCGGCTTTCCCTCTCCTGGCATTCTGTCGTTCTCTGTTGGGCATCGCGTGGAAAAGTAAGGGATATTTCTCGGTGTCCTTGAGCAAGGGAATTCCAAGCCTACTTTTTTTGCACAGGGAAATCTTTGTAGTAGTTTTCTTTCCCCTTCCCCTTCTCTTCCTGTTACCGGAAAGAAAATTAAACCTATTTTTCTCCTTTTTTTTTTTTTTTTCTTTTGCTACGTGGACTGTTTGTTTTGGTCTTTTTTCTTCTTCCCCCCTCTCCGGGCAGTGCCGATTTGTTTCACGATTAATCTCTTTTATTCCTGCCCCAACCCCTCCCTCTCTCTTTTTCTTCCCCAGTAAGAAGAAAGATTAGAAGAAAATGTGTTTTGCCAGCAGGGAATGCATGAGACTTTTTAGTTTGGTTTTTTTTCTCTTGGGGTTTTATTGATGAGAGGAGCTTAAGCAAATACAGTGCGGTAGGACAATACAGAGGCATGAACTTTAAAGGGTAAGGAAATGGATTCTGCTGCTTGGTTTATCCAGCTCTGGAGTGTTGTTGGGAAGGTTTGCTTCGGGGTCCGGTCTGGGGTTGTGCTGATCCGGTGTGTGCCAGCCTGGTTTCTGTCCAGCAGAGTGCTGGTTTAAATGCAGTGCTAAACTGCATTTCAGCGTTGCTCGTGGGTTTCGTCAGCGTGGAAAATCGGGAGGCGGGGGGAGGTTACAGATTTCGGTGCCCCCTTTGGACTTACACCTGTCACGCTTCCCATCCCCAAGCTGCAGGTGTGTCGGAGGTTGACACACTTGGCAAAATCCCTGGAAACTGCTCACATTCGTGGCAAAAAGTGCTGTCGGGGGGTTTAGGAAGTCTGGTTCGGACCTTGCGAGTTTCTGCCTTAGCTCTAGTCAGCAGCACACGTTGCAGTTGAGTGTTTGCCGGACTGTGGAGAGCGAGCAAATCAATTGCCTAATGATTTCTGCAAAGACACCTGTTTAAAGGCTTTCAGGCTCCCAGCTAATTGTGTTTGGGAGCGGTGCGATTGTGTTAAGTGTTGTAAAAGTAAAGAGCTCTGTCTTTTTCAGTAGAGGATGTGTAGCTTGTGAATGAACTGTCAACCCTTTTGATCAGAGGTGATTCTCGGTTCTGTTACATTGCCTCTTTTGATAGATACCGTTCCAAAAGTCCAAAACATCCTGTGGCTGAACTGCAAATAAAATCAGCCTTACTTTTTTTTTCTGCTTTCTTTAAAGAAGAGAGAAAATTTAATTTCAGATTAAGTTTTTGTTTGATGGTATCTCATTGGAAAGTAGGCTAGACATGAAATTGGAAGTACTTCTCTGAGTCTTAGAGCAGAAAAATGTTTTTGATATGGAGTGAATTGCTGAGGGAACTGAAATGACTGCTTGGGATTCGTCGTATTTAGTTGTGTGCACTTTAGGACAACTGAGAGATAAAGGTGGTTCACTTCTTACAGTTAAGTAATCTCTCCATCCTTTCCACCTTTGTAAGCCCAGCAGAATTTGATCCGTTGTTCAAATTAATCTTGTTTTTAATCTTTTCTGGCGATGAAAAAGTTTGGGATAGTGGGAAATAGGAGGAGAAAAATACCAAGTCATATTTAGCAGGAAGTTTAAGTCTTTCAGAACTACCTTGAACCGTTACTGGAAACACCAGCAACAATTGTGAAGAGCCAAATTAAGTTGATTATTATAACTTCCTAAAATCTGCTTGAGGGAAGCTCTGAAAAGGAATAAAGGAGATTGAGTTACTGAAAGTGCAGAGCTGAGCACTGAGGATGATGGGTTCTGTTCCCGCTTCTGCCGTCGCAGGGCAGTGTGACCTCCTGCCTAAGCTGCCTTCCTGCCTGCACCTCCTGGGATACTGAGATTTCCCGGATTCTCTTAAGTGCTTTTACACATGATTTGTAAGAACAATTGCATGGAAATGTTCAGTTGTCGTTTTGGTTGCTGATCAGGTGGTAGTTTGGCTTGCGCTAATACCCATTCTTGGAAATTTGTAGGGATCTTGAGCATCGCTGTTTATTTTGAGCGACAGTGGATTTTTACATTGCTGTAAAGGTTTTGAGACTGGGGTTATTTTTATCCCCTGAATATCTCTGACAGTATCAGTGCGTGCTTTTTCTATGGTCCTTTAAGTCTGCCTCAAGCTGAACATGAAGGACAGCATTGACCTCTCCAGAAAGAAACTGTTAAATTGAATTACAGGGTGGAAAACTGTCCTGTGGGGACTGGGCTGAGGACCCCACTCAGCATGATGCTTGCTGTTCCTGGTAATTTTATTTCGTGAGGTCTCTAATTATGAACTTAACTTAGTCCACGAGTGAGTTTGCTTTCTAATTTTAGGTTTTTGCTTGGGTTTTTAAGTCTTTAAGACTTCTATCTTGACATTAAATGTAAATGTCTTATGGTTTTCTGGGGGTTTTTTGAAAGCCTTGGTTTTCCTGTAATTTTTTTCATGGAGGGGTTAGAACTTTACAGTGTGATGAGATTTATTATAATCTCAGTGCCTGCATTCCTGTAATGTTTGAGACTGGGATACTTTTTAAATGCGAGGCTCTAACCTGTTGCTTGTCTCTCTTCAGTGAAAACGAGACTTGGTTCTGTAGAAACTTGTTATTAGGCAGGTATAGGTGTGTTTGTGTGTATATATGTGTAGTATGTGTATAACTTGCTGTCCTCCTGCATATGCACATAGCCAGCTCCACGCTTCTGAATCTGGACAGTGAATCTAGTTTCAAATTCAGTTTCATAAATAATTCTTCCTACCCTTCCCATTCCCCTTCAAAGCGTGTGGTGATCTCACGCCTTTGACAGGAGTGGTTTTCCTGGCTGATAAGGGGATGCACGTGTTCTCCCTTGACTGTTCTGAAAGCTGTATGTTATCTTTCTCTGTACTGATAAAGTGTGGGGAGTGACTGGTCTGTGTGTGCCAAGCGGTGCCATCCTACTCCATCTCTCTCCAGTTTGTCACCTGTGAAGTTGAGATCACAGAACTTGTCCCGCTTGGGAAAGGAAGGTGGGTTTGAGCTGTAGATACAGGGGTTTGTCACATATGCCAGGGGAACTGCAGGCCCCTCTGGGTTGTTACTTCACTCAGATCTCTGCAAGCATCTGGTCATCTTTGTGATGACATAAATATGGAGAGTGTTCATGTATCCGAGAGGACTCCAGGAGACAGGCACTTTGAGCTTTCAGATGGCAGGCGCTTGAGAAATCCGCGTAATTCACCTTTCTGCTTTTGAGGCGCTCCTTAAGGAGGGAGGAATCTGTTTACTTTCTTGTTGTGCTTGGAAAACGGGCTCACCCACAACAAAAGACCCTGTAATGCTTGCTGTAGTGCAGGATTATTGCACAAAAGCATCTTGCTGTGCAGTGCTGTGGCTGCGCTCGGTGTTGTATGATAACACATGTTTCTCAGCTGTTGTTGATTCCTCAGTGGCACAGACTTCAAAGGAATGTGCTGAAAGAGAGCTGCAGCCAGGGAAAAACGGGGTTTGTTCCAGTGGCCTGTACCATCCATCTGTTTAAATACTTCGCTGAACTGTTCCAGAGCGTTCAGGCATCCCTTTAGGACTGACAAGCAATTACAGCTGGGAGTAGAGCCTGCTGCAAAGAGACCACCTAGGGGAGGCTTAAGTGCTACCTCCCTTCTGTGGGTCAGAGCCCCCCTGCCCTCCCAGCCAGTGAGGAGAGATAAGGCTCCTCATTTGGGGTATCTTTCAACATGACATTGTCTAATTCCTAATGCTGTTGAGGATTTATTTATTTTTACTCTCCATGCTATCTTTAGCACAAGAAGGGAAGAATGGTAATGAGGACAGACGGTCATCTCTGTAGTCTCCTCTGTGTGGATAGCAAGCTAGGTCGGTAATTTAAATGAGCAAATATTTATTAAAAGATAATTCTTTTTTTTTTTTTTCCCCAAAATGCATGGGTTAGTTCATAGAGAGTGCTCTGTTGACCACTTGTGTCTCCAAAGGTAGTGATATACATTACTGGATTAATTCTAGCTCCAAAACATGAGCAGTAAAGTTACATTGGAGCCAATTACGTTGTGCTCTTTCAAATTGAGTTTGGGGAAACACTTCACAACTTCATCCATGGTAACTAAAAAAACCCTGATGTACTTGTGCATGATAATACAGGAGGATGCTGCCAATTCCAAGTATTATAAGTTATGTTTCTACTTAAATTCCAATATTGGAGTCTGCTGTGCAAGACATGTTGACACCCATCCTTGCTGACTGAATCTCCATATCATGGCCTGTGTGCTCTGTCATCCCAGATAGTGGGACTTGGAGGAAAATATTAGCAGAGAGGCTACAAGTAGTCCATGGATAACCTGTGAAGATCCCTGAAGTTTTTCTGGGTGGGACTAATGTTAATTTTGAGAATTGGAATGAGCACTGTAGATAGAGCAATGTGTGTTTCAGCTAAGAGAGTTTAACCTTCTTTGTCAATGGAAAATGCTCATGCAGATGCCCTAAGAGGACATTTGAGCTTGGAAAAGTTGTGAGGCACTTCAGGATTTGTTTTTCACCTGCAAGCAAGCAGCACAGCTTTAAAGGTGAGCTTGAATGTTGTCCTCCGCTGTGGTATTGCTCCCTCCTTGGTAGTGTGATGTGACATCTCTGTATTTGAAAGGAAAGTTCTTTCTCCCCATGTTGGCGGTTGTGATGGTTTCATGGTATTTTGAGATGTCAGATTTTAATGCCTTACTAACCCTTTGAGCAGAAAGAGGAGGGAAACTTCTAGAAATGTGTAATGCAACTGACTTCCAGCTTCTGCCCTTGCTCCAGGCTTGACATTGTAGTTTGAATTTATTTGCTTGCTTTGAAATCTGTGCTCGGTGTAACCTTGGGTTTTACTTCCCTTACTGCAACAGTACCTGACATGTTTCCAGCGTGTACCTTGCTGTGCCTCTGCATCGTCCAGTTTTAAACTGGCCAGGCTGTTGGTGCTTTCTTTCTATTGTGTTCTCCCTGGGAATCTTCAGAGCTGGAACTTCCTTTTGCTTCAAGTGAACTAGAAGTGTTTTGCTAAAATATGTCTGGACTCCTGAAGTGTTTGTCAGTGTTTCCAAGCTGTTGTTCGAAAGGAGTTTGGAGTTTCCGGAAGAACCTTTGGAAACTTTAGGTTTTACTGTCAGCGGTTTCGTGAGCAAGGATAAAGAGAGGCTGTGATTCCTCTGGGCAGCCAGATGTTTTGTGTCTGTGCTGAAGTGGGAAGACAGCGTGGCTTTAGGGGTTGAAGGGTCTGCTGTTTTTGTCATAGGGCTGTTTGGGGATCTTCAACAGATCGGATCTGCTTTGTCTCCTCTCCCTTCTGCGCTCTCCTGCCATGCCTATGCTGATTGTGATCATCTCCTCCTGAGTAAAATGGGATTACTGAGAGCAAAACATAATTTGTTGATTTCTAGAAGGTAGATACTTTCTTGTCAGTCTGTGTTTCTTAAATACTAAGCTTGAAGCTATATAAAAGCTGCATATATCTTGACAGTTAGTGAATTTATAGCAATTATCCAGTAGATTAATACTCATGTTAATTCTGACTAGTGTGGCATTAAGTGAACTTTATAAAGAAATCGGTTTTCCATGCAAACAGAGGAGAGAGCATTCTTTGAAGCAAATCCCCCAGTTCCATATTACATTGCACCTTTTTTAGGCACTTAAACACTTGTAAAATCTGTGTCCATCCTTGTCTTTCTTCTTCCTCTTCTATGTGACACATGAGGGAAAGTTAAAAAGGAGCTCATCAGTGGCTGCACATGTCAGAATCTTCCTGGAGAAGAAAGTAGGAAGATGCCACAGCTAATAATCTTTAGAAGTGGATATTGGGAATCAAGAGAGCAGGTGCTTAAATGTGCCATTGCAGCTGTGTGGCTGGCAATATTAACTAGCAGTGGTACCTGGAATAATAATTCCCATCCGGAGAGAAACATATGGCAGTGGTTGAATGCCCTTGTCCTTGCCCACCAGGAAGTGATTGTGGTGGTTTTTTGGTTTGGTTTTTTTTTTTAATAGAGCTTGCCCTGGGCTTCATCCGTGCCTTCAAGTCAATCCAAGCATTTGCACTGTTTTCATTGGGAACAAGGATAGAAACTTCGAATAAAGCTGTGTTGGAGACTTTGTATTTCAAGCAGTGGAAGTGGCACCCGGGAGCACAGGACTAACAAAGAACAGTCACACTGAATACAATGCAATGTTTTCATGCAGTTAATGGGATTGGAATTGGTAACCTGATACTCCAAAGAGATAACAGAGGCTATTTAGCATACAAGGGAACATTGGGGGTTTATTTTAAGGAGTTGGTAAAGAGTGGAGTAGAATCTTTTGTCAGAAGTCATTCTAGTGAACAAGTTCTGCCAGAAAATGGCTGAATTAACAAGAGTTTATGAAATACTATGAATAGAAAAGGAATTTTGGTTTACTACCAGTATTCTTTCATTGCAGTTCTTATATTTGCTTAGCAGTTTACCTGCTTACCTCATGTCCTGCGAACTTAGCCTTTGTTTCAAACTGAAATATACCATAAATTAAAAGTCTTTGGGCTTTTCTTTTTCCAAGAATAGAAGACGGGAGCAAAACAACATGAAATGTGCAAAGTTGATGTAACAAATCGGGTACTCTGCTGTTCTGTTATGTCCCGGAAACAGACCAGAAAGCGAGCAGCTTGGTACAGACCACAGCAGTGCTACTCGGGGTTAAGCTGTCCTGTGTGAGACCACGGAGAACTCTCTTTAGATGGCTTTTGATGTAGTAAGGATGGACATCTGTGATGGTGATCAGCTGTAAGAAAACTCAGTCCGACCTCATAACTCCAGAATTAAGATAATACTCTGCTTTAGGCCTGCTGCTTGCCTCATTTGTGGTTTTAGTGAATCAAAGAACTTCCAGTCTGTGTGGGCAAGGCTGGAAGATAAGGAGCACATACCTTAAGGAGATAGTGTGTGCTACAGGAGGAGAGCTGAATGTGAGTTTGCTGTTGGCAAGTTCTGTGTGCCATGGGTTGGTCATTTTCTGAGGCAGAAATTAAGGGAAGAGGCTCACCTTTCTTAGGTAGGGTGAGAGAGAGCTGGGCTCCTGCCAGCAGTCAGAAATTACAATTTAAAAAGTGCTCAGGTGGTGGGTTTGGTTTTACTTGAACTCTTAGCAAGACAGAAGTGGGGTTGGGTCTATTAGGAGTTGCTGGTCTTCTGTTTGTAACTCATTGCAAAACTCCTCGTGAGCCTTGATCATCAACCTGGTCTGGTGGAAGGTGTCCCTGCCCATGGCAGGGGGTTGGAATGAGAGGGTCTTTAGGTCTCTTCCGACCCAGGCCTTTCTGTGATTCAGTGATTCTGTGCTGGATTTGCAATGTGCCTTTTGAAACATGGGGCTCTTTTCCAACCCTTGCTGGTCTCCTGCTGCCATTCTTTTAGCACTTCCCATTAGTGACTCTGAGTGTGCCTGATGGCACTGCCACGCCTTTCTGCCCTGCCACCAGGCTTCCTAAACACTCCCTCGTGACTCAGTGGCTTTCCAGGTGCCTCTCCGGTTGCAGCACAGCGTTTGCTTTTGTATGGGAGGGAAAGACACCGGCACTTTCCCTTCACATCTCCCAGCCACAGTGCATTCCTCCAATTCCTCTGCTGCTGAGCTATTTGGAGCAGAGCGGGGGGGAACACTTGCTTTGCTGTTTCCTTGTCCAGGAGTTGGGTTTAACTTGCACAAAGCACCTGTCCTGTTGTGATCCTGACATCCTGTCAGCGCTCATTCCCCCTGCTCCTTGGGAGACGGTGTTTTTGTTGCTGGCAGCTCTCTGCCTTAGCCTTTTAGGGAAGCCCAACCAGAAATTTTCTAGAATTCTTCCACTCCCTCCCTCCCCTTGTCCTTCACTGACCTCTAACCACATTTTTATCTTTCTTGACAAGATGCTTAGTTTCATTTATCAGCTGCTTTTCCCTTCACTCTTCAGCTTTGATTATTTTTCCAGGAGCTGCTTAGAAACATTAACCATTACAGATGTGCACAACAGTCAAATATGGTCACATTCCTTAGTGTTTTGGTTTTTTTATTGTACTCTAATGCTAAAATGCCTGTGGCAGGTAAATGTTTTTTATGTACACTACTTGTCATGACAAAAGTATCCATCCTCAGCACAGGGTAAGGAACTGCAGTGGCTGTATTTTCATATTACAATATACCAATATTACCAGCTTCAAGAGCCCTGTGTTTCCCTCCCTAAGCCTAAACTACTGTAGTAAGTTCTGACTTTTTTTAGTCATTAACATTTTCTGAATTTGTATTTACACACCGTAAGATAAAAATGTGACTTAAATAGAAGGAAATGGCAAATGCACTTTACTTTTAGTCTCTTGGCTTCCTAAGTGCTTGGCAAATGCTCTGTCACCTCTAGACAGTATTATTTTGTTCCAAAAAACTTAAATATCACCTCAACTTTTGTAAAAACGTCTGCTTTAATTGTGGGTAGCAGAGCAGAGGATGACTGGATTTATTTAAATATATGCTGCATGGATATTTCTTTCCTGTTTTGCAGTGCCCTTCATGCTTGTCATTGTAACTGTATATGCAAAAGCCTAAATAATTGGAAATCTATATGCTTCCTGACCATGGTTTACTTTAATAGTCCTCAATGATCTCTGGACAAACTGTATTTTATTTCAAAAGACCTCCATTATCCTCAGCTTGACCAGTATGAATGAGACTAGTATTCAATGTATACAACATTTTTAAGAATACCCTTCTTTTTCTTGCTGACATGGACATAAAGCATGTGGTAGGGTGAAGACAGTTCTATAATGGAGTAGAAAATTAAACAATAGGGAAGAAGAGGGAATGGCTTCAAGTTGATAGAGAGGAAGTTTAGATTGGATATTAGGGAGAAATTTTTCCTGTGAGGGTAGTGAGGCACTGGAAGAGCTTGCCCAGAGAAGCTCTGGATGCCCCAT
Organism: Eulacestoma nigropectus; assembly: GCA_013397775.1. Taxonomy (NCBI): domain Eukaryota; kingdom Metazoa; phylum Chordata; class Aves; order Passeriformes; genus Eulacestoma; species Eulacestoma nigropectus. Next base: position 797,031 of record VZTE01005517.1, on the reverse strand, counting down.
CCCTGGAAGTGTTCAAGGATCTCATGAAAAAAAGAATATATAAATCTCTTGTGGGGATGTCACAATGTGTAGCTGTCATGTTGAGTCTCTTCATTGCTGGGATTTCAAGTACAAGGCAGATGGGAATCTCTCTGGTCTGTTTTTAATATTGGTGGGGGGAGCCATCTGAGCTGCTTTGTTTGGAGTTCAAACCTTAGTACAAGATTACAGGGTGAACTTCCTTTGGACATCCAGCCACTACTTTTCAGTGGCTTTTTTCCTGAAAGAATAAAAGATATGGCTACTAGATGAATAATTAGACCTTAAACCAGCAGTTGGTAGGTGCATGTCCCATCCTGAGAGGGCGAGACTGTTGGTATTCCCAGGATAATCTCCCTGTAATGAAGTCCAGCTCTGGAACAAGTTCTTGATTAACTTGTGGGGCCACACGACAGCCTCTGTTCACACTGAAATGCTCCTCAGCCGGGCTGGAGTGGCAAAGGCACAGATGAAGAGTGATGATGGCCAAACAATGCCACCTGCGAGCCACTCCGTGAGTCACAGAAGCCGTGTGTGCTGTGGCTGTCACATAGCCGAGGGGAAATGCCTGTGGAAGTTGTTAAGCTGATTTACCTGGCACCTTGAGTGGGATAACAGCAGGCACGTAGCCAGGGTACAGCTTCTCTGCTGGCAAGAAGCTCAAGCAAAGGGAAATGTAAAACGGGGTGTTCTTATGGAATACTGGACATTTTAAGGGACACGTATCAAGGAAAGGTTCATCTTCATATGAGAAGAGCCGACTGGAAGAGTCAGGTTTGTTACAAGCTAATTGGTTTTGGAGGCAGTGGTGAATTGTTGCTGTACCTTGTCAATTCCAGGAGCTAATCCTGCAGTTGGTGCACAAATACTGTGTGGCAAATAAACCACTGGCTATTCTTACATCTTTTCTTGCAACTTTTTCTTTAGTTTTCCTGCAGGGTAGTAACTCTAATGCCAGTGCTCCAAGCGCTGTTTGAGCATACAGAGCTTTCTAGGAGGGTTTGAGTGTTCTTCTGATGGAAGTTCAAGATAATCTTGCTGTATACCCACTGTTCCCATCTTGCTCTGTGTTGTGTTCTTCTCCCTGTCTTCCTGACTCCTGCAGTGTTTTAATGAAGTCAGTCTTGTGCTTGTTGAACTAGGAAAAGGGAAATAACTATAATGCTCCAACATGGGTCCTTTCTACTACACCTGCCATTCAAGTAAGACATTAAAGCCAAGGCAAATCTTGAGTAGTTTGACTTGGTTCATTTTCATAGCCCTTTTCCAAAAAATGTGGTTTTGTCATACGATTTCCTGCAGTGGGTTTATTCCTGCTGTTGAGAATTAATGCAGACCTTCAGAAGAGATCACAAAGTAAAGAATCAGCAGTATTAGTTTAGAAGTTTTTACTGGTTTGTTTTTTCTTTGTTTAAATTCATTTAGTAGCCAATTGATGGGAGTATCCTTTGAGAAATTCTTTACCGTCCGTTCTATAAAAAAGAATTTTAGGTTCTACTTTGCTGTGCTGAGCCCATCATCAGGGTGTCTGACTGGTTACCTTGTACTTCTTAGCACTCTTGAGGTACAAATGGTGTCTGTTCTTCTATTAACACTGAAGCCAGTGGATGTGTTGAGAGATGTTCTTTCTGTGCTTTGTTCACTTTAATTTCATTAAAGCGAAGGCCAAGCATGTCCTGAAATTTGTAACAATATTGTTTGGTCTCCTAGTTCCTATTTGCTCATTGTTACCAGTTTGACAGTGTGTGAACCTGAGGCAGAGCTTGACTATGTGGGAATTGGTGATTTGTGCCTGCATTTTTCTCTTCTTAGGGATATTTCAGGTTTTTTTTTTTCCATTAACATTTACCAGGTGTGGGTTTTATTTGAAAAGGAAGAAAAAAAAAAAAGCTTAAAGTATGGATTTATATAGGCCTGTAAAAATGTGTTGCTTTGTCAGCTTATGCTCTGAAAAATATGCTATGTGTAGGAATTAATGTGTTGGTCTTCATGTGAGATGCTCTTACACTCAGTCAATAAATGCTGAAGCTTATTTGAAGCATTGGAAGTGTGTGTAGAGAGTGAGGTAAAGAGTGATTTGGGTGCAAGTCAATTTGAACCATCATCCCCAAACAAATATTGTGACACAAATCACTTAGGTAAGTTTGCCTTCGTGTGTTTGCTTGTTTGGGTTTGTCTGCGGGAACTGATTTATTTGTGCTGTGTCTTGGATCGAGGGGACAGCGAAGCAATTGTGACAGCTGATATTAGGAACTAGTGTGCAAACCAATCTACATGGGTTATTTCTATGAAATTCAAGTTGATTTATTCCACCTTGTCCTAGGCTGGGAGGAAACCAGTTGCTTTATTTGAGTCAAACTGGTTGTCCTCAGAGCTGAGACTCCAACTCTGCCTGAGTTGATGTACTCCCTTGTGAGCACAACTTGCTTACAAATGTATTCAGCATCAATAATGGGAGATACTTTTTGCACTTTAATAAAAACTCTTGGAATGCTTTGGGAAGCTGGAGTAATTCAGTGGCTCTGAACTTCATTAAGTGTAGAAGTATTTAAAGAAAGTGATTTAAGATTTGTCACTGGCTTAGGGCTAGTGGGAGGTCTCTGAACCCATGTCATTATTGATGACCATATGTAAAGAAGGCTTTAATTTTCTAAGGAAGCGTCTTCATTCTTTGAGTCAGTTTTCAGACCCAGCTGGTGAAAGCAACCTGGTCTGAATGGAGCACTGGCCTTGCTTTGAGCAGGAGGCTGGGCTCCAGCAGCTCCTTCCAGCCTGAAGGGTTCTGTCTTTTTGTTTATTTTCTTTTTCTTTAAGAGGTGTTTGTACCACACAGCCACCGTCAGCTGTAATGGGATTGCCTTGCTGATAACTGCCAGCAGTTAAGCCAGAGGGGTAAATAAATCCTTGCTTGTAAGTAAGTTTTTAAAAACCTCTCTTTTTTTGCATATCTTTACAGCACTTCTATTGGATAAATGCAGAACATGTAGGATTTTCTTTGCATCTCATTTTCTGGCTGCTGCAGAAGCATTGTTTAAAGAGGTGGAGTAGGGCAAGTTATTATGACCTTCCTCTAAACAGTAGGGTAAGTTCTCAGCTTTCCAGGAGCTGGATTTTTATATGGAATTGAATGATTCTGTACTTGAATGCAGCAGACAAACAAACTGCTTTAGGGAAACTTGTCACAGATGGATAATATATTGAAATTACCCATGAATTATTGAGCTGGAAAAAAAGCTATAAACATAGCAAATATTAGAGGTGATAAAGAAGAGAAAGAAAAAAAATCTTTTATCCAAGGTACTTCTGACAGAATACAATGTATGCATTTATATGATGAGACCTTTAACAAGGAGTTAAAAATAAAGATTTTTATATAGGAATGTCTTTGTACATACTTGAGTAAGGTGATATGGGAAAAATACATTCCCGGTAATGAATCTAGGATTTCAGGGCTGCTTGTTCACACACCAGGTTGCTTTGTGGAAGGAATAGTAGAGTGGATGTTCCTTTATGTGTCTGGACTTGTGTCACAGAGGAGCCTGTCACTCCCTGGTGATAACTCTGACATTTAGAGAACCATCCTGCTCTGGACCCAACAGGACAAATCAAGCTTTCGTCTGCAAACTTTGAAGTGGGAGCCGAAGAACAGATTTTTAATGAAGTTGAAGAGGAGTAAGTGATTAATATCCTGTGCTTGACTAGGTGCTACATCACCAGAATTTTTTCTTGAAATGAAGTCCTTGATCAAGCCATTCTGCTGTCTCTTTATTTGTTGAGCGAAAAGGTTCCCCTTTGGTTCAAGTACTGTCATATAATTTTTACATAGTTGATGTTGAGTAGGTGGCCTGATGTACCTTTTTTCATGGAAATCTGATTTTCTTCCTTTCAGTTAAGTGATTTTTTTCTCTTCTGGTAAAGCAGTGCTATAAAATACTATGAAAAAGGGACAAATTAATTAATTCTTCACTATATTTTGCTTCTAGTTGACGTAATCTTGATAGAAGAAAATGCTGGAGATAAATCAAACTTTGCAGGAGTAAGGACACAAAGGAAACTCACTAAGTGGTCACCTGTGCAAAAACAGTCAGAACTACAGCATCAGTTCTTAGGAATTTTGGTAAATACCTGAATGTCACAACATGTGTTTAGTTCTTTATGTAATGGCACCTGAATTGCAAAATCTTGAGTTTCTTAATTTAAAAACCAGTAAATTAAAAGTTCATTTAATAGAACTTACACCGTGAGTTGCGGAAGGTTAAAAGGGAAATCTCAGGGCAGTGGTGTATTCTGGCATCATCTGCTGATTGTTTACTCATGTGCATTGATAGTTATCTACCCTAATGATAACTTCTCTTTTCTAAATCTAGATTAGATAGAAATTTGGAGTCACTGGGGTATCTCAGGTGGTTTTTTGAGAATTATTTTGGTATCTCTTCCTTCCTGGTTTTGGTAAAAGGTAAGATTTGATTTAACTGCTTGCTGGCTTGTCTTGGAAGCTCATGGTTTAGCTCCTTCGTTTATTTACTAAAAAGTGATGATCTGTTGGAATTTGAGCATGGGGCTCTGAATATGCACATATTGCACTGATTCTGCAGCCAGTGGCCTGGTGCCAGCTGAGGTGGGCAGAGCTGGAACGGAGCCACTGCTAAACACCTCTGCAGTCACAATCATCTGTGCCATGGGAAGCTGCTGTGCAGTGAGTACAAGGGGTTGTGTGCAGGAGTAACACGTAGTTTGGATTGGATTTTAAATTTTTATTTGAGAAAATAGATGGGAATAGGAGGGTAAATTGCAGTGTCTGTTGAGATGTGGAGCTGCAATACTTTAGAGGTGAAATAAACCCTGTAGTGTTTCGGTGCTGCCAGCCTTACCCCAAGGTGCAGGCTCGTGGCCAGAGCTGTTGTAAAAGCAGTTGTAGCAGCTCTTGTAAGCAGGTCCTGGAGGTCACTGAAGTGGCAGTCTGGGACTGGTAAGCCCTAATTACTGACCACGTGTGGGAGCAGGACATGCTGGATCTTGGAGAGCCTCCTGCAGTGTATCAGCTGCAAACCATAGTGTTGATGATACTGCATGGAAATGCACTGGTATTACTGGAAGCTTTTTTTTTTTTTAATAGATGGTGTTTGAAGATGTGGGGACTCTGAGCTTGTCACCTGTTTCTGTAGCATGCTTCAGTCAACTTTCAGCCATTTGTGTTGCTAGCCTGCTGAAATAAATGGCTTTTTGATGATGTGATTCTATTAGAGGGACCAATTGATTAAAGTGTTTGTTAAAAGTTCACCGGTTGAGCAACACTTATAAATCCTGTCTTCTTTTGATGGGACTTTAAATAGCAGAGCAGCAGTGTACTTGCATCTATCTTTTTGAAAGGGGAAAAAGAAGCTTGCATACTTTCACAGCAATATTTTTAATAAAAATACCTGTCGTTGCCTATGGACCTTTTTCTAACTGTTTGTTTTCGTGGGAGAATTTTGCATTTCCTTTGCAGTGGCAATATACAGTGGAAAAGCATGTTTATTTTTGGCAATCTTTTCAAAAGAACCTAGATTAAGATGTTTGACCTACAGCTGTTTTAAATGCAAGTCTTTTTGTTATAAAGCCTTTCAGGGTTGTTCCCTTTTTGTGTTAATTGATTAAAAGATATGCTGGGTTGGCCCAAGTTCCTCTTGGTAACTGGGTAAAATGAAACCACAGAGTAGATAGAAAAATCAACAATACAACTTCCTTTTGGGGAAAGTTGATTATTATTTTGATGGACTCTTTTTGCCTGTTGTGGACACATATATCTAGATATGTATATATCTATGTATATGTATTTGTGTGTGTATTTTAGCCTCAAGACCCCTTAGATTGACACTGCACTTCACCAGGTCTGTCTCAATGTTACAGAACAGATGGTTAATTCAAAACCGAGAGTATTAAAGCTGAGTAGCTAAATCTGATCTAAAAACGAGGTTGCCAAAACAAGCTGCTGTATTTGATGTAGCTGCTGAATTGGTCTTTTATTTGCTACAAAGGCAAACCTGAGTCCAATGCCTAAATGCAAAGAGGTTGATCATTTCCAAATTTTTTCAGCTTTCAGTTTCTTCCTGAGCCTGTAACTTGAAGCAGGAAGTTGCTTACATATTGTAGGAGTTCTGGAAGAGAAGAAGGCTCGTTTCAAATCCATTGTGTTTTCTGGGCTTATCGTCATGGTCCTGGGTTTTTAAAGTAACAAAGACAAATTGCAGCAGTGGAATGAGCCTGATGCCTGTTTTTCACGTGCTGTGATTTGCTTTTTTCTTCTATTTAGGTGGTCAGTGAAATGGGAAGAAAAGGGCACATTGTTAGAATTTGCCTGTAAACACAATAATCCTTTTGCTGGTTGTCAGCAAATAGGATAGATAATTTGAGACAGGTGGTGTGCTAAAAGAAACCTTTAGATATCGAATCCAACCTGCACACCACAGATCCTGGTTATTTCCAGACAGGGCCTAATAAATATGAACTGATACAAAAGGGATTAAAGCATTTATTTCCTGCATTCACCCTGTTGGGATTATTTTTTAGGGATGCCACTTCATACTAACATACTTTCCTATTTTCAGATGAAACAGATGAGCAGGCTGATGCTGTTTATCTCAGTTCTTGGAAGTTTAAATACTTACAATTCTTCTATGAGCTGCTGAAAGTCATAGTCACTTTTCAGGAATTTCCAACCTTGCAATCCATTTTTCTGTGGTGGATTCATCTTGAAAATTCAAGTGCTGTATGTGACTTTTGGGGGGTTATTTTTCACTTATATGATGCTGTAAGATGAGCTTGTACATTCTTTAGGACTACTTTATCTTGAATGATAAGGCATGGCATCAAAGTAGTATGATCATTGTATTAAAGCTGGAGACAGCAGCCAAGTTATTTGTGTATGCTTCTGCCTTGATAAATGCCCTAAAGTTGAAAAAAAATCAGGCTTCCAAATCTTTATTTGCTTTTGCTGCTTCTTTTAATGTTTAACTCTCTGAAAGGTGTCAGGCAACTGGGTACAAACTGAATCCATCCTTCTCTTTGATTTACACCACAAGTTTTGTGGGTAGAATTGCACTTGCTGCATAAGAGTCTGAAATTTTATATTTTTTGGTGGTAGGCCACTATTTGCCATAGAGAGGATATTGCTTTACTTGGTTACATATTTAAAAGGTAGGGCAGGTCTTGATTTCCATGGGACTTTTGGGCTTTTCTTGAAAGAATGAGTTAATTTTGGTGCTTTTTAAATTTTGCTTCTTCTCATCAGCCTGGACCCTTTTATTTCAGGGATTTTGCCAGCTCTGTTGATGCCATCAGCCACATCCTCAGGCTTCTGGAGGTGATGGTCTCCAGAGGGGTAGTTCATTTGAAATCTGTTTGCTGATCTGTGGGTTAGGGCATAGGTTAGGTGTTCACATCTCAACTTGAAGTGTCCCCTTCAAACATGGTGGAAGAAGTGCAGGAAGCAGAGAAGCCTTGGTAAAGCTTGGAGAAAGCACCACATTAGGGAAGAAGTTGGCAGGGGCACCAAAATGTCTGAGAGCAGATGGAGTGTTGTCATCAGCTGCAAAATCAATGTAAATACTTCCAGAAAATTGTTCTTCCTCTGCTCTTGCCAAACAGAAGGAACAGGAGCCATAAAAACCATTGGCAAATTGTTTTAGCTGCCAGTGAGCACCCTTGCAGTTGGAATCAACAAGCTGGAATTCTCCCTTGCAGCACTGGGCAGCAACTGCTGCAGGAGCATTGCATTAGTGGTGATAAAATACACATTATTTTTGGTTCTTGCCTGAAGATTTACAGTTGGAAAATCCCACAGTTCTGTCACTGTGCAGTTCTGGTGGGTCTTATCAACAATAAAAATGAGAATTTCGTTACCGATTGTGCTATGTGGCACAACTTCCCTTTTCTGGGGTGGTTCAGCGTGGGGCTGTAAAGCAGTTATTTCATGTGTATTAGCATCACGTAACTGGGAACCCGTCTGTCCTCCCAGATGCACAGTTTTGGGATACTGTCACGTTTATAAATGTGTCTGGCTGGCTGCTGCTGAATTGATGGCTCTGGTGCCTGGTTTAGAAGGGGCTGGCAACCTCTAAATGAAAAGGGGGAGCCACAAGGCAGAGTGAGTTACTGGATCACAACTGTGTGTGGCATTTGTGCCTCTCTTGACCCCTTATTACCTAGGAAAATGAATGTTGGAGTAGAGCGTGGAAGATGGAGAGCGTTGGGTTTTAAATTCTGCAATCCCTGTTTGTACTGATCCAAATTCCATTTCCATGGAAACTGGAAGTTTAGTACTCTCACTTGTCAACTTCAGCTTCTGGCTGGCTTTGGGGAGACTAAAATTGTTCACTTACACTAAACCTTCCAGAACTGAGAGTCACGTCAGGATATTAGCACCACATATTTTGTGGAGACTGGGAAATTATAACTATAATTACTTCATGCATTTATCTTCTGAGAGATGCTTAACTTCAGCTGCTTACAGATCAGAAATCTGAATGCTCAGAGCCTGTGCCATGTTATCTAATTGTGGAATTGTCATGTGCATAATGTATAAGATCATAGTTTCTGGTGGAGATGGTTTCTTCATTGCTGGTGTGGTTTTGCAGGTGCTGAAGCAAGCCCAATTTATTTAATTAGCCAAGTGCAGTAGTGCAGGTGTCTTCCCTTGCTGTGCACACATCATCTGCAGCAACAACTTTACCCCTAAAGATATCATCGATCCACGCTCTTTAACAACCCTGGGGCTCATTGTGAAGATTTTCTGAGTTCTGGTGCTGCCCTTGCCAGCAAAACAGCTGCCAGGCCAGATCTGCCTGGAGTTTGTGCTGGCAGAAGGGCTGTGCCAGGCCTGGGAGGGAAGGAGGAGGAGGCTGAACTTTCTGGGAGAAGCCCTGAAGGTGCTGATGGCTCTTCCTGCCTCTGCGTGGAATGGAATTGGTGAGATTGTGGAGACTCTAAAGAATGTACCGATATGTTGTGGAGCTGAGAGCAGAAACCTGCGGTCCTTTGGTCAGTAGGAAGTGTGGGAAGGTAACTTTTCTGCTCTTGAAATTTCTTTGGCTGGTGAAGTGAAACTCTTTCTAATGATTTAGACGTACTTTTATCAGTGCTCCACTTTCACTTAGAGCCACTTTGGGAGCGTTACAATCACTGCAACTGCTGTTTGAGAGCATGTGTTCTTTATGGATTAGCATTTCTGTATCTTTGATATGCAAAAAAACATGCCACAGTAACGGTATCTTGAGTGTGAGGGGAAGCAGCATTATGTTAGAGACTTGTAGCCTGATTTTTTTTTCACTTTTTTCTTGGTGTAGAGTAGTAGTGTAAAAGTAGTGCAGTAGTGCCTTTGTGGGCTATTAACTCTCTGTTTGGTTGCCAAGCCTGCATGTAGCTTCACCAGAAACACTGAAGCCAGTTCAGCTTTCAACAGGTGCATTAAACTTCAAATTCTCTTCTCTGGGTCTTAAAATATTCAGCTGTCACGGCAGGTGACCTTCTTCCCCAGAGGTGCCATATTCCATGAGCACAACTGGCTGTCCTGGATGTGTTTGAACAGAAACATTGAAGGAGAGAGCTCCTCTCACTTCTTTTGTGCAGTAATAAGGCAGTTTGAAAGGAGATAATCTCTTTTTCGTAGGTAAACAGGACTGCTTTTAAAATTTTTTTTTAATTAAGCTTTTATCTTTGTAAATAAGTTACAGCAAGGTGTCATTTTGATTTCGAAAAATGAGTGAGGTGGTTCTCAAGCAAGATCTCAGGAAGAGATGTCTTCCAAACACTTAAGGAAAAAATCATTTACAATTAAGAACTTAGATGTAATTTTGCGCATTTTAAGGTTTCTTTTATCTGGTGGAAGTATCAGTTTGATCATTAGTGTATTTTTTCCTCTAAAGATCATGAAGTCAGAAAGATGAGTAGTATCAGGAGTGAAAAGGGAGGATCATTTGATTGGCACATCTCTTCTGTCATGAGCTGGAATTTTCTGGAGGTCCATCTTCCTGCCTGGATTTCTTCAGTTGCAGGTGCTTTTTTAGGTGCAGTATGGCAGGCTTGTTTAAGGGGAGGAACATGCAGCATCACAGCCCCGGTGGCCTTGCCTCTCTTCAGGTAGACGGTCCCAGGTTCATTCTAAAATATGGGCAACTCTTTCCTGCTGTGATGACTGGAATGCGATTGGAATTTGCCGGTACAAACCAGGAGCTGGGAGGAAAAGAGACATGGATTTTTCTTACTGCACAGATACAGGGTTATGAGAGAAACAGCCAGAAATTAGCATAATGAAATAGTTCTGCTGCTACCTGTAAAGCCAAGAAATCTTATTTGTTTGTATTAAGAAATTTGCCTTATGCTTGAAAGGTGTTGCCATAATGATAATTTGGCAATGGCTTCTGTTCTCTGTTCCAGCAATCAGTAAGTCTAAAAGCTAAAGACAAGTTTTAAAAAGGTACAAGTGCAAGGTAATAAACCTTTACTTAGGGAAAACATTCCCAAACTACCTGCACCTAAATGCAGGAACATTGAGTAATCCAATGGAGCTTCTAATCTTCTTTAAAATGTTACTTGAGGAGGTGCTTTAACATGCAGGAATCCTTTTGTTGTGCTGGTGTTTCTGATCTTGTACATAAATTTAAATGGAGAAAATATAAAAAACCTGAATGAAACTTCAGCACAGCTTCTCTTCCCATGCAATGGGTGTTATTTAAAGGATCAACACAGGATATCTGTGTGCCCAGCTGGGCAATTATTCAGCTGCTTGTTTCATGCCTGGTGCTCAGTTCTATAATTACTTGACTTCTCATCACTTATATATGTCACAGATTTAAAGAAAAAAATTTTTAAAAATCAATAATAATGGAAAGGTGTGAGTATTGGTGCATGAAAGCCTTGTGTGATAGAAGTGTATCATAACTGACTGACTCAAAATCCTGTGAGGTTTCATGCTTTTCACAAGTGGGAGTTACCTTATGTTGTTCTCATGAAAATGGTTTCCTGTCCATGCTGTTTAATGCAGTTTGAGCATAACAGATTATGTTTACCAGGGATTTTGTTATCTAGGTTCTCTTCAGTGTATGTAGAAAGCCAAGATGCAGTGAAACAACTCCAGAAATACAGAAATGCTGAACTCTTGTCCACCTTCATGTAATATGTGTGGATAATAGGCATCAAAATAATCACATATAAACAAATAAATAACAGAATCTGTTTTTTGGTGCTATTAGTCAGTTGTTGATTGCTGCAAGGAGCTCCTTCTCCCACCCAGCATCTTAGAGCTGAGATTCTCATTTACGTCATTCTTGGACGCAGTTTGCTCACCAGTAGTCACTCTCCTTACATTATACTCCTTATTTTTAGAAGGCTCAAGGAGTTCTGTTGTAATTGAATTACCGTAAAGAGTGTTCTGATCCATTATCTAGCACACACTCAGTCCTGGTCAAATGGCTCGTAATGGCATTAAAAAATAACCTCATTAGTTCTCAGAATGTATATGTTTTCCCCAGAATCATTGTTTGAGGATGGAAAAAACCAGCAGCATGTCACAGTCTTGTTGTAACACAGCTGAGTGAAAGGGGAAACGCTTAGGCTTCTCTGGGTCACAGACATTTGGCCATTTTACCCATAAAACAGGTATGGGCTTGTACTTGACTGTAACTGATTTTACTTTGTGTGAGGGCTTCATGTACTATGCTGTGAGCAAAAGCGAACAAAACCACCTCTCTCATGCCTCTCTTGAACCCATGGGGATGTTGGCAGTGGCAGATCTGCAGTTACATTTGCTTCTAGAAGATGGTGACTTCTAACTCTTGACTTGGAGGAGATGCAAAGCTCCCCTTGCTGATGGCAGTAACACTTTGGGTTAAAAAACTGGTTTTGCCTTGTGACTTAGCTCTAAATCTTATATTTCTAAGGTTTATGTAGACCATAAACCATGCTATAAAAGTAGCTTTTGGCCTTTCAACTAATATGCATAAGAAGTCAATTCTGAAGTCCTTAGAATAGTAATTATGGTTGGTTTATAAGCATATGTCTTAAACTGATGGATTTCCCCTGCACCCCTTTATGACAGTGTACACTGTGCATAGTTCCAGGTTTATTTTAGGCAGTATGTATTTAATTAATGTGGTTGGCTGAACAGAATCAGCCTCTATGCTCCAAATGATAATTCCTTTTGGAGTCTAAACAGCTATTTGAGATATTGTGTCCTACTTTGGTTTTAATGTGAAACATTCTTAGAGCTTAGCAGTGGTGTCAAGCCATTTCTTAGTCTGTTCTTTTCCTTCACATGGTATATAAAAATGGGATTTTCCTTTCTGTAACTGCAGTGTAACTTGCCTTTTGGGGTGTTTGGTATCTGCTTTCACATAGTACAGCCGTGCTGGTTCTGTACTGGGATATGCATCTGTTGTAGTGATGCCTTATCGGGCTACCTAGAAACAGAGATTAGACAGGAGTAAGAGAATAAAGGTGGATATTTATTTGAAAGGCCTTCAAAGGTACACCCTGGGGAGCCAAAGGCTACATCCAAGATGGACCCCAAGATGGACGACGAGTCATGAGTTCTTCACACTTTTATAGGTTTGGTTCATTTGCATATCAGCATAAATTCACCAATTAACACTTTAGCTAATGATGTAATTTCTTCAATTTCTCCACCTCTCTAGAGGCCCTGGTTTACACCTTTTGGGCCTAGGACAGCCTAAGTGTCCTTGAACAACAAGCTCGGAGAGGCTTTGTTGTGTCTATCTGGCATAAGAGAGCAGCAGCCAACAGGCTACAAGAAACTTCAGAGTTAGACACTAGGCAGTACAAGATTTAAAAATATAAAAGCTGGAACCTAAGGCATCAATAGCACTGAACTTGATTGCACGTGGGTAACTTCTTCCTGCTGCAAATGGAGATAAGAGATTGGATCTTCCCCTTCCTACAGCAACAACAACTAACACTGACTGAATGATGGTGAACAGATTTTAGGAAGAAATTGTTCCCTGTGAGGGTGCTGAGGCCCTGGCACAGGTTGCCCAGAGAAGCTGTGGCTGCCCCTGGATCCCTGGAAGTGTCCAAAGCTGGGTTGAACGGGGCTCTGAGCAACCTGGTCTGGTGAAATGGGTTGGAACAAGATGATTTTTGGAGTCCCTTCCAACCCAAACCGCTCTAATTCCTTGATGCAGTGTACCACAGGCACTCCTCTCATGTTGTTGAGGTTTTCAGGCTGGTTTTGGTGAGGCTTTTTGTAGCTGTGCATTATTGCTGTGACTTTTAGAGCACCACCTGTTCTGCTTTATGCTTATGAGGAACTTTCTGAACTCTCCACTCAGTCTAATTTTTGCTTCTTTTTGGGATAAAAAATGCACGAGAGAGGTTTATTTTCCAAATACGCTTTGTTTTGATGACTGAATTTCCAGTTCTACATGGTGCAATGAAAGTAATTATTTGCATGGGGAAAAGATGTATTGGGTGTGTTTTACCCTTCAGGTTTCCCAGTGGGGCTTCCATCTACACCTCAGACTTCATCTCTGGCAAAGCTGCTGTTGTGGGCAAGGGCTTTTCTAGGACATAGGGTGCTGCAATATTAAATGTAATTACATTTAAATTATATTTTTGTTTCAGCTATGCAGTAATATCCAATGTATGAGGCACTCTTACAGTCAAGTGGCAGGAGTCTTGCCTTTACTGCATTAGTCAAGTAATGTAAACAAATTTCACTTAATGTTGGGTAGGAAGCAAGCTTGAAATGGAATAACTTTTAAGTTGGATTGCTACCAGCTTGCTACACTGGCAGAAATGAAATAATTATTTGTCTGTTAATGGCAAACTGTCAAGAAAATGCTGATTCTGATCTTAATGCATTTCCAAAACTTATTTATTAACAATTGCATAACAGCATCCTGAGATATTAACACCGCAGCTTTGGTGGCTTCACTCTAAAAATTGATTTTTAATTCTTTTTTTTTTTTTTTTGTGTGTGTGTGTGTGTTTCCAAGAATGAAAAATATGGGGTTTGTGCTATATGGTAGGGTTTTTTTATTGTGAATATGGCAGCTTGGTGAAATGTCTTACCTGTATGTACTCTTTTTATAATTACAATGAGTTCTTTTGGAGGTGACTGAACCAATGTTTTTGCCTTGTCTTATTTCCATCTTAAAAATATTTTGTGTAGCAAAGAAATAATTTCATGGTGATGCCAGGTCACTTTTAATAAAATCTAGTAATTATTCTCATATGGGGTATTACGTCCTATGCAGAGTATGTGCTTTTCTACATCAAATTAATCTCAAGGGCAAGAAGGACAAAAATGACTGGAATAAATAGTAGAGAAATATGATTTCTATTTTCAAATAATAAGAAGGAATGTCCTTTCTAAAATGTAACTGAGAAAAATGAACAGTAAGAGTGTCTGGTTGTATTAATGTTGGTGGAGTTTGATAATTTGGTTCCTCTGCTACACATCAAATATAGATAACTCTTGTTGCTCCTGATCCTCATCACTGTTGGACATGGCTTTAAAAAATTTAGCTCCCTCTTCTGAAGATCTGGGCTAATTAAACTTTCATTCATCTTCTGAAACAAAAATATAATGTTTCCCTCTGCTCTTGCCTTCTGCGGAGAAGGTACCACGAGCATCAGTGCATCCAGTGCCTGCAGTAAGGGTGGCACTCCTGGGCTGTTTTGCTGAATACCTGGATTTCCAAAGCCTCTCTCCATCAGTTGCAAAGTTATTCCAGGTTGTATAATGCTTTTCTTGTCCTGCTGAACTCCTGCTCTGGCCATCAGTGGCTCTCCCATTTTCCTGGTGAATGAATGCCTGAAGAACAGAGTTTCTGCCCTCTGCAAGTACTATCAGCACAGTGGGGTGGGGAGATCTTAATTCGTGAAGCAGCACATTCTCCACGTGCTGTGTCAAATCTTGTTAAGGTTTGGTTCATGGTGTGGTTGTGTTCGGGGTTTTTTTGTGCGTGTGGGTCAGCTATGATATTTTTCTATCAGTTCTAGCAGGCTGTTACTTGTGGTCAGGGAAGGCTTGCTCCTGAAAATGCTGATAAGAGGCTGAGATAAGCAGGGAGTGAGTCATGTATGATTCCTGCGTAGCACAGCAGTGAAAGTCTTGCTTTGTTTCATGTTGGTTTTTCCCCTTATTTCTGAATGCCTCCCATGAATGTTTGAAAAATCTGATGGAATGCTTTGCCAACCTTTTTGTAGTCCTTTTGCCAGAATTACTAGCTTTCCTGCGATAATCATGTACATACAGAATTATTTTAAAACTGCTTAGCTGGCCGCTACATCTCTTCTTTTCCTTGGTGCCTCGCAGACCTGGACGAACGCGAAGAACAAGGAGCTACAGTGTTCCTGAAAGAAATTTGGCAAAGGAAAGTAGTACTAACCTAAAACTGTTTGATTTTGGGAGAAAAATAGGTCTTTTTGGTTACAAGTTAGAAGTGCTTCTGCCCAGCAGTGTTACCCCATTGCTCTGTGTTTTTTTAGCACAGAGCATCCGTGGGGAAAGTCAAGATTAGGCGCTTGTAACCAGTTTGTAGAACATTGTTTTGTTTATAGAACTCCAGAAAATACCTAATTAGCAGTAGTTTCTGTTAAACTCTGGTATTGGAAATACAGAGAAGTCTCAACACAGGGGGTTGGTGCTGTGGCAGAGAGCCACCTTTCATTCTACAGTATGGAATTATTTAGCTGTAATTGATCAGGTGAAAAATGAATTAATTTTTGTGCTTCTGTCAGCAAAGAGAATTCTCAATCGCTGCAGCTGAATTTGATATTGTGTGCAACTGGTGTATTATGTTATAAAGAGAGCTGTAGGTTGATACTTTTTTATGAAGCTGAATAAAATTTTCATTGCTCTAGATGTGTCTCTTCCAGCTGAAGAGATTGCCTGAACTCGGACGTTGTCCAGTGATTATGAACAGCAATGTCTAGTAAAAATGTCTCAATGTCGCTTTTAACTCAAAAAAATTGAGATGTTGTTAATGTACTGAGAAGTGGCCCATTTTCTCACCATGAAGTGGGATTTTCACTTAATATTTGCCTAATCTTAGAAACTATGTAAACGTCCTTTAAAGCTTTTGATAGTTTTAACGCATAGCCATGCTAAGTCCACTGAGTTGGTGTGTTCTTAACATAATACTTAAGGATTAATATTAATAACTGAATGTTCTTTGTTGATTTTTTTTTTTTTTCCACAGCGCATTAATTTAAAGAGTAAGCTGTGCAGATTGCACTTGATGGTGGAACAAGAAAGCACACAATAGAAGGAAAACAAATGCAGACCTTATGGGGATATTTGTGTTTCTGCCCAGTGGAATTTTAGGTGCCTATATGGCATTTCCATAAGGAAATATTTGCCTGATTAAGGGCATCATTGAGGCACTTTGGGGTGATTACTGGTTTGTGCTGATTTCTTTGGAAGTGGAATTGTCTTGTGTCCTTGTGGGAATTAGCACAGGGATGAACGAACCAGGCAAATTTATGGTCTGTATGTGTTTTGAGTAAATAGAGAAAGCTTAGTGTGGATTTTCTTGTTCAGCTCCCAGCTATCCTATCATGGGATAAATACTCCCAAGACCTGAGCAGGTGGCTTCATCGCTTGGTGTCTTCTGAGCCTTTCATTAAGTGGTATGAAACGTAAAGGAGAAAAATAGATGTTTTCCTTAAATATTTTTCAGAGAGGTAGTGCTGTCCTGCAGGTTTGTGATGGAGTTTGGTCACTGTGCAAGTCTTGTGCTCACAGTTTGGTTGTTTCTGTGTCTTAGCTGTCTGGTGTCATTGTGTACCCACCTGCTGTTTGGATGTAGTAGCAAGAGAGTATTTTTAAATGAGTTGGCATTAGACTTTTTATAGAAACAAGCTATACATCTCTTATCCTCCAAAAGCCTTTTAACATTGTTAGTCTTTGTCATTTTCAAAGGAGGTTAAAACATCCTCTTCAGCCTCTTTTGTCTGTTACATTTGCAGTTTCAGAAGCTGTTTCGTTGATTGTGAGTGTTAGTTTCAGACAATATTTATGCTTTGCTATTGACTGTTTTGTAAGTTTCATGTGTAGGTGGATTCCATTTTCCCCCCTGGGAAGAAGCTATCCTAACTAGGGCTTTAATTAGTTGTTTCTTGGTTTTCATTGAAATTCTGGAAATCAAAAGTGTGAGAGCTCATCAAAATTGGTGCAATTTGGATGGGATTTGAGTCAGTGTTAACTAAAATCATCTCCAAATCCCAGCACAGGAAGGACAGGGAGCTGCTGGAGCCAGTCCGGAGCAGGGGCACCAAGGGGAGCAGAGGGATGGAGCAGCTCTGCTGTGAGGAGAGGCTGAGGGAATTGGGATTGCTCAGCCTGGACAAGAGAAGGCTTTGGGGTGACCTCATTGTGGCCTTGCAGTGCCTGAAGGGAGCCCACAGGAAAGATGGAGAGAGACTCTTGACAAGGGCCTGGAGTGACAGGACAAGGGGGAATGGCTTCACACTGACAGAGAGCAGGTTTAGATTGGATATGAGGAAGTAATTGTTCCCTGTGAGGGTGGGGAGGCCCTGGCACAGGTTGCCCAGAGAAGCTGTGGCTGCTCCATCCCTGGCAGTGTTCCAAGCCAGGCTGGATGGGGCTCTGAGCAAGCTGGGATAGTGGAAGGTGTCCCTGCCTATGGCAGGGGGATGGGATGGGATGATCTTTAGGGTCCTTTCCATTCCAGGCTATTCTGTGAATTAGATTGTAATGCCTTGTAAAAAATGCTTGCAGTTTTGCAAACAGCTAGGTTTGGGGAGGAGGGGAATTTATAAAATTGTGTCTAGATGTAATTGAAAGAAGAGCTTTGATAAAAACACATGAAAAAATGGCGAAGTCATCAAAAGAACCAGACTCGGGTATCAGCAGACCGGGACAGCCTGCTTGGCCACTTGGCTTCAGGTCTCTCTTGACTGAGCAGGACTCTGAAAAGTATCAGTACATCTTTACAACATGTTGGTCTCGTGTGTTTGCAGCTCTTTGGCTTTGAACTGCAGAAGTTTGGACCTCCCACATGTTGTTACAGTGCATGGGACCTTTTCAAAGGGAATTTGGGGGGTTTGCTGGCCCGCGCTCTAAATCAAGAGAGAGACAGTTCCACAGAAGTCTGAAAACAGCATAACAGACACAATGGGCTTTATTGCTGCTATTCCCTATCTTCATTCTTTTCCTGTTTGTTCTGCTAATGGCAGCAGGATCTCAGTCCTCCTTTTGAACTCTGAAGAAATCTTTCCATTTCCTCTGGCTTACGTTGAGCACTTAATTTTAGGTAATGTGTCTGATGGTCCCCTACCAAAACCAAGCAAACAAAAAAAAGTAAATAAGTAACGGGTTGTTCAGCTGTAAGGAAAGGTCTTTGAATAAAAGTGTTGACTTCTGCCTTGGCCTGACTCTGGGGTTAATGTGAGGACTTCATTAGTCAGTTAGGAAAACTTAAAAAAGAAAGGATTTCCTGCTTTGAAGATCTTGTGAAGAAAAAGCTTCGGGGATATGAAGCTTTTCTCTTTCCACTGTTCCAGTTCTTGGAGAGTCTGGTTGTCATAGAATAGCAGACTGGTTTCGCTTGGAAGGGACCTTAAAGATTATCATGTTCCAAACCCCCTGCCATGGGCAGGGATGCCACTAAGCTTTATCACGTTTATTTTCACTTCAGTATACAACATATTTTTTAACCAACCCATTATCTTCTTTGTTGTGACAAACCTTTTTGTGGTGACTTTCCTTTTTTTATTTGACCTAGCAGATTTGAGCAGTTATCTGTAAAAGTAGCTTTTCCCTGTCTCCTATCCCATACCTTGCATCTCACCCCCAAAAATGTACCTTTTTCAGAGAATTCAAGAACTGGCTGGTGGGGCTCATGTTTGTGTAAGAAAACTTGTTTTAATGTTTACATTAAAAATAATTTTTTACATTTAGCAACCGCAGTGGTTTGAGATGTGAGGAGGTGGATTTAATAGTGACAGCACCAGCCTGTACCATAAACTGAACTGTAGAACTGGACATAAAGTGTTGCTTTCTTCTTGATTATTAGTGACCTTTTAAGTTGCCAATGACAAAAATTAAGTTTTGTAGTAGACAAAGTAAGAACTTGCTATTTACCTTTATACTATCAAATAAATAAATAAATTTCAAAGACTTTAATGGCATAAATTGCATTTCCTGGTAGCTGGTGTTTAGTTGGCCCTTATATCTCCCAGGTGCTAATTAACTACCAGTATGTGTCCAGCTAGAGATGGTAATTAGTTCTGAAACTGCTATGCCTTGATCACTTTCTGCAGGGTTTCTCCTAAATTAAAGTCTCAAGAGAGACAAATGCTGAGGCTTTACTTCCTGCTGTTTGGGAAGGAGGCAGTGGATTGCAATAGAGAAATTAACTTTTCTCTCTCTCACATTTGCCTTACACTTGCACCTGTGTGAGGTCCAAGTGTACTTGGAATTTGTTGCGCAGAGGGTTGATTAAATTTCCTTGGACAGAGTGCAGTAAACCCAGCAAAAATCAGCTCTGTGTTTGTCTTCCGTTGACTCACGGGTAATTGCAAGGAAAGAAAAAGGAAGTTTGGCATCTCTTGACTACGTAATGAAGTGAGAGATTAAAGCTCCACATGAAAAGAAATCTGTGATTATATAATAGCAGTAGCTGCTGTAAGATGTTTATTTCTTCGGTTAGTAACTAAGAAATGGTGTCTTATAATCCCAGTAATACTTCCTCACATACTCGGGGAGGGGAACATGATGGCACAGGACAGGGATGTTGGATGAAGGACTGGTGGAGGGTACTCATCTTCCCTGAGGACAAATGCTTGTGGAGGAAGCTGGAAATCTGCAAGCTTTCAGACCTGGCTTTGCTCTCTGCAGGTGCCATCTGTGGCTGTTTTTTACAGTCCTGAAACACATAACAGCTGCACACTTCAGTATTTTACCTCTTATTAGCCAATGTGTGCTTTCAGTTAAAGGCATTTGAAGTTCATCAGATGGAAGCTATTTGCAGACACAAGTTACCTGGAAGAAATTATTGCTTAACAAACTTACTGCGTTATTCTTATACTGAAATTGAGTTACTTTGAGGGTGTTTCAACATATACAAGAAAACTACACGTTGTTGTCCACTGTTCCATTTTCCATATACATTACTGAAGTCTTTTTCAAGACATCATCTCAAATAAAGATCTCTTAATGTATTGATGATAATATGAAGTCTCTTTGGCCCTTGAGCACTTTAACTTTGCCTTGTGTACAAAGGCAGAACCAAGAGGTGGGCTTTGGATGGCTCTCAGGGTTGAAAGTGGTTTGTCTTGGTGATGTCCTTTCCTTGTGGATGAACACTGATGTGTCCAGGAAGGAGTTCACTGGCTCCTTTTATCCTCTCAGCAGTGTAGTTTCATTGGCTCGTGCATATTGCTGGACTCTTTGTGAGCTTCTGGCTCTTAAAAAAGTGGATTTGATTCCTGACCCAGTTCACTCAGAGCTGAGCAGTTCTATGTGGGCCAGGCAGAAATGGAGTGGGCAGGGAGAACGGTACAGTTCAGAATTCTGCTTTCAAGTGTCCGTGGAGCTGTGTGCTTTGGAAACGGGGAAAAGGTGTGTTTGTGGAATCAAATGGAGGGCTGCAGCAGTGCACTGCCTGCAAGGTGGCAATCACAAAAGAGAGCACTGCAGGCTTTTGGAACAGGGACTGGATTTCTCTGTCACCTGCCAGGTTTTGCTGCTGCTGAGAGCACTGTCTTAAGTGCTTTGCTTTGTCCTGTGCAATTCTAAGAAGTCTGGAATCAGGGGGTTATTAGCAGTGGCTTATGACTCCTTGCCAAGAAAAGGGTAATTGAAGTTAACCTTTAAACCCTCTGGAAAATCACTGGTTTGGGTGAGAGCTGTGTTGTATTGAAAGGGTTATTTGGAAATGCAGAGTGATGTTGAACGTTCTGCTGATGTTACAGATGAAACTGACTTGACACTGGATATTTTTGCTGGCTTGGGTTAATCCTAAACTGAACCAATTTGAATTTACAAATGATCTGCAGTGACTGTTTGATCCTGATATTTTAATTATTTTATATTCCTGATGTGGGCTCTGCAAACTAACCTACCCCGGTGCTCATACAAAACCAGGCTAAATCATCACACAAAGGGATGCTGTGTAAACAACCCAGGGAAGCAAAGATAGCAGCAGTCTTTCATTATTTTCAAAAATAGAACACGCTCTCAAGAATTGCTTATAAATTGATATGATGTGCAAATGGAAATCATCTGGCAGTGCCTAGAAAGTGGAGCATTGTTTGATTAAGAACTGTAATACGGACTGTGAGCGAACTGGATCGGGTTCTGGTTGCACTGCAATCACAGGCTGCATGGCGAGCCACTGCTTTGCCACCAGTGTGGTTATTCTGCTCGCAGGGACACCTGCTCAGTGGTAAAGGAATCATAAAATCCTTGAATAGCTTGGGTTGGAAGGGGCTTTAAAGCTCATCCCGTTCCAGCCCCCTGCCATGGGCAGGGACACTCTGCACCATCCCAGGTTGCTCCGAGCCCCATCCAGCCTGGCCTTGGACACTGCCAGGGATTGGGGCAGCTACGGCTTCTCTGGGAAGGGAGATTTGGGTTTATTTTTCATTAGTTCTACATGGTTTTAGCTACACAAATGGAAATAAACCAGAACCTTACTCCATTTTTTTTTTCTCAGTTACTGTCAAGTAGACTTATCTTCAAGCAAAGAAATGAAAGCAGATGCCACATCATTGTACTTCTGTTTTTATGTGGTACCCCTTCTATGTTGCCTAAATACCTGGATGACTTGCCTAACTGTACTTTTTCAGAGATGTGCATGCTTCATGACATACGTGTTTTAACTTGAATTGTTCCTTTAAAATGCCTTCCTGTAGTTCTAACCACTAGGATTAATAACAGGAGCTAACCTCTGACCGAAACAGGTCAGTGGGTATGTGAATACACAGGCCTAAATCTGAATTCTGCTAAATGCTGCTTGACTGTATTACTCAGTCTCTTACTCTTTTTCTTTAAATATGCTTTCTCATACATGCTTTTCTGAGAACCAGTGTAAAGTACTTAGTCATAGGTAGGCATGGCAAGAGTTTGCTGTGTTTGAAGAATTAATTAGTAGTCAAGTGTGAAATTGTGCAGGTAAGGCAGGAATGTAAAGTGAGGGAGCTGCTCTCTCTAAATCTGCAGGGCAGACATGGGTTGACTGTGAGTGAAAAAGAAGAAATTTCCAACAAGAAAGCAAATTCTTGCCATGACTTTCTCTGTTGTTCTGTTGGATAATTACCTTGTGAAGTGAGCCTGACTGCGTGGAACCACAGCGGTGTGGCCAAGTCAGTGTTTTGGGAGGGAATCCTCTGATCAGCAGCTTGTTGGAACCATCGTGCTTCCAAGGCTACTGAAGGAAGCAGAGGAAATTCCTCCTGTCAGTGAGTGTGACACCTCGGTGCCTCCTGTGTTGAAAAAAGAAAGTCTTCTTGCTGACAAGGAGAAGAGAAGCTCCTGGTTTCTATGCAATTCCCCCAGTGTTTTCCAGGCACAGCTGCGGGGATGAGGGAGTAGAGTAGGATGTGCAGGTGAGTCTGTGGGTGAGCTGTGATGGTTCTCTGCTGCATCAGCACCCCCTTCGCATCCTGGAGCAATGGTTCCATGGGCTTTAATCACAGGGGTTGCAAAATAAAGTGTTTGTTTGGAGGAAGAGAAAGCAATGTGCTCTACCTGTGGGTATTCTGCTCTGATGTCCTCTGAGCTCATGTGCTAGAGTGCTCTTGGCTGTGTTGCTTAAACAAAAAGAAAATAAATGACTTCAAGTGTTTTTCTTCTTCTTTCTCTTTTCTCAACAACTGGAACTCTAAAGGCTTAGAAATGTATTAAATGAATTCAGGCCTTTCGTTCCTGGAAAGCAAATGCCCTTCATGTATTTGCAAGGAGAAAAATGACAGGCAGAACTCTGGAGATTTCAGTCAGGATTTTTCTTTTACATCAAGCTGCTTTATAATTTTAATTTCACTCTTCTTGGTTTATGTGTCAACATGGTTTTTTGTAGCGCT
This sequence comes from Eulacestoma nigropectus, assembly GCA_013397775.1. Taxonomy (NCBI): domain Eukaryota; kingdom Metazoa; phylum Chordata; class Aves; order Passeriformes; genus Eulacestoma; species Eulacestoma nigropectus. The sequence goes on along the minus strand of VZTE01005517.1, from coordinate 773,967 downwards.
TGCTTTTCAACACCACAGTAGGTCTTAAGGAACTAGGATACATTGTTGGGAGCAAATAAGGAGTAGTTTAGGGTTGAATTTGAAGATAAGCAGACTTTTTTCCTCCTCCTGAGAAGAGCTAAATAGCAGTAACAAAGAAGCACCTTCTTTTCTGGGGTGTAGATGGTGTTGCTCCTGCTGACACTGGGTATAGGACTTAATGGTGCACCGAAGTCTGGGATGGACAAGTCCTCTCTCAATTCTATTTGATGTGTTGGGTTGCTCAGGGAAGAGAGGGAATAAATTTTTTGAACCTTGTTGTGACTGGCCACCTTTGACAGTCAAGTGAGGACATGAACAAGTGACTGCAGTCAGTGAAGACATGAAGAGCTTGATGCTCTGTGTATTCTCCTCATAATGTGTCTTGCTTCCAGTTTGGATCAGTTTTGTCCCCATAGGTAAGAGCAGTAGCCAGAGCAGGGTGAGACAGACTCTGTTAATTTGGGAGTACATGCTGTTTATCAATAGGGTCAGAAAGGGCAGAAGAGTGAGCTGGCGGGAGGGAGAAGTGCCTTCTCCTCCCCACTGGTGTGCCCCTAAATGTTCTTGTCAGCATTTCCTGTATTCCGTTTGCACACCTGATGTGAAGACACCATCTCGCACCTGCAGACCTTCATACCACAGGCTTGTAAATGAGACTCCAAGCCAGGATGCTGCCTGCACTGACTGACTTGTGACAGGCAAGCTCTTCTCTTGCTAGAAGCCAAACACCAATCCCAGGTTTATTTTTACGTAGGTTATTATATAGCTGCTGAAGGATGGCTTCTGATTACCAGTGATGAGAAGATAATTGAGACCATCTGCCCCAGGTTTGGTAAAAGGCCTCCCTAGCTCACAGCACCTGATCCTCCTCACCGCTCTGTCCAAAACAAACACACCTTTCATCACTGCCTCAAGCAATCCACAAATCCATCTGTACTTTGGATATGATGTTGTATCTTACCAGCCTGTGGCCTCGAGGCTAATAATTCATAGTGGTGTAGGCTCCAAGTGATATCTGCAGTCTTTCAGAGTTGTCATTGCCTCGGTAGGAACGGAAGCTAACATCTTGTATCTCCCATCACCCACAAAGACTGACTTGAATGATCTGACCTTGTTAAAATTACAGACATTTCTCCTTGGAGATAGTGACTCAAACTTTCTAAGCTATTCTTTCCATACTTTTTTTCTCCTTTGTGGCTAATTGTTACTTAATTCAACAAAGACTGAAAGGAATGTAATTTCAAAGATTTCCTACTTTTAATCAAGAATGCTGCTTTCCTGTATTTAAAAAAACCCCAAACACCAACACCTCCCCCAAAAAAACCCACTCCAATTTTTGAAAAGTGAACTTCATACCTTTTTTAATGCTCTTTCTCTGTAAGGTCTTTGTCAGTGTCATAAACTGCTTTGTGTTTCCTGAACTTCGTTTAAACACAAGGTTGCTTTGGTTCACATGAATTGAGGAACAGTTTTGATCATCCGGTAAGCTATAGACCACCTGTGAAGAAAATAAAACATAGTTTAAGGTAAAAAGATTTGTTACCATGCCAATCTTGTTTTGCTTCCATGTGAGTGGAAGGGTCACAGTTGCTTTAGAAATGTGTGACTGAAAGAGACCACCTGAGTTGTAAAGTAATTTCTTGTTCTTCCCAATCCTTCTCCTGCACTGCAGACTATTGAGTAATAAAAGTTTAGTCAAAGAAGTTTTGGGAAAAGCCTCCATGGGAACAGATCATCAAAACAGGCAGTTTGCATTTCCAGCAGTCCCTCAAGTGTATATTTAGTTTGGTGAAAGAACGAGCCTGGTTAGGTTTGGGTTTAGTTTTGCACTCCCTTTGTTCAGAGGAGTGTGAGATCTTTCCACCTGCGGGAAAGGGAGTTTCCCACCTACAAGAGGTAGAAATCTTGCTGCTCTCTGTGTTTCCTCCTTCCCACTGAGTTCCCTTCATGTGCAGTGTGTATTTCCTCCTGATCTGAGATGCACATCGTCACCAGCACGATTTTACTGTTGTGGAGGTGCCAAAACAGATGGATTGTGTAGCAGGTTGGTCGTCTTGGTTTGCCTTAAAAAGAAACCTGGCCTCTGGGGAAGTCCTTTTTTATGGCATCCATCTCTTAAAAGATGCTCTTCCTTTGAGCTACTTGTGGCATTTGCATGTGTGCATCTCCTCAGAGCCTTGTTGAATAGACTTTTAATGCCTCTCTTATTTTACCTACTTCTGTTAATTATGTTTTCTTTGTAAGTTTTGATATTTTGTTTTTTTGAGACAGTGTGCCATTGAACCTAGGCAGCAATTTATGCTGTATTCCTGCTAAGGTTCAATTAGGCTGGACTGCTTTCTTGCTGGTTTGACTGACTTCTTTCTATTCCTGTATCTCTTTGCATTTTATGTGAGGATCTCCTTCTGCAAGTACGAACTGGAACTGGGGCTGCAGTGTGAGAACAAAGGCCACTTTAGTATTTTCCTTGGGACTTTCATAAACTAAAATACATAAAACATCTCCATTAAAATGTCTGGATTGATGAAGGGAAGGGGAAAAAAAAAAGCCTTTTCCTCCAGCAGTGGCTTGATTAATGGATTTATTGTTTGTACAGATTTTGTCAGGAAGCCATATGGCTTGAGGAAAACAAAGAGGAAGTGGCTGATGTTGGGAATCTGATTTAATAGGGGTCCCTAAGGACAGAATGTGGCTCTTATCCTTACTCCTTCCCACTCAGTTTGCAGAGTGGTCTGAGAAGAGCTTTAGGGCTTCAATAGAGCTGCGGATAATGCGGCTCTGTTGGGAGTGGAAGTGTCGGTCCCTGCTGCTGGTTCAGCATCACGGCCGCTCCATTCTCAGGTTCAGAATCCACTGTTCTTTGGCTTTTGTTTAAAGTGTCCTGGGGTAATTAACAAACAGCAGTAATTGAAATGTTTACTACTGGTATATTGGCAGTTGATCAGTTTGCAGTAGATAAAGACAACTTTTAGCCTCTCAAAGCTCAGCTTTCATAGTTTGGGGTGAGATGATTATATCTCTCTTCTCTATCTCTCCCTCCCCCAGCAAAATTCAAGCATCTGTGCCTCTGGATTAACTAATTCACCATCTGTATCCTAAAACCAGATTTATTTTCCTAATCTAACATATGTAAATGGGGATTGGTAAGTAACTGGGGCTCAAGCACTGGTGATTTAACCTGATGTGGTGGGTTAGATGAATGTTCTGCCTTTTCTATGACTATTTGACCCTACTTAAGACTATGTGGTGAATAAACCTGAGTAGAGAACTTAAAGCAATGTTCTATAATGGAACTGCAATCAAACACATTAAGGAGCTTTAACAAGTATATCTTCCTTCTGTTAAATTACAGTTTCTCAGCTGAGAGCCATAAACTCACCAAAACCTATTCTGTTTATTTCAGAGCTAAAGTAAAAGGCTCATGTGAACCATTAGTAAATGTTAGTGGGTCTGCAGAGTGGAAAGCACAAAACATCACAAAAACATATTCTGGTAACCCAGGAATTTAATTAATATTGGTTTGTGAATGAAAGCTCCACATTCAGTCAGTTGTGGTGAAAATTATTTGATTTGCCTGAGACTTTTGGAGCTCCCCAATGTCCTGTTGTGGAGTTTTGGGCTATGGTGAGAGAAGCAATTACTCCTTGTAGGGCTTTGATGCTTCATGTGTGTGCTCTAGTATTTTACAGACTTCCCTTCTTTCCAGATCTTTAAGAGATTTTGTTGTTTTCTGAACTCTTATGATGTTCTTATGCTGGAGTTGGTACTTATTGCATCTTTTGATCAGACAGATATTAGGAGACAAATACTTTGTCTGGACAAAATTCAGTGTCTGACAACAGTGGCAGAGGAGATGCCAGTCAAAAGTTTTTCTGCTTTAGAGCTGTTTTTCCATGCTGCACTCTATAAAGTTCCCATGTAGAGTTACACATAATAGATATGTTCCTTTAAAATATTATTCAGAAAATCTTTGGTCATGAAGGTTTAAAAATAACCACATCTCACATGTTCTCCTTGGCTATGCCATACTATTAGGCAATGTCTGTCAGTCTGTCACAATGATGCTGTTAAACATTGTTGTAGTGAGCATCCCTTCCAAGCTGATTATTGGTCTTAATCAGCAGTTTGGGATTTGTTACCTTTTGCCCAGTTTGTTTGGCTATTTGTGCTTGTGTTGCTCGTGATTCACTGCTGCAAGGGAGTCAGGGTGTGCATCTCCAAAGCACTTGGAGGGTTATGCATCTGGAACAGCTCCAGTCTGAGGATTATTTTCCTTAAAAAGAAAATTGGGAAAGAAGATTATTTCACAATCTCCTATATTTACAATTTAGCAGTGGTAGATGCTCGTGACTACCTAATACAGTACTTAGGGTTTGTTTTGGTTTTTTTCTAATGTTCTGGAAAGCTGTTGAAATGTTGTTTACCACTCTTAATTATTTATAGCAGGAACATGTCACACCAGGTATAAGAAGCAGCAAATTAGGAGCAGTGTTCCACATTCTGTTAAACTAACTTTTGAAAAATTAAATGCTGCTTGTGTGTACCAGGCTGTTGTAGATCTGTATGTGTCAGGTGAACGCTGTGTTTTTCCAAAGCATTAAAAGAAGGTGAGGGAATAGAATTTCATCCTCAAGAAGGTTGTTTTACTAATGTATAACAATATTTCTCTTTTTTCCTTCTAGGAACTGCTCTCATCATCAGAGTGGACACTGATGCCTGGAGTAGCAGACTGTGCATAAGCAGACATCTCTGTCTTCATCTGCAGGTAAGAAGTTAGTACCAAAAACCTCCGAGTAAGAGTTTCCCTTCTCCCTTCTGAAAGTACTTGCACATAAAGCATTCTGAAAACTCTAAAGCTTAAAGAATCACGGAATGGCCTGGGTTGGAAGGGACCTTAAAGATCATCAAGTTCCAACTCCCTGCCATGGGCAGGGACACCTTCCACTATCCCAGTTTGCTCAGAGCCCCATCCAACCTGGCCTTGGACACTGCCAGGGATGGGGCGACTTCATAAGTTCATCACTCCCCCTTTCTTCCTGAGATAAGAAATTTGAACAAGATCCCAGTTCCCCTGCTCTGTGCAACGTGTTTTCTCTAAACAGTTGTGTTCTGGGCAGAGCTGCCCTGGCCCTGCTGTGTTTCTCTCTCCTGTGATGGTATGATCTCCATGGATATGTACCTTCCTGCTGTGTAAGAGGGAGGCCCACAGCTAACTTGTCACTGAGGGGTGTGGAATGAGAGGAGACTTCTGTCCTTGGCTCCTCTGCTTGTCAGACAATCCTGGGCAGCAGATCTTCACTTGAGAAAGAATTTCTTTACTGAAAGGCTTGTCAAGCATTGGAAAGGGCTGCCCAGGGAGGAGTAGTCACCATCCTTGGAGGTGTTCAAGAAACAAGTCTGGTTTAGGTGACAAGGTGGTGTTTGGTCAAAGGTTGGACTCCATGATATTGGAGGTCTTTCCCAGTCTTTATGAATCTGTGATTCGCTGTAAGGAGTTGTCCCCAGCTTGGCCACTCAGACATTTCCTGACAACTTTTTTTGATTTTTGGCAAAGTAAACAGTAGCAGGTAGTGTTTTTCCTGACAACATGATGAATCCTTGATTCAGGAAAAATGTCAGAACTTAGACTAAAATACGTACTTTCAGATTATGCATTGGTTTATCTTTCATATTGGTTTGATTTTTTGAGTCCCCTGTTTTATGATGGAGATGAGGTTGGTGAAGCAAGTGAGAAATACTGAGAATGCAGCTTCTTCTCTGGCTTGTCACCATTTACAGGCCTTGTTTAAAGCTGATGTGCCTTTTGTGCACACATCAGCTTTTCAGTGATAGACTTCCATACCAGTCACGACACCTTTTTCATTTCTGTGTGTATATTGCCATTCTACAACTCCTTCTATTGCAAATGCAGTATTTATAGCAGTATTCTGTTGATAACTGAAGCAGCTGAGGGACTAATGGAGCTAAATAAATTAAAATGCTTCGTTCATTTGCCACAGTGACAGCTTGTCTTATGTTCTGTATATCAGAGGTACAGGCAAAGATAAATGTACAACAGCTTTGTCTTACTACAGGAAAAGCTGAATCAAAGCAGCATTGGATGGATACTTTCATTATCCTTAATACAGCGTATAGAGCTAGTAGAAATATCAATGCACATATATAAAATGCACTCTGTATGGTGAAGAGGAGCTTTGCTGAAGGGTGGTACGTGTGGATGCATCTATCCGCATGTACAGCATCCAAAATGCTGTGTTGACTTGAGTCTGGCTTCAGACTTGTCTTAAGTTGCCTCGTATTTGAGAGGTGTTTTGGGTTATTCATTAAAGCACCTTCAGCCCTGCATTCTAGGCACGTTATGTGTCTCTTTAATGCCCATCAGTGGATTGTTTATAAAGCAAACATTTCCAGAGCATTAATTGCTGCCTTCAACCAACAACATCTTCTTGCTAAAGAGGTGTGATGGTTTGTGGGGGGAGGTGGTACCACTCGTGGGGACAGTCCTGCTGGCTAAACCAGCACAGAGAATTTTGGCAGACACTGGTCTCTTATTTTTTCCCAGGTGCCATTTAGCCAGAGGACATATTCATATGTATGTTAACCTGGAACTCCAGGAAGCTTGGAATGTAGTCGTGTTGAGCCAGGTTTTCTTCTGCCAAGTTAAAATATTTAAGAATTTGTTGTTGACTCTATGTTGAATAAATTCCTTTCAGTGGAGCGAGTTTGTGGCCAGCTGCCAGGTGACTGCAGTGTCACTCCTTTATTCGTCACTTTGAAACAAGTCATGTGAGTTACTGTCTCTGAATGATTTTATTGTACGAGAGCAGAAAGTGTTTACCTGCTGGAAATTCATCAGGATGGTGCCTGCCCATCCTCACACAGGAAAGAGTTACTGATTTACCTTCATTTGTTTTGAATAAGCCAATTTGGTTTTTTGCCTTAAGCATCACTAATGTAATTTGTTACGTGATTTTATTTTGCTGTCTGTTTTGGGGCACAAGGCAGGGTCAGTTTGTAGTATATGTTTTATTAAAACATTTTTTTTTTCCCCCAGCTGAAATCCTGGAGTAATAATAGATTTTGTACTTTAAAAATCGATCCACTTTTATTCAGTGTTAATAAATAAATAAAGTAATGAAGAAAAGGATCAGAACTTACTCACTCTGGCAGCACAAGTGGACATCAAATCAGAGGAGTAACTTTGGGAAATGTTTTTCTTTCGCTACTTAAACTTTAAATATGAAAAGCGGACAAAAATAGACATAACTTTTTCTTTGAAGTTCAGAGTAGGTCTAACGACTCTTTAAATTGAATTAATTCATACAAAGTCTTAAATACAGTTGACAAAAATGTTGTTTTGAAAGCCATTTCAGAAGCTTTCACTCACAGAATGCTACTTCATGTTTTTCTGCATAATGATACTGCATTTTCTGGGATGTTTGATAAGCAAGAAAACCAGACTTTGTTGGTGTGTGAGCACTGAGACTTAATTTGTATCCTCCTGTGTTTGTCATGACTTAGATATCTTTGACCAACCTGAGCTGGGCAGATGCTTCTGCTGGCTGGGCTAAAAAACCTGCATGCTCTCCTTTCCAGAACCATGGAAGCAGAGTGCAATTCCTTTTGCATCCGAGTGCCCCAGGTCATGAATCAGAAAGCACTCCGTTGTTTGAGCTCATGATTTGCTGCCCTTCACCTTTGCTTGGTATCTACTGAAAGGCATTAATAGGTGGGAGAAGTTCCTGGGTGCTCTCTGAGAGGATCTCTGTGGCTCAGGGAGAGTTTTGCTCTGACGTGCCGGTGAGTTCTGGTTGAGGTAAGGAATAATCTCAAGGGGAAAGTGCTGCCTCTCAGGTTCTCATTGCTTCTCCTGCCTGTCTCACCTTTGCTGGGTGCACACCTTTCTCCTGCTGCCTGGCCATTGAGTCACTACAGGAGAAAAACAAGATTCCTTTGACGGTGGTATCGCTGGGATCCTTGAGTTTTGCTGCATTCTTTGCGTTACAAGAGATACTTTTCATCTCTTGTCTCTCTTCCCCACTCCAGAGCTGCACGCTGCACAAAGTGCCTCTTGTTCCCTTGCTGTCTGTGTTGCACTTGTTCAGACTGGTGGGGTAGGAGAGCTGAAATTGGAGATACCATGGCATGTGCATCCATTTCTTTCCTTTTCCTCACTTGGTCACATTTTTATTACGTGTAGCTTCTTGCTTTCTCATTTAAGGCTTCTTCTCCTTCACTTTATTGTCCCATGAAAATCTGTCCTTACATAAAACTTGGATCTTGTATCCACATCTGAACAGTTTCTTTGCACTTGGAGCAGCAGTACTTCAAGTATTTGAAATGCATTTCAAGTTGAATACTTTGAACATATTTCTGAGGAAATACATTGGTCTGGTGGTTGAAAAAAAGAATTCTGCCAGTGGTTTTTCAGAGCTGGGATTCATCTTGTGCTTGTCAGCTGAGGGCAAACTGAAAATGGAACGTAAGCGGAGACAGGATGTCTGGAAAGGACAGGAGTATTGATAATAAATGGCAGGGGGGGTGGTGTGTAGAAATGCCACTTACATGAAGAGACAGTAGTCCCTGGCTTTTCTGCTTCAAAAATATTTGATTCTTGAGACGTGGGTTGCTGCATCCAAGCCCTGGGTGTTGCAGGCAAACCGTTTCCTACTTTTTTTCATTAATTTATTAAGCTTTGGCAAGGTTTGCATGCTCTGACTTGCTGTAGAGCAGTGAAAAAAAATGGAATCATGCAATACCTGTGGACTCTAAAGTTGAAGTGACTTAGTTTGGGTTTTATTAATTTATCAGTCACTAGGGAATTCTGCAATATTCTAATCTTCATAGTATCAACATGTGGAAGACCTCACCTCATGGGTGTTCAATGATTCATTGTCATTAAACATTTAAGGTGAAAAATGGGCTTATTACCCAACTCAAAAGTTTTATTTACTGCTGTGTAAACATCAAAATGTAGTTTTCCCGGTCTGCAGCTGCAAAGATAGTATTGTTTTTTGCACTAATTGCAATGCACATTAGTCATTTCTCTCTCTGGCAGGAAAGAAACTCAGCTTTTTGGAGGCATGTCGTTGTGATACAATCTCTTTTCTTTGTTCCACGTAGGTTTGGCAGTTCTGCAGACTGCTTCCTACAAAGGATAGTTGTGCAATATTTAAAAATGAGAATTTCTGGGCTTTGAAGAAATAAAGGTTTACGTTTTGAATTGTAGTTGTTAAGGAAACATGCTTTAGTATTTTATATCGTGGAGTGAGGAAGGAAAAATAGCAGCTAAATGAAGTCAAATTTAAATGCATCTCATTTGTCAAATTGTAAAAATCTTACAAATACCTGCAAGTTAATATTCAGGTAATTCATAACTAAATAGGAAGAAAAACGTGAATGCCTGGTTTACTTCACTCTGTAAGCCTGGCTTTATACTTTTATAAATAATAATTTTATAAAAAATAATTTCAGATCTCTTTCATATAACCTTTCCTAGGTCTGAGGAGATTCATATAATTGGATTTTAATTTAAATGTCATGTTTTGGATGTCTGGACTCATTAATGCTTTAAATTTTGCAGTTTTAGGTGTTTATTTGCTTATCAGCTTATGATTAGCACAAACTTTCTGTGGGCACTTCCCCCTGAGTTCTTTCCAGGATTTAGATTGCTTGCTAGGTAATTGTGCTTAATTAGCCATTCTGGCCTCCTGATGTTACCTGGTATTGTACACTTCCATAGCTGCATATCAATAAAGATTAGAAATCCCAGCAACCACTTTTTATTTAAAAGAAAACTGACCAGGCTGTTCTTGTTAAGCTCTCTCACACAGTACTAAATCCCTCACGCTGTCTATTAACTTATTCAGTGCTGCCAGTGGCTCTCCAGGCTGCACAGCCTCTCCTTTCTTTATGCGGAGAAGAGCAATCCATAGAAACAGAATCCACTGATACTGGGGTTTTTTTTAAGTAAGAAAGACCAGGGAAAACTAAGAATGTCCTAATCAGATCTCTTGGGTTTGGTTTGGTTTTTTTCTTTCTGCTTTCAAAGAGAAATGCAGGCTGGACTTTGTCCTTCATAAGCAGTGTGATGATAACCCAGAGAGTTCATCACAGCAATTCATGCACCAGTGCTGAGATGCTGTTTTGTTTAACTTGGGCTCTGTGTCAGGAAGGCTTCCTTTGTAGAAAGGGTGGTCAGGAATCGGAAGGGGCTGCCCAGGGAGGTGGTGGAGTCATCATCTCTGGAGATGTTTAAGAAAAGCCTGGATGTGGCACTTAGTTGACAAGGTGATGATTGGTCAGAGGTTGGACTCGATGATCTTGGAGATCTTTTCCAATGTTAATGATTCTGTGTTCTTCAGTACCAGTGTCTGGCATCCCAGGCTTCTCATAAGTTCAGGAAAAATGATGAAGGAGGAATGATAATAAAATCCCTTCTGGAGGGACAAGTGTACTTCCAGAAGGTCTTGACTATGTTCCCCATGTTCTGGGTGCTTTGCAGGAGCTCTTTAAAGCAGAACTGTGCTTGTCTTGGCCTCTCTGAAAGGCAGCCAAACCGCCAAAGAGAGGCTGCATCCTGCCCAGGGTATGGAGAGGAGTAGAGTAAGCTCAATCAGCCCAAAAAGCAGTAGAGTCAGACCTGCTGATCCATTGTGTTTTGGTAGGTGCTCTGCAGAAGTGGGTTAAGGGACAATGTGAAGAAGGATAAAGAGATTTAACCAGTAACTTGGTGGAGTTTCACTTCTGTGTGCGTGGCTGAGATGGCTCTGGCGAGTGAGCCATGAAGAGTTCACTGGGTAAAATGAGCGAGAAGTAAATAAGAAGGGCAGAGATCAGTGTGGAAGGGCTTCCTGAGTGAAAATAAGTGGATCAAATGAAGAAAGGGGAGGGCTGCTTTGCCCGGCCTGCGTTTGGCAAGTCTGCTGACTCCAGAAATCTGTCCTGACATCATGCTGGGCAAATGGACACGATGGGGTTGCTGAGGGTGCAGTGAGGAGGAAGATGTAGCCATTAGGAGCTGAGATGAAAGCCTGTGACTGCATGGCCAGCAGTGAAAGGCTGTATCTCAGTGCAAAATCTAGATGCTGTCTGAAAATACAGAGGGAAATCAATATGTGGAAAGTTGTGCTGGTTTCAAAAATTGTTGCCACGGAGAAAGAAGGCAGGAGCAGGAAAATGAAAACTTTTTTTCCTCCTTGCCATATTGAAATTGACCTAACATCCATTTTCCATTGGCATTGCTGGCTGTGACTTCTGTTAATTGCTGTCAGTTTTTTGGCAGAGAATCATGTTTTTCCTGAAGAGCTCTTTGCTGGGTCTTTCTATGAATGCAATACATGATCTTTATAAGACTTCCAAGGGGAAGTGTATTTATTATGATGTTCATCTCTGCGCTTCTCGCTCCTCCCAATGAGTTTCGGAGTTCAGATGAGTTTTAGCCAAACTTGCAGAGAATTAGTAGTTTAGAAAGTACGAAGGTTGTAACAGTTTCCCTAAAATTATCAGCTGAATAGAGAACCTAATTATCCTCACCTCCTGAAGTGGAATTTGGTTCCACATCCATTCTGTGCAGTGTGGCCAGTTCGCCAAAGTGTTGTAGGCTTACCTTGGAGGTGCCTGTGGCACTGCCACAGAACGATGGAAATTCAAACTGAAAACTATGGGAATTTCAAACTGAAAGAGAGGGAAATTAGGTTAGGTGTATGGAAGAAATTGTTCCCTGTGAGGGTGGGGAGGCCCTGGCACAGGTTGCCCAGAGAAGCTGTGGCTGCCCCATCCCTGGAAGTGTTCAGGGCCAGGTTGGATGGGGCTCTGAGCACCCTGGGATAGTGGAAGGTGTCCCTGCCCATGGCAGGGGGTTGGAAGGGGATGAACTTTAAGGTTCCTTCCAACCCAGGCCATTCTGTGATTCCATGAATTAAGTAATGTACTTCGAGTATTTTAGCCCGTAAGCTATTGCTGTGTGTTATGATTACCTCAGATTTGGCTCTCATAAAATTAGCCAAGTTCACAATTGTCAAGAGAGGAGAAATACTTAAGTGATCCAGCTGAGGCCTATAAATAGAGAATAGAAGAAGCAAAGAAGTTCTTTTGTGCCTGGGGAAATATGGAAGTAAGCACAGCCAAGTGTAAATTTTAGAAAGTGATGAGTTCCCCCCACTCATTTGTCTTGCTTAACTTTTTAAAGACTCCTCTTAGTAATAAGTTCTGTTCTGTCTTGCAGACTTTTCTGGGTTGCCAGGAGAGCAACTTGAAATTTCTTAAGTAATGTTTAATGAATAATGTAGCTGCTCACTGTGTAAAGCTTTAAGATTATAATTTTTTGGAACAGTTATGTTGATTAAGTTGAAAGTGCCTCACCTTGTTTCTGTTTCAGTAACAGTTCGTTACAGTGAGATTTCGGTAGTCGTGTCATACCATGGCTTTAAACCATGTGCTTAACTGACTTTTAAAACTTCTGTTAATTCAAATTTAAATAGATTAAAGTTGCAGGATGTATTTTATTTCCTGCATCCTTCAGTGCAAACTTGGAAGGGGTGGAATGGGCTCATTTGTATGCAAGGTTCACCACAATATAGAGGAAGAACCTGTTGTGTTTTGGTCCGTATCTTGAAATGTGGGAAGTGTAATGAGTTTTTTGTATATTTGTTTGTTTGTTTTTTTTAAATTTGCCCTCAGCTCACATTTGAGGTGCAGGGAACACCTCTCTGACAGCTGAGACTCGGGGTGGCTGTAGTCAAATGACAAAACAAATGCTGCACGTGGGCTTGACTGAAGTGTAGAGAACAGATTCAGCCCTACAAAACCAAGAGTTAATGCAGGTCTTGCCAAAAGGGAGCGGATGAGCTCATTGCCTCATTAGTGTAAATATTGGCAATTACGCACGAATGTCTTCAATCCCTCAGCTGGGTGTGAGTGTTTGTGGACAAGCCATGAGGGGAGAGGGGAAAAGTTGAACGGGTGGAGCTGTGTCTTCCTTGGAACCAGTTCAGAGTATGACCTGTTTTGTCTCCTTTGAAGCCGGGGCGTGTTGAGGTCTAAGGCGACTTTGAAGTAAGGTGTGTGTATTGTAGCTTTCGTGTAAATATTTCCCCTGCAATGAACCAGCTTGCTTATTTCTCTGCTCTTTGTTTTCTTTCACTCCCACACACTACTTAGACCATATCAGAGATGTATAGATGTGACTTTCTCCTAATGCTGCTGTTTATTAATAAAGTGGTGTGTAATAAAGCTGTTTTCTCAAATGCACTGTATATTTGCTACTAATGAGGAACAAATACTTACACGGCTTTGGAAGACATTACAGTGCAGTAAATGTCTGCCTGTTGACTGAGATGATGAATCAGGAGATGTTTATTTAATGCACGTGTCTTTTTTTGAGCTGTTTGTCACAGCATTTATATGCAGTGTAGGCTCCTTGGCTAACGTATCTGGAAAAGGATATTCCTCTGCCACAGAATAAATCCATCCCAGCTGCTGTCTGAGCCTCTGCTGTGCTGCCACCAGCTATCCTGCTGGAGCCAGTCCAGAGCAGGGACACCAAGGGGAGCAAAGGGATGGAGCAGCTCTGCTGTGAGGAAAGGCTGAGGGAATTGGGATTGTTCAGCTTGGACAAGAGAAGGCTTTGGGGTGACCTCACTGTGGCCTTGCAGTGCCTGAAGGGAGCCCACAGGAAAGATGGAGAGAGACTCTTGACAAGGGCCTGGAGTGACAGGACAAGGGGGAATGGCTTCCCACTGACAGAGAGTGAGTTTAGCTTGGAAATGAGGAAGAAATTGTTCCCTGTGAGGCCCTGGTTGCCCAGAGAAGCTGTGGCTGCCCCATCCCTGGCAGTGTCCAAGGCCAGGTTGGATGGGGCTCTGAGCAAGCTGGGACAGTGGAAGGTGTCCCTGCCATGGCAGGAGGCTGGAATGAGATGGGCTTTAAGGTCCCTTCCAACCCAAACCATTGTGTGATTCTATGATCCAGCCCTTCCTAGAACAGTGGTGGGCAGTGAGGCTTTCTAGGATCAATCCATTCCATCCTGCTTTTCTGGGCTTGTGATGTTTCATACTGACAATTTTGTTTGTTATTAGCTAAACTACAGAATGAGGAATAGGAGTGCTTCGTGTAAAATGAAGGGGATACTTCAGTCTTAATATTGAAACAGATTCAGGGTCAGGATTTAGTGAGTAAGCCTGCTTGAATTGAATTCACGTTTGTATCACAGTAAATCCTGTCTCAAGAGCTGAAAGAAGTGCTGCATAAGGTATTGTTTTGATTTGCTGGTACATACCCTAAATATAATGCTCTTAAGTTTTAAATTTTTAAATTTCTGCTTTAGAAACTCTCTGACTGAAATCTAGTAGAAGCAAGGATCCTTGAAACTCTGACTTGAGTGCCGTCAACATTTCCAAAACACCCTTGGGTTTTTGTACAACAGGTCCATGTGGAGTTCCGATGCTTTTTATGTCTAATCTTAGAGTATTAATTTCAGAGTTGTTGTTCCTGTTGAATTAATTCAAGTGCAGGAATGTGAAACTTACTGTTAAAAATGCAAGGTTATGCTCTCAGCAGTGACCAAATACACAGGAACTTCAGTAAGCCATCTGTTTCCTTGGCTCACCTGCTGGCTTGTTTCCTTTCAAACATTTTGTGGGGATTTGAAAATATTTTGCAGCACAGTTGAGTCAAGCCTTGTGGCTCCAAACTTAAGATACAAAGCGTTACAGACTGTGATAGGAGCACTATCACTCCAGCCGTCGATCTGTGTTCGTGACAGCTGGTTGGAACTCGCATCTCTATGAAGGCCATGAGAATTTTAGACAGTTTGTGATGGTGGAAGTGTGTAGCTGTGTCATCACTTGTGTCCCAAGTTGGATGAATGTTCTGTGCTGCAGTTAAATCATTATTAAGTGGTGTCTCTGGTTTCTTCATATTGTCACGTGTGATTTAGATTAAAACACTGTGCAGGAAGATGTCCTGAAGACTTAACACACTTGCTGAAGTCAGAGATCAGTCTTAGGATTAAAATATGGAAGACAAAAATACGGTTTTCAAGGTGGAAGAATTATTTCAGGTAATAACTCAATAGTTGCCATTAACGAAGTGTATATTTGCAAGAGCTGACAAGAAGTGTGGATGAATGCTTTACCTCCTCCTATCACTCCTCCACTCCCAAAAGAAAACAAGTTAATTCCTTCTAGCTAATTCTCACCAATACAAAGAGAAGAGACAATTCGTTTTTTCTGTGCTGTAAAGATTGCAGCTCAAGGAGAGATTGTAGCTCAGGGAGAGGTCGGGAATGTTCTGTAATTAGGCAAAATACCAATTGTAGCATTCCCTGCTCCAGAACAATGTTTCTTTCCCTCATTTTTTCCCACCAAATTGTTAGCTGTATTGCAGCAGGAGAAATTGCAGTGCAAGCAGCAGTTCCTGTTCTAGGCAGCTGAGGGTTCTTGGATGGAAGTCAACTGGTAATTTGTCTGGGAAACTGTGACTTGGGGAATTTTGGGCTATCCAGAGGCATGATTTCGTGCAGCCATTGTTGCCAGAAACAACTGCCTGCACTTCAGTGCTTGTACAAACTCCTGTGTTGGTGCTGTGCCATCCTCTCACAGGTGTGGGGGGGGGGGGGGGG
>VZTE01005517.1:722575-753185 GCA_013397775.1 Eulacestoma nigropectus | reverse complement strand
TGGGAGCAGAGCCCAACCACCCCCCCCCGCCCCCAGCTGCCCTCTCCTGTCAGGGAGTTGTGGAGAGCAGTAAGGTCCCCCCGAGCCTCTTCTTCTCCAGGCTGAGCCTCTTTCCCAGCTCCTCAGCTACTCCTCATCAGACTTGTGCTCCAGCCCCTTCCCCAGCTCCATTCCCTTCCCTGGACACACTCCAGCCCCTCCATGTCCTTCCTGAAGTGAGAGGCCCAGAACCGGACACAGGATTTGAGGTGTGGCCTCACCAGTGCCCACGACAGGGGGACAGTCACTGCCCTGGTCCTGCTGGCCACACCATGGCCGAGCCAGCCCAGGAGCCATTGGTCTTCTTGCCCACCTGGGCACAGCTGGGCTCACGTTCAGCTGCTGTTGACCAGCACCCCCTGGTCCTTTTCTGCTGGGCACTTTCCAGTCACTCTGCCCCCAAAATGCGTGGATGTTTGGTTCCTGTTGTTGTTTTTAAAGAAAGGAGGCTGTGTTGGCTCTCCTTCCTCATAGATGTCAAGGTGAAATCATTAAAGTGGTGATTCCTTGCTCTAAACACCAGGATTTTTCTCTGTTCCAGCTGCTGCGGGAAGTCAGCTGCGTTGTCTCTGCTGCAGCTGCAAGAATGACTTGACTGATTTGCATTCATGGCTCTTGGATGATCTGGTGAACCATGGAGCTCAAAGTATGGGTGGATGGAGTGCAAAGAATCGTGTGTGGGGTCACCGAAGTCACAACATGCCAGGAAGTTGTAATAGCCCTTGCTCAGGCTATTGGTGAGTACTGCCGCAGGGAAGTGGGGTGAAGCTTTTTTTGTGATGCTAAACCCAGGAGAGGTGGAGGAGCACTGGGTACCAGCAGAGCAGAAAATGCAATGCACAGTGGGATAATTTTGCCCTGTAAACTTGTAGCCTTGGATTTTTCACCTGCTAGAGAGAGATTGAAAAGACAGAAAAGAAACATTTTGAAATCTATAAACTTTCCTTCAGTAAAAATTTATTCCCTAAGTAATAATAATTATGGTGGTTGTAAATACAGCCTGGACTAAGGAAGGTGCTAAACTGTCAATATTCTGAGTACCAAAGAAAATATAAAAGCAGTGCAATATAACTGGTTGGCTTTCACATCCTAATGATGTTCATTGAAATTATACCCATTGTAAGTATCTTTAGCTATATTGGGAGTAATTACAGATCAATGAAACAGATCCTTCAGGGTCTCCTCGTACTCCTGCAGGCCACATAACTCACTGCTCATGAAAGAGTAACTTGGAAGTCTCTACACTGAACAGTTTAGAAGAAAAAAATAAAATCTTTGAGGCTCCACCACAGGAAAGTCTTGTCAGATCTCTCTCAGTGATTAAGGGCATCCTGAATAAGCCTCAGCTTCATCCCTTCAGTATTACCTACGCTGATACTTATTCTTTGCCAAAATGTTATAATTGGATTTACATACTATTTAAATTTAGGCATTAAAACCTATGTTTTACCTAAAATTAATAGTTTAAATGTGAGCTTCTGCATTTTTCAGTATGCTAGCAGTTCTGCAAGATTGTATTAGAAGTCTGATTCAATTTGAAAATAATAATTTTCTAATAAAAAACAAGTTGGGCATAGGAATGTCAACAAGGTATTCTACCTGTAAGCACAAAGGCAATTTCTCTGAAATTGTGATGCTTATTTATTTAAATGTTAAACTTCTAAACATCATTTCCATCTACTTTTATCTGATGGAGTGGAAGACTGGCACTTTTTATTTTATAGTTTCAGAGGATTGAACAAAATGCTGGCATGTGCTTATCTATATGCATCAAATACCTTTTAAAGCTTCATTTAAAAATGGTAGAAAGTCAGTTTACCTCTCAAATCTTGTTGTTAAACTGTTAAATGTTTTTTTACTGGTAATGTTAGTTGCAGCTTTTTGTTTAATAGTAATTGGCTCATGAATTGCTTCCATATCTCATTTTCTGCCTTCAGGTTTTTAGAGAAACAATTCTGCTAGCATGATCATTTTCTAGTCATGATTAAGTGATACATATTAAGAAATAATAAAGTGGTTGTGATACTTTAGTTCTTCACTTTGCTTTCAATATCTCTTTCATTCTGTTTCCTTTGCCTTCTCCCACAGAAATGTCAGACTCCCAGTTCTAGACAGTAATTTAATGTTCTCCTGTGTAATTTCTCCTTGGGTTTTTTTCTGTATCCTCAGTTATTAGCCTGAACTCTGTAAAGACTCCCTCAGCCTTGGAAACACACACAGGTTTTGTCAACTCTGCAGACTTCCTTTTCTGTAACACGTCACCAGTTTGTCTGGGATAGGCGATTCTGCTTCCATGCCGAGATAAATTTCAGCTGCAACCAGAGCCAAATCAAGATAATCCTTTGGAAATTCCTTCCCAAGGCAAATACCCTGTCTAGAAAACCCCCAGAACAATCCCCTCTCACTGGGGCAGCTAGGACAGTATCAAGCACCATATAAATTACACCTATGTGTCTTTCCCAGCCCTCCTGTCAGGCCATTCATCAGGACAGAACCATCTGGCTGCCCCTGTGATTTGGCTGTAGGTCCCAGCTTACCAGGAGTAATTGTCACTCGAATTTGAATGGGAATCTATGAAAATGGATCTCTCTAGCTCTCACCTGACATTTGGTGGTGGAAAGTAGCCAGTCTTAGTTGGCTTCCCCTTTGCTTGGCGCTGGTGGGATTTTCCACTTTGCAGTCTGGCTCCTTCAGCAGTCACGATAACTCGGCTGCACTCAGGATTATTTTGTCTGTCTGTAAAGTTTGTGAGATGCTCCTTTTTTTTTATTGTGCCTTACAGTTTATTACTAGGTCCTTGACTTAAAGCATAAAACACACACAGCAGTCTTCTTCACTGAGCCTGAAATGTGAACTGCAAGAAGTATATTATTTTCTTGAGTGCAGTGTCTGGAATATCTGCAAACTGACTTATTTTACAGCCACATCCACTGAGGAAAGCACAAGCCAAAGATACCTGGATTAGGACATCCATAGTTAAGAAGCTTCTCATAGACAAATGAAGCTGCCTCTATTCTAGACATGTGAAAAATAAAGCTTTCTCCTGTATTTCAAAAATAGGAAAATCAAGATTATTATGGAGCTGTGGTTAGAAGGCACCTTTGGACAGTATCCAATCCAACTCTGCAGCTCAAAGCAGGGCCAGGCAAAGCAGGTTGCTCTGGACCGAGGCAGTTGGGTTCTGAATGTGCACAAGTGTGGAGACCCCACTGTAGCAGTGTTCACTCACCCTGGCAGTCAGTGTGTGTTGTCCGTAAATGGAATTTCTTGTATTTCAGAAAGTGCCTTTTGCTGTCACTTGATCGAATGCAGGGCCCTGTCTCCTGATCTCCTGCTGTGATAAAAGCAACGAAAAGGTTTCCATCTATGCACTTTCCAGCTCTTCCCCCATGTCATGGAAATTCAGTAACAACTTCAGGATACAAAAGTTTCTTGGGAGTTTTTTGTTTTCTTCTTTTATGTTCCTAGGGCTATTTTAGCATAAAAAATCAAGTTATACTGGGCTATGAGACTTTGTAAGAGGTTCTGTCCCATATCCAGTGTCTAATCCTTTGGCCATGGCATTCTGTCACTTAACTTGCCTGGTTAATGCTCCTTGATTCCTTAGAAATTGGAGCTCTTTCAGTAAAAAAGTCTCTCTCTGGGGCTGTACTCCTCATGAATAACATTTGCGTTACCTATTCTTGCCCTGTGAGCTCCTTCTCCTGCTGCCCATCTCTTGATCACTGCAGAATAGGAAATGACTGTACCCAAAGTAAGAATTTTAGGGTTTTTTGGTTGGTTGTGGGTTTTTTCTTTTTTTTAAATTTCTGTTTGGATTGAAGTTAAAGGGTTTGAATTCCATCTCAAACGCCCCCTCATTCTTTAAAACAAAAAAAGAAGGGAGAGTTGTCTCTTTTGGTGTCTCAACAAAGCTTATTTTAAAAAATGTGTATGTTTTCAATTTATTGAATGCAAGAGGGAATAATATCAATTGGATAGAACTTTGGATACTAAAATTGTCTGTAACTCTAACTTAGAAGGAGTTGGAATTGCCTTAGCTGGAGGGCGGGTTGCTGAAATTTCGTTCAAGACAGACATAAAACTATTCAGTTACAAGTTTCCAGAGAGTGAAATCATCTCTCACTGGGATCTTGAAGAACACTTGATGCTACCTTTTATGAGTTTTATCTAAGTCTGCTTTATTTTCTTTTTAACTCAAGCTGTTTGCAAGTGACAAAGAAGATTTGGCTTTTTAATACAAACAAGAGAAGTGATTGTTTCATGATGAGAATCTAAGCCCTCCCCAAAACAAAAATACACCTCAGGATGGAGTTTAAATACAGAACCATGAGTCTTGTGTTAAAAATATTTTTGCCAGGAGAGATGAGCTTTTCCAGGATTCATCCTTGTCTCTTTTAAAAATGTACATTTGACAGCAAATTCTCCACTAAGTTTTCTGGGCATTCTATGAAAACCAGAATGGCTTCATATAAACATTGCTTGGTCATTTTGATTCTTCTTCATAATTTGGGCAAAAAAAGTAAAAAGACAGTTGTTACTTTTAAACTTTGTGTGTGATGAGATGGTTGAATCCAGCCAAAGGTCTGTTTTGAGTGTGTGTGAGCATAGTGGCTCCTCTCAAAAAATCATTGTAATGCTGAGGGGAAAAGTAGGTGCTATCCTAAAAAAAGTGAGCTAATCATTTTAGCTGATGGTTTATGGCTCAAATGTAGTTGAGATTTTTTTTAATTGGCTTTTACTGGTTGCTTTCTATTCAAACACAAAAAATAAAAAATCTTCCAAAGGAATGTGGTGACAAATCGTGCAGTCACAAATACACTCGTCCTGTTCCTTCAGAAGTGCTGCTCTCCCACTTCTGCCCCCATGAGGATTTTTACTGCATTTGTTGTGATTTCTTTTACCCCTGGAGTCTAGAATGCATCTCCTCTACTCAGAATGACGTTTGTTTCCTAGAAAGAGAATATTTCAGTCTAGAGACATGGTGCTCGAATTTCTTAGCAAAAGAAACCTTCTGCCCTCCTCCCTGTAATTTTCTGTGGCAAATAATTAAATTGGCAGACTTGCTTTAAATAGTGCTGTGGATTTTGGTGCTTCTGGCAGGAGAATATGAGCGGTACTTCACTGAACAAGAAGTACAGCTGTCTCTTTTTAAAATTAAACAAATGCAGCCATCAGGGTTCTTTTTTTTTATTGCAGTTGAGTATTTTTCCTCAAAGGTAAATGGAGTGTATTTATTAAAATGTCAATGCTGTCTCAAACATGCATTAGAGCATTGTAAGGCTCAGCCAAAGTTGTATCTGGGAAGATCAAACCACTTCTTTTACAAAACCATACAGTGACAGGACAAGGGGCAATGGCTTCACACTGACAGAGGAGGTTTAGATTGGATATGAAGAAGAAAATCTTCCCTGTGGCTGCCACTTCATCTCTGGAACTGTTCAAGACCAGGTTGGACGGGGCTCTGAGCAACCTGGTCTGGTGGAAGGTGTCTCTGCTAAGGATCTGCTTAGAACTTCTGTTTTTTCAATCCCAAGATTTCATTCTCTGCCACTTCAAATAGTGACATTAAGAGGGATAATAAGTACAAGAAATCTGCACTCTGTGATGATCTCAGGGTGTGATCATATAAACTTTCTGGTTCAGAAATCTGGTGACAGTAACCTCACTGAGAGGGACCTGGGCTGCTGGATGTGCTTTGCCACATCTTGCTGTGTGACCTCAGCCAAACTTCCCCATTGTTTCACCTGTTTAGGACACAGCTCTAAAATAAGTGTGGTACCTCAGGGTGCTTGGACGAAAGGCCGTTGAAAGTATGAAGTGATGACTCTGAGAGCTTTGTTCTGTCAGGTTTTGATAAACTCCTGCATAGCCTTTTTTTGAGAGCAAGGATAATAGTAATGAACTAAGGCTTCAGTCCTGGTAGAGACATGGAGAGATGGCTGTGCCTGGAGGACTCAGCAGACCTTCAATGGAGCCTGTATATCTCTGTGGGTATTTCTTCTTAGGACTGGATTCCTCCTCTGATTCTTTATTTTCTATTGTATTTCATACCTGTGGATGCAAAATATAGCATGAGTTATAAGAAATCCGAGTAATGCAAACTCTAACCTCTATTTTGAAGGGTTTTTTTTCTCTTAATCTCGGGTATTTAATGAGTTCTCAGGTAGCCAGAATGGTATTTTTTTTAAATTGCTATGGATGTTAACTTAAGTATCACAAAATGAATGAAATGTCAGCTTCATATTTCCAAGATACTGAGTTCAAATCATCCTGGGTTGATTAAAATTGCCAGCAATTACTTTTCTATCAGTGCTGTTAAAGATTCAGGAGTTAACGCTGTTGTCTCTTAGGTAAGGCAGAGCATTTTCACCCACGTGTTCCACATATTAAGAGTTCTTAGAAGATTTTACCCATGTGCAATTACTTTTTCTTTGCATTGCCTTGTTAAGGCAGCCTAGGGCTGGAAGGCTGGCTCTGGGAAACCAAGTGGGTCAGAAAGCTGTATCCACGTTGTGGAGGGTGTGCATTTTTCAGTGCTCTGGGCAGTCTGGGTTTGGCTTGAGCCAAGTGTTGGCAGGTCTGGCTTTACCTCCGTGGAAACCTGTGTGCAGACAAGTGACAGTGTGTTTATTGTTATTATGTGACAAGTCTGGGGTGTTCATTCAGATTCAGCTCAAGAGTGAGACTAGTACAACTTCCCTTTTAGTTTAGCTGTCTTAAAACTTCCATCTTAGGTGCAGATTTTCTTTTTTTCCTTTTTTTTTTTTTTTCCAAGACTGTCCAGAGTGCCACATTGCAGGGCAGGCTCTTGGCACAGCTGCTGTGCAGCAGAGGTGATGGGACCTGGGGAAAATGGGAGCTAGGAATGTGCCTGCCAGGGAACTTCCCTGGCACTGAGTGCATCGTGGTGGTCTTGGGGAAAGAGGAGAAGCTGGGAGCAAGACTGCATTGAAGGGTTTGAGAGCAAGTCCTGTGAGGAGCAGCTGAAGGTGCTGGGGAGGCTCAGCCTGGAGAAAAGGAGGCTCAGGGGGGACCTTCTGGCTCTGCACAACTCCCTGACAGGAGGGTGCAGCCAGGGGAAGTCGGGCTCTGCTTCCAGGGAACAAGGGACAGGACAAGGGGAATGGCCTCAAGCTGTGCTAGAGGAGGTTCAGGTTGGACACCAGCAAGACTTTCCTCATGGAAAGGGTTGTTAAGTATTGGAAGGGGCTACCCAGGGAGGTTTGGACTCCCCATCCCTGGGGAGGTGTCGAGGGAGTGACTGGATGTGGCACTCAGTGCTCTGGGCTGGGTGACAAGGTGGGCATCGGGCACAGCTTGGACTCGATGATCTTGGAGGCCTTTTCCAGCCTGAATGGTTCTATGACCTCTGGTGACACAGACCTGCTCCTGCCCACCCCAGCCACTTCTCTAGGGAAGGAGAGGTACCCTCGTGTTTAAGACTGCTCATCCCACCACTTTTCCCAGAAATGATGTAAGACCAGGGCAGTGAGTCACCTATTTGCACTGACTCACTGCTGTAGGTCCTGGCTCTGAAGCATGGGAGACAACACTTAATGGAAAGATGGATCTTGTTTGGTGCTTGGCATAAACATTTGTAGCCTGATGGGAAAGATAAGGCACAGATACATTTTTTCACGCTGTATAATACTACCTGCATAGCAAAAAAATAATGTAGTGCCTGAAATGCTTTGCTTGTAGAGGATGATGGACTTTTGGGTGGGAGTAATGGGATGAATCATTTCTGTCCTGAAAAAGGGAATTGATGACCTCTCAGGTTACAGTCCTGCCAAGAGTGTTGCTACTGCTGCTTTCCTTTGGAGTTTCATTTTCACTTTTGGCAGCAGAAATAGTTGCTCTGTCTATTGTGTCAGCTGCAAATATTAAAGCATATAGAAGAGCCTAAAGTGAGTAATGGTTGTATGAGTCCTACTACCTTCATGGAATATAGTTTAAAAATCTGCCTCTTGAGAGTCTAAAAAAAAATGTTAATTACCATGTACCTATATTTCATTAGTTTAATCACCGTTCATTGTGATGGAATCTGTGTTTAAATTAGCAAATTACATCAATCCCAAGCTAAGACTACAGTGGCTGGGCACATGGCATGGACACTTGGGTCCAGAGGCTGTGTTTGACTGTGCAGCAGAGCCAGATCAGGACACTGAGTGCAGTTTGCCATTTAATGTCACAGTATTGGAGCCAGGTTCAAACCACTCATGACAGATATTTGCAGGCTGCCAGAACATCAGCATTCTGGAGTCCATGTATTTCCTTTTTTGATGTCATTCTCAATTTTGAAATAAATTATTCTTTTGAAGGTGTTCCTGTATTAATAGAACCTGTGATAAGTTTGTGTGCTTAGGGAGCTGTAGGTGGAAACTTAAACTATTAACCTTGACACTGTGCTTTGTGCAGATGCAGTGTGCTTTAGGGATGTAAATATGTATCTGCTTCTGTTATTGCTTGTCATTTGCTGTCTTGCAAAACAGATACAAGTTCTTGGTGATTGTTTTGAGATGGTAGTATCATATGGTACATGTAGGGTCCCCATTCTGGGGACCATATAGTAATCACAGAATGGCCTGGGTTGGAAGGGACCCTAAAGATCATCCCATCCCAGGTCCCTGCCATGGGCAGGGACATCTTCCACTATCCCAGCTTGCTCAGAGCCCCATCCAGCCTGGCCTTGGACACTGCCAGGGATGGGGCAGCCACAGCTTCTCTGGGCAACCTGTGCCAGGGCCTCCCCACCCTGACAGGGAACAATTTCTTCCTCATATCCAATCTAAACTCCCTCTCTGTCAGTGTGAAGCCATTGCCCCTTGTCCTGTCACTCCAGGCCCCTGTCAAGAGTCTCTCTCCATCTTTCCTGTGGGCTCCCTTTAGGCACTGCAAGGCCACAATGAGGTCACCCCAAAGCCTTCTCTTGTCCAGGCTGAACAATCCCAATTCCCTCAGCCTTTCCTCACAGCAGAGCTGCTCCATCCCTCTGATCCCCTTGGTGCCCCTGCTCTGCACTGGCTCCAGCAGCTCCCTGTCCTTCCCGTGCTGGGCCCAGGGCTGGATGCAGGCCCGCAGGGGGGTCTCAGCAGAGCGGGGCAGAATTGCCCTTTCCCCTCCTGCCCACGAAGTAGCTGGACCTGAAATAGGGTCCAGAGGTTCTGTGCTTTCTCCAGCCCTTGAATTCCTGTCTTCTGAGGAGGAAACCACAGAACACAGCACTGCTGGTGCTTTTTTGGACCTGTCTAGATGGTTTTTTCTACCATTCCCATCAATACAAGGCTTTGATAGAAATATTTAAAAAAAAGTCTAATACGTTCTAGCTGCAGTTAAAGAAAAGTTTTATTTCAGAAGTTGTAGGGGGATTCAGTGCTGAACTGGTCACTGAACCTTCCCTGGAGATACCACAAAATTCAGGGTGGGTGAGATTCAATATAATATTCAGCTGGGAGAAACACACCATAATTTAAGGGATGCCATACATTGCTGATACATGTATGGCATCCCTTATCTCATTACCTGAATGAGACTGTAACTTAATTTTTAAAGTAATAAGGTTGCATGAATGAGGCTGGACTGAGTTCTGCCAGATGCTTTTTGTGTCCAGAGGCTTGTAGACAACACACAGGGCAAGAAGCAGCATGCAGGTGTTGAACTGTTCCTCGTCAACAACCCTTTCTCCTTGTCAGTGGTGGCTGCACATCAAAACCAGCAGTTTGTTACAGGGACGCCTGTGTTCTGAAATACTCTGTCATTAGTTCTGAATTAACTCATTCACCCTTTCATTTGTGAATTAATCCCCTCTAATGCAGGCAAACATCACAGTTGTGGTTGTCTGGGTATTGTTAATCTGCGTCATGCACAGGCTGAGCACTAGACCTGGGTAATGATCTCGGAAGAGAACAGCTTTGTTTTAGAGCAGTCCTGAGCTCCAGGTGTGGTTGTTGAACTGTGCAAGTATTACTTCTACAAAACACTTTCTTTTATGTGGATCTTGAGTGCTGAGTTCATTATTTAGGGCTGTGTGTTGATTTGGAACCCTAAGCGAAGACAAAAATAATTCTTGGCAAGTCTATGCTTAATTCTTTAATTCACTTTTGGTCAAGATTGTTAAGAGCTTTATTCTCCTCCCCCCATCTTTTTTCTTTTCCCTTTTTTTCCTTTTGTCTCCTGTTATATTTAAGTAATTAATTTAATAGCAGAGTGAATAGAAACTGCACTCTGCTCGCTCCCCTAGTGGTACCTACTCCTGTTTGCAATTTTAGGACTTCTTTGAACTTGACTCTTTCTGACACAACATGAACATTAGTAGCACAACCATGATTACAAGCTGAAAGCTTCTAAGATTAACAAAATAGAGCAGTGAAGTGCAGCCTTTGTTCTGGGGTATGTTTTTACTTAATTTTTCTTCTCCAGGATTTTATTGTTAGTATGGTGTGCTATGGCAAACAGTATTAGGTTTATTTTTCCTGTAACAACACCAGTGCCTACTACAAACTATAAATCTTCATGGATCAATGAGTAATATCGTGAGTTAGCAAAAGTCTCTCACTTTATATCATGTACCTTTATAGACTTGATTTTGAAGAACTTTATTAGAATAAGCCTTAAATCTCTTTCTGAGAGTGTTGGCCAAGCATGTTAATATGCTGACAGGTTTAGGTTTTTTTCCCACTTTTTTTCCCCAGTGCCTACCTAGAGTCATTTATTTATAAGGCATTTGGGGTGATGGATTGCTGTTCTCATGCTGCCTGCCTTGTTTCACTGACTCCCATCAGTCAAGTCTTTCAGCCCTCACTCCTAACTTGGAAGTGAACGTGGACATTTTGGTCTCTGGCTGGGCCAGCCAATCGCCCTGGGATGAGCCATGAGCCAAAGCTGTTCTCCAGGCAGTGCCTCGAGTTTTTGTTCTCGATCTTTGCACTGGGAGCTAATTGTGAGAAAGTGAGAGCAGAGGAACCATTTCCAATGCAGTAGTTGTATCTTGGGAAGCTCTTTAGAAGGCAGCGTCTGATTTCAGGGGGTGCACAGAGTGTTAATCACCACAGTGCTGCTTGTTTCCTACAAATTTGGTGAGGAGTCCATGTGAGTGTTGTGACTGGAGGTCAGGGGCAGATCTCCAGCCTGAGATTAGGATATTTTTGTCCTTTTGGGAAAAGTGAGATGATTGGGCAGGTAGTATAAAGCAAGAGAACACATTGAATTCATTACTACTGATAACTACATTTGTTCCAACTCCTCCCCTCTGTAGTTGTATATATGACAGGTATTTCAGGCTTTTATGTGCTGAAATAAATCATTTGAATGATCATTTCTCATGAAAATGAATGTAGGTAATACATTAAAGTAGCTAATGATGTTTTTAAGGTTAATGGCAATTGTGGAGCTGTTCAGAAATTCATTAGCATTAAATGCTTTAAAAGCAGCTGATGTTTTACATCTTTTTGTAAGTAATGTTGTGGTTTTTAAGTGAAGTTACTTTGATAGGGGAAACTCTTCTGGAATGGGAGAATGTTGTATTTCAGAGTAGTGAGAGTGCTTAGAAAAATATCCCATAAGGGGTGTTGGAGGAGGAAGACTGCTGGGCTGAATTTAAGTGTGTTTGATAACAGCACAAATGAAGCCACGAACTTAAATTGTATTGTCAATAGAGCGCTCAGAAAAACTCTCAACACTTACGAAAGGACTCGAGCTTCTTCCTGAAGGCTGGGATACCCCAGTGGGGGATGTGGGAGCTGCTGTTACAGACGACAAGCTTGTGCAGGGAGCCTGATTGCTCGTTTGCAGTTCAGGCAGCCTCTCGTCCCTGTGCTCTCCTCAGTGAAGGTTCGTCACATCAGCAGCACTGCCACGGGCATCACAGGCTCTGGCCCAGGCTGGCTCAGTGTCTGAGCGAACTGGGGGGCACCAACAGGGGAACTGAGGCTCTGTCAGTCATTAACAGCTGCCTCTGACTGATTAAAGTTTAACAGCAAACACGCTGCCTCCACATCTGATATTTTTACATGGCTGTATGAAAGAGCTGGGACTCCTGTTCTTGTTTTTGTGGTCTCAAGGTTCATATTGGGTGTATTTATGTGGTGGTTACCAACACTGCCGCGTCACTGGCTTTATTCTTCCCTGTGAGGGTGGGGAGGCCCTGGCACAAGTTGCCCAGAGAAACTGTGGCTGCCTCATCCCTAGAAGTGTCCAAGGCCAGGCTCGACGGGGCTTGGAGCAAGCTGGGGTAGTGGAAGGTGTCCCTGCCTATAGGAGTGGGTTGGAACTGGATGATCTTTAGGTCCTTTCCAACCCAAACCACTGTGCCATTCCATCAATATCAATCCCTCCCAGCCTGCCGGCAGCCCCGGGGCTGTGCAGTTCCGCCGTTTCTCACGGTGTCAATCCTTCCTCGCTGCTGCCGCTCCCGCCCTGCGCGGGGAGGGTTTAGAGGCGACCTCGTTGATGCGCGGGCACCGTAAGTGAGGCAGCGTGTGCTACCACAGGGGCAGGTGCGCTGAAACAGCGTGTGGGGGACGGGGAGCCGCGCTGGGCTGGGCGGGAGGGTCCTGTCCCGCTCCTGTCCCTCACGGGCGGAGCGCGGCGCGGTGGCGCCCCCCCGCGGCCGCACTGACGCTGTGCTCCCTTGCAGGGCGCACCGGGCGCTACACGCTGATCGAGAAGTGGCGGGACACGGAGCGGCACCTGGCGCCGCACGAGAACCCCATCGTGTCCCTCAACAAGTGGGGACAGTACGCCAGCGACGTGCAGCTGATCCTGCGGCGCACCGGGCCCTCCCTGAGCGAGCGGCCCACGTCGGACAGCGTGGCGCGCATCCCCGAGAGGACTCTGTACCGGCAGAGCTTGCCGCCCCTGGCCAAGCTGAGGCCGCCCGGGGACAAGGCCATGAAGAGGAGGGAGCCGAAAAGGAAATCCCTCACCTTCACCGGCGGCGCCAAGGGGTTAATGGACATCTTCGGGAAGAGCAAGGAATCCGAGTTCAAGCAAAAGGTGCTCAACAACTGTAAAACAACAGCAGATGAGTTGAAGAAACTGATCCACCTCCAGACGGAGAAGCTTCAGTGCATCGAGAAGCAGCTGGAGTCCAACGAAGCCGAGATCCGCTACTGGGAGCAAAAGTACAACGCCAGCCTGGAAGAAGAAATCCTCAGACTGGAGCAGAAGATCAAACGGAACGAAGTGGAGATTGAGGAGGAAGAGTTCTGGGAAAACGAGCTGCAGATCGAACAGGAGAATGAAAAGCAGCTGACGGAGCAGCTGCAGGAGATGAGGCAGAGGATCCTGGAGTGCGAGAGCAAGCTCAAGGACTATGTGTCTCAGATCCACAACATGGAGAGTGGCCTTGAAGCAGAGAAGCTGCAGCGGGAAGTTCAAGAGTCCCAAGTGAATGAAGAAGAGGTCAAGGAAAAGATCGAGAAGGTGAAGGGAGAAATTGATATTCAGGGCCAGCAGAGTCTGAGATTGGAAAATGGCATTAAAGCTGTAGAAAGGTCTTTGGGCCAAGCTACCAAGCGATTACAGGTAAGGCTGTCTTTTTATCCATAGCTAGAGAAAGTCAAAGACAGTGACTAATTTCTCTTACACAAATCTGAAGCCCATGAAAGACAACACAAGAAAGTTTCCAAAGGGAATTGGGGTAAAAGGGGGGATGTGTTGCTTTCATTTTCAAATTGCATTTCAGTTTGTGGGGTTTCTTTTGAAGAGCAGACGGTTTTCATTTCACCTGTGTTTAACTTGCTCATTCAAACTGTCTGAGAAGAAAAGCAGTAATTTGCACCATCGTAGCCTTTTCTGAGGATAAACTTCTGATCTTCGCTAGGTTTGTCTGCCACCAAAAGAGATGAATTACAAAGAACAGTCCAAAAGCAGCACCTGGAAAGATACAGAGCTAAAGTAAAGTACCTGCCACCTTACAGGGCTTTGGTTTTAAAGAACAGCATCCCTCTTTTCCTGGCTGACTTGCTGGTGTTCAGGATTTTATTCTTCTCTACACCTCAGGCATTTGTGGCACGTGTGTCAAAAGAGAATCCAGTCCCTATTTCCTTGCTGAAGTTAATGATATCACCTGGAACTTGACAGAGCATGAAAGAATAAAGGAACTCCAGCTGCTAGCTGGATGAGGTGGAGGAGATTGGGGCTCCTGGGATTTTTATGTGCCATGTAAGATAGTCCTAAGGCACCACACATCAGTTGGAGTTGTGGTTCTTGTTGATTCCCGGGATTCACAGTTAGTATATTCTACAGTGCTGCAGTGGCATTAAGGTGATTCCACTGTGAATATATAAAGGGATTTTGTATCCTTACTCCTGCCCTAGAACCATGTCAGTATGAGCTGTTTTTACGAGATGATGAGAGGGGGAAAAAAGTAATCTTTTCATCCAAAGCAAAATGGATGAAAACCGTAAGCAGTTTTGGCCATGTTTATCTATGCTAAGTTTCCAGACATGCTGCGCTGAAGGATTTGCACCGATGGAAAGCTTCAAGTCCTCTTTATGTGTTTTATCTATCCTCAGTCACATTTACTGAGGCTATGATGGAGTTCAAAATATTTCTGGCTTGGTTCTTTCCATAGTCGAGGTTTCACTTCTTGGGAAAGCTCACGTTAAATTCAGATCTTCCAATCTTGTTCTAAACCTAAAGGTGCACAAATCTGGAAGTCCACAAGAAAATAAATGGAGCTCTGTATTATACNGGGGGGGGGGTAGAGAAATAATTTATTGCATACCTAAAGTTAAAGATCCCTGCTAAAGCAGCTCAATCTCTGTGTGTGGTAATAATAATAGTCCAAGACTGCTATAAGCAACGAGAGCTGTGAGTTTTGCATATTGTGACAGAAGTACAGAGGAAGATCCTAAATGATCATCTGTGCTTTGAAAGGGTGGTGAACCAGCCAGGCTTTGGCTTCATTGCACAAAACCCTTGCAGAGTGAGAAAGTTCTGTCCAAAAAAACTTAAATAGAAAACGCAACGAACAAGAAGAGAAAATAATTATACTCCTTTTAAGATCAGAGGAACTAAATGAGCTGTCCAAGCCATGCTGGACACTTCAGGAAGAAGTAAGACTTGGTGCCAGACTGCTGTTCACTTGATTATTTTTTCAGCATTCACACTAATACCTTTATTTGCTAATGTGCCAAAGTTTTCCTCAGGTGGTATGAGAAACATCTGCAGGTCATCCAAGAAGCAGTATAAAAATAAAATGCATTAAAAAAAACCCAATTAGGGTCATGGGTTGGACTCAGTGATCTCAGAGGTCTTTTCCAACCTAATTGATTCTGTGATTCTAATAAGTGCTAGTGAGTGTTGACCCGCTTTTTAAATGACAATATTAAAATACCTTTCACCTCTTCAATTTGCACTTGAGCTTTAAAAATTGGAGGCTTTCTCATCAAAAAGAGAAGCATTAGTTGCCCAACTGTAAATGTGGTCATGAAATGCTGCTTTATATGCTCAGCAGATGTTTTCTGTTTCCTGGCAGGACAGGGAACAAGAACTGGAGCAACTGACCAAGGAGCTGCGCCAGGTGAACCTGCAGCAGTTCATCCAGCAAACGGGAACCAAGGTGACGGTGCTGCCGGCAGACCCCGTGGAGGTGGAGGCCCCACATGTGGAACTCGAGAGAGGTGCAGCCCTCGGAATGCTTTGGGTGGGAGGGAGAAGGGGCGGGCAGTGCCTTTACTGCCGCTTAATGCTGGCACTCCTACGTGAAGTGAATGCTCCCTTAGCGAAGACATTAGCAAAACACTAAGAGAGCACATTGTCGAGTGCTTCTTTTCATTCCAAGGGTTTAGCAGGCTCTAAATAAAGAGCAGAATGTGGAGAACTTCTCTCCCACTGTGCCCGGGCATGCGTTTGTCCCATCAGCAACCCATTAAGCCTGCAGCTTTCAAGAGTGGCCGCCGTGGCTGGCTGCCAGCACGGAACGTGATTGTACATCTGACATTGCTGTTCGTCTGGCTTCTTCCTCTTCTGGTGGGGGTGTTGTCAAAGCAGAAAAAGGAATGTGTCTGGATCCCAAGAAATCCCAGACAGCAGCCGCCCGGGAACAGGAACTAATCCAGCTGGGCTGCCAGCCATGCAGAAGTCCTGCACAGATGGCTGTTACGGCGGGTGCGAGTTGACTTTGCCCCCAGTGAGATCAGTGCAGCCTGCACGTGCCCACATCTGGATTCAGAATTTCCTGGGCAGAACCACGGGAGCGTTTTGAATGCGTGTCAGAGCTGCTGCACCAGCACAGTCGTGTGCTTTATCCAGCACTCTGCTTCCAAGGGGCTCTTTGTTTCGGCATTCTTCTCTGCTGGGTCTGTCCCTCTGCTCAGAAGACTTTATAACCAGAAGGCACTGGGCGGCCAAGGGGGTGGGGAGAGAGGAAAAGACAACCAGGCCTTCAAATGCAGCACTTGTCGGAACTGTATCTTTTAAGTGGGCAGGAAGCTGAAGCTCTGGATGATGTTACAGGTTCAAGCTCTTTCTGCACATCACTGTATAAGTGTGTGTGTCTGTGTGCATGTTTCTCATGGGAGGGTAATTACTTTGCATGGGTTTCGTTCTGTTTTGAAATGAGCAGGAAGTGGACGCCTTAGATGTCCTCACTTCCTAGCCAGGCACTTCAGTAGTTTGTTACACCTGGAATTAGTTCACCTGTATTGCATTAAGCAGGAGGAGGAGAGGTGCTTTATGGAGGTCACCCCTGCTGATGACTTTTCTAATTGCCCTTTTTCTCATGCAGAGCCAACATTTCAGTCTGGGTCACTGAAGCGCCCTGGCTCATCGAGGCAACTCCCCAGTAACCTTCGGATCCTACAGAACCCCCTGTCATCTGGTTTTAACCCGGAGGGCATTTATGTATGACAGTACATACCTCTTCTAGAGAGGACCTAGCAAGGTACCCTGGACAAGATACGCTTTATTTTATTCTGCCAATGATGAATGGAAGAAGTTTTTCTTGTTTTGTTTTTTTTTGTTACACCACCGTGTTATTTTTTCTTCTTCCTCCAACACCACTTGGAGCCATACCCTGTGCACTGATGCTAAAGAGACAGGAACTGTCTCGATTCATAATTGGCAAGGATGACCTTGCTGTCAACACAGCTTGAGTGCAAAAACCTTCATTGTTTTTGCCACTTCAGAAGTGTTTGGGAAAGTATTGTTCCTTGTATAGGCATAAATGGAAGACTGAGGGTGAAGGAAACCGTGTATGCAACTTACCTGAGGTTTAATTTATTCCCTTTAATCAATGGACCTGTGAATGTTGACCTTTTATATTTTTATTTTTAACTTGTGAATTATCACGTATGGCTGTGTGTCAGTCTGACAAGGTGAGTTTAATTTGTGTGTACCAACATCCCCCATCTGATCAAGTACAGCAACCTGCAATGCAGAGTTCTGAGGGGTGCTGAACCATTGCGGTGGTTTCTCACCACTAACTTTGTTTATTTCTGTCGTGGGTCATCATATGTCATCTTCCATCCATTGCTACCTTTTAAGGCTTGAAAAGTGAGCTTGTGGGGTTTACTTGCTGTTGTATCTGCCTTGAATGAAGCACCTAGTGTTCAAAAGATTCATGGATTTTAAACCTTGGCTTGGTAAAAATATTTCCAGCATATGATTGAGGATGCACTAGTTAGATGATATTTTATTATATAGAATGTATATTTGAAATATTTTGCCACATTGTATATGCCTTTTGAGAAAAGAACAATGTAAGAAGTTGTCTTCATGTATCTTACCAAAAGAGAGTAGGAGGCTTTCACTGTGTGTGATTTTGTACTTTATTTTTTCCACTAGCCATTACAGTGTTCTTGTTTTGTTACAAATCTTGCTGTTGGAGGGGAAGAAAGACACAACACAAATGAGTATCCTCTTCCAGCCTTCCAGAATGCACTCAAGTTTTGTGAAGGGAAGAAGCCTGGCAGAGTCCCATGAAGTCAATAGCAGAGTTCTTATTGATAGGAGTGAGGCCAGGATTTCATTCAGCTCCCTGGTGGAGACATTTGGTCCCTTTGAAAGACAGTCACTTACAGAATGTAAAGCTTCCAAGCAGAAAATTCACACATTTGGTGGTCATTTTTCACAAAACATATGAAAAGAGAACTGTCACATCTTGATGTTGCTCTAATGCAATCAAAGCTAAGAAAGAATTAGACTAAAAGGCTTCCCTGCAGAAAGTAGCCACTCCCAAATAGCTCGTTGGTTGCAGGCCTTGAAGTCAGATTGCTGCAGGGGACACCAAGTTTGTGGAGAAAGGGACTGGCATCAGTGGGACACTGTAAACGTTGGGAGCTGGCCCCATGGATGAGTTAGGGAAGGGATGGGCCTTCCCTGGTTTGGATTTCCTGTTCTAACAGCAACTCACAGCATCATCCCCACCTTGGAGATCCCCTGGGCACGGCGGGGAGGGACACTGTGCCCTCACTGCAGTGCTGAAAACTTGGGCTCAGTCAGTGGCAAAACGACGGAACTCCTGATGTCCTCCTTGGTAGGGTCAGGATTTTAGCACTGCTAGGAAACTCCAAGCTTTTAGCCATAGAAAAATACTTCACTCCTAGCATCCTCTTGTGTTGATTCACTGATGTGCAGATAAATGTTAATTTAAGTCTCCTTTGCTAAAAAAGGAGCTTCCTGACAAATGGAAGTTTTAAAAGATATAGCAGAAGATGAAGGATTCGTGAGCGTTTAATGCATTTTTTTTCCTTTCCACTTACTAATGGCATCATATATTCTAAGAATGCTGCTGTATTTAGACTAACAGCAACAGATAAGGCTGTGAATATATAAAGGACCTTTCCAAATGGACTCTGAATTTTTACTGTTTAACTTATCAGGTCTTTTTTTTTTTTTTCCATCTTCCCTTGTGAGCAAACTGGAAAATGAGATATTCCTACCTGAGGAATCTTTGCATTGCTCACTCACCCATTTTACTGTTAGTTTATCACAATTCTGTGCTCATGTTTACTGTGCCCATAACTTTGTATTAAAAAAAAAAAGAAGAAAGAATGTGTGTATATATATATATATTAAAAAAAAAGTGTAAAATAGACATAGTTTGGGGACAATATCTGTCCAAGGTACTTGAGCATATATGCCTTACATTCTGGGTTCAATTTACAGAAATGAAATGGCCCTCTCCAGTGGATATCTTGCATCTTCAGCACCTCTTGAAACTGTTAGAGATCTGAGGCACTCAGCACCTTGCAAAGTCTGGCCCAAATTATGCTGCATGGGGGTGGGGGGAAACAGTCTTGTCCTGAGATGAAGTATTTTTAAGGCAGATCAGCATATTTACCCCAGCTAATGTTTTTGTCATAATTCTGTGACTGGTCCATCTCCCACAGATGTCAGTTTGAGCTGAATTGAGTTCTTGGATCGTAAAACCTGCTCTCTTTCTCTGCCAGGTTATTCTGTAAGACGGAGGGAGGAGGAGAAGGATTAAAAGGAGGAGTAAGAGCAGCTTTGGAGGGCTTGAGTTACAGCTTTGTAATAGAATTAATGGAGGAATTTGCCGTTTGAGTTAAAAAGTAGCACCTGCTGACTGCAGCAGCTGTTGGACACAGGGGCCAGCCTGGAGCTGGCTCAGGAGTGACCACTGCAGCACCACTGAGTGGCCCCTCCTTGCCAGGGCTTTGGCACATGTCAAGGTGATCTGAAAAACGTTTGCAGCTTCAGCCACTCCTGTGGCCAAGGAGAGGCTTTGGTATCCAGACCTGCCAGTTGTGAGACACTGACAAATTCCCCTGCCCCCACCATACTCCTCTTGCTTATTGAATTTCACCCAGGCTGAAGTTCCGTAGCATCTTCACCCTCTCTGTAAATAAACCAAAAAGAAATGGCATGCCCTTGCATCAAATTTGAATTGACCCATGTGTAACAGTTAGAAAAATTCCTCACACTACGGCATTCAGAGTTTTGCTTCTGATCAACTGCAGAAACTCACTCTTTCTTTACAACTGTACAAAAAGTCAATTTTCAGAAGTGTTCCAAACCTACTTCTGGGGCATTAGCAGAAAGGAAGCTACACATACTAATTTTAACAAGTGCCATATTATTTACTGGGCAGCATGATAAAAATGGGGTTTTTTGCTTGCGTTAAATAGTTGAATACACAAGCACTATTTTCCAGTGCACAGGGAATTTATATGGAGAACTCCTGTAATTTATTACTAATGGAAATTAACTGTGTTACCTCTCTCATCCATGAGGATACAGTTTATTTTTGCTGGAGATGCTATGTTGTTAGGGGAAAAGAGGGGGGTGACCATCTGAAAAGCCAGTAGGTTAAGGCTAAGGTGAACAGTCTGAACGCCTGAGCAAGGGAGAAACCCAAGTCCCACTCTGAAAAGTCAGCTCCCAGTATCTTTTAGTGGGACTTAGGTTCCCAAGTGCCTGAATTGCTTCTGGAAATGGTATGTTAGCTTTGAGATTGCTTGCTTTTCTAAACCCTGGCAAGTTGGGAGGAAGTTCTTGAAGAAGAGAACTACCACTACTAGCATTAGCAATATGCAAACATACGAGGTAAGAAGGAAAGAGATCCTTTAGTGAAATAAAAATCTCCTCTTGGGGCAGCAATTGCCTTGTTTTTAGCATGAAGAGTATTGCATTATTTTAGTGAACTGGGATCATATGAGTATGATCAAAGAAACATCGATCTTCTAATTTTTAGTGAGTTACCTTGAAGCATATAAATTCCTGATGTGCATTAAATTGAGTGAATTGGGCCTTAATGATACATGTAAATAACAAAACTGTATTCAGATATTTTTTTCCAGAAAATAGTCTCTAATGGTCTGTACTGTATTAAAAGAAGTGTCAAAGTGTTACTTTTATATTACACCTCCTTTTTTGTTTTTTGGGTTGTTTTGGTTTTTTTGGGTTTTTTTTTTAGAACATTGAAATGTGCATGTTTATTCTATTTGCTACAGTATTTTAATGTTTTGGATGAAGGCCATCAGTTGTATGGAGATGACAAAACAATCATTCTGTCTATTTATTCAGTATTGCTGCTTAAAGTTTTCAAAATAAAGCTTTCAACGCCAATATAGTGACTGATTGAAAGCTGTTCTAGCTCTCTTCAGGTGTTTTTTTTTCTATGTTTGTAGAAAACTAAGTAAGTGAAACTTGGTGTATGAGCTGTTATACCAGCGAAGAATTATTGCAATAATACCGGGAGGCTGGGTGTAAGTGTGTGTAGTAAATACCTAAATGTATGCATGCAGTGAATGCCTTTAGGTCCCTAAGTGGAGTGCTGAAGAATGTTAAATCCTTTGTGGTCTTGCAAGCACTTTACACATGTGATCAAGTACTGGTTAGAGCTTCATCCCCATGTGTGGTGCTTGTGAGGGCAGAACAAGGGGGTCACAAAGGATCAACTGAGAGCCCTTTGAACCAGATTGGATTTAAGCACATTCTTGAGTGTTCCACAGATGTGTTTCTGACTGGGGCCTAAAAACGTGTTCTGATACAAAACCCTTTCAGTTGCAGCAAGGATGCCTCAAGTGTAGCTGGTACCTCTGAAAATTTCAGTAGTTCTGAAATGGATCAAGTGTGCCTGCTGTACTTGTGAAGTGTGCCAGAATGCTGAGAGTGTTCACCCTCACCATCATCCCATGAAACTGCTAACTAGGGGTTCTGACTGGAACATCTGAGTTGCTGATGCTTTAACCTAGAGAAGCAACACAAACTGTGAAAACACGAGTGAGCATTTTATTACTGCTCTGCTTCAATGCAAGATGAAAATCTGTATTGTATGTAACTATATTTTTTTTCATTTAAAAAGCTTCTATTTTTTATTATTCTCATGAATGGTTGACAAAAAATATTGGATATGCTCCCATACAATAAATTCCCCTCTGAAACTTTGGGTCTTTACAGTTCATGGCTTGCTGGGATTGCACCGTTCATGTTGCGCATGTCTCACGACAGAGCTGCTGGGACTCTGTCAGAGAACACAGGACCTGAAGGCAGGGCCAGGGCCAAGGTTGGTGTGTCCAGCTGAAACAGTTCCAGAAATGGCCCTGTGTCGAGCATTAGGGCCACAGGAGCTCTCCTAAATGGCAATTTCCTTGGGGTGTGGGACACACAGCTGGTTGGTGTGGGGCCTCTATGGCAGACAAGAGAGCTCCTTTACTGTAAGTGTGCTGCAGTCTCAATCAGATAAAGCCCAGGCACTGCAAGAGAGAAGAGGAGCTTCTTTTCAGCTGAGGAACTGTTACTAAGATTAACAGTAACCCTGAAATGACAGAATTGGTCAGCGACTCGGGGAAAGTGTAACTTAAAGCAAAGAGGCAGATGTTCACTTGGAGGTGATCAGGGAGAAGAACTGAATGTGCAGATTCTTCCCACCAGAAATGCAGGGTGCCCTGATGCTTCAGGGAGCAGAAAGAAATTAATCTTTGAACACGGAGCAGAAGGCCTTTTAGGCCAGATTCAGGTGTAGTTACTGTGCTGAGACCAGAGAGGGTGTGAAGATTGCTTGAGATCATTTGAGCTAATCAAGGCTGGGAACTTGATACAGCTGGAGACTTGTGATTTAAGCCATGCAAATGCAGTCCTTAGTCTAATATCACAACAAATGGATTTTCCTAAGCTAACTGGAGCCTAATCTCATTAGATGTGAGGAGAAATGAGCTAACAGTAGTGGCCCTGTTGACTGGCAATAAAACAATGCCATGAACTCCACTGAAGCCCTAGCATGCGGCACTCTTGTTGTCAGGGCTGTGGAAGTTGTGGAGGCCCTGTGCTCCTGAAAGGTGCCCTTTTCCTGCTCCTGTGCCAGTCAGCTGGCTGGCTTTTGTAGTAACTAAGGTTTCCCAGCGTGCTCAGCAGAGCCAGGGCTACAGCTGATGGTTCTGATCTTCTGCTTCGCCTTTAAAGAACAAAGCGGTGTATTTGTATGTGGCTGCTGCAGCACTAACTAGCTCAGTGTAACTGGACCACTAATGAGTTGCGAAACCAGGCCAGATCAATGATCCATTTCGTTCAGAAGCTGTACTGAATTCTTCTGCCTGTCACGTCTGTGTCAGCTAGGCAGTATTCCTTTATAACCCAAATTTTTAATGATTGTTTCAACTAAGATGTCTGGTGTCTGAAGTAGGGCACAATGAGCAATGGTCTCCATTATTGCCTTGCTTGAAAATGATATATTTGCTACCTTTGATATTGTAGCTAGTGTTAATGAGTATTTTCTGGGTCAGCCACTGCTTCATCATTAACTTCCTCCAGAAATACTGGACAGAGACAATCTCAGTTGGTCTGTTTTGTTCCCTTGTTCCAAGTGGGTATGCTGTGTACTTTTTTTCCATCCTTTGCAGTGAGTTCCCTGTGCTGTCCAGGGCTGACTGGAAAGGAGCCTCTTTGGCATTTGCTAGTGCAACAAGGAACTGATGCAATCAGAGCTGATAAACTTCCCTGAGCAACCTCACCGCTTGTCTGAGCACCTCAGGCGCTGCCAGTGTCCTCGTGCCACTTCTGTGTGCCTCCCTCCTTGCTGCCACACAGACAGCCCTGGAGTTTCTCCCCCATGCAATCTGAAGTTTGATTTCTAGAGGCTTTTTGGATCTGAATCCCTGGCTGTGGAAAGGCTACAGGGATCTCTGCCATCTCTGGCAGAGGGAGAGAGTGTCATCACAGTGTCATCACACTTCTGTTCAGACATCTGGAAGCTGATGGAGGTGAAGTACCACTACACCAGACTGTGCTTATTGTTTCAGCTACACCCTTTGTCTTGTTCTACCCCTCTGCAAAAGGAGGAAGATAGTTGGTAATTGGAAGACTTAGTAGAAAAACACAGCATAAAAGATCTAATATTCAGTCCTGGGTCAAGTTTTAGGGAAGAAAAGTTTTCTATGATTTATTTTTAATGAGCAAAAGTTCGAAGAAAAAGTATTCAGAAGAGCTCCAGCTGGGCTTCTGGAAAGTGTACTTAAAAAACCCACCTTATTCAATGCAACACAAATGAGTGCCAATAATTACCTGCCTAGGTATTTTAAAAAGGAGGGCTTCTGGTTAAAACAGAAACAAAAAACAACAACAAAAAAAAGGGAGGGTGTTGGAAGGAAGGGAGTGAGATGTAGACCAAGTAAAACACCTTTAATCTGATTTGTATTTGCCTTGAAGTCTCTTCCATTGCCAGTGTGATGGAAAGTGAATCATCCAGCTTTGGAGCCAGTGACATGGTACCACAAGAAGTACCATCAGGAGCTATTGCTAAAATGAAATTCAGGCCAGCCTTTAAGTGGGAAATAACTGGAATTTCTTTGTGGTTGCCTGTGGAGCTTCTCCTAAATTACTACCTGTCACAGCTTTTATTGTGTGTATCAAACTGCTACTCATGAAATGTTATGTGCCCAGAACAGATGATTTGGCTTTAGCAGTCCCAGTCAGCCTGAGGTGAACTTTGATCGATGAGGTGGAACTGGCCCTCCTGGCACACTGAAGGGAAACCCCAGAGCGCCAGCTGACCTTTGACTAGGCTTTGTTGCTACAAAGTTGTCTTAAGTGTTCCCTTGAGCGGGCAGAGCTGCAGCGAGGCTGCCAAGACTGTGACCGGGATTCTCCATTGCCATGTCGCTTGTGTCACGCACAAAACGAGCGTGGAGGAGACAGCGACGCAGCAAATGAGAAAGCTGATAATGTCCATTAGCTGTAGGGCTGGGGTGAAAGGTTATGCCAGGGGCAGGCACCAGATAAACGGGTCCCCTCGACTGTGCCAACGCTGCAGTTCCCAGCAGGCCCACACGAGAGGGCAGCAGTACATGCAGGAGCCATGCACTGCGATGGGAAGCAGGTTTTCTAGGAATACACAGCACGTGGTAGGGAATTGCGTAAGGCTACCAGCATTTCAACTTTAAACGTGTTCGTTCAGAAAGGACTCAGTAATGCTTATAAAGAGAGATGTCTTAGTCACAATGTCGGTGTAACTGATGCACAAATGATGCCGTTCCTGAAGTTTCTGAGCAGGCCTGGAAGCTTTGTGAAACCTGTACAGATGTGAGTTGAAACATTCCGTTTTAGATACCATCCTGTGGCTGGTGTAGGTGCCCGTGCCTGGGAAGCTCTTGTTTCATTTCCCAGCTCCGCCGCAGATTTCCTGTGTGTGACCTTGGGCAAGCTACTATAATCCCTGTGGATTGGAGTCCCCCAGCTGTAAGCCTGAGATAATACTGCCTCATCCCCTTTGACTTTGTCTATATATACGGCAGGCCCCATGGGGAACAGCGTCTCGATTCCTGTTTGTTTGGCAAATAGTGCTGAGCACAATGTGGTCCTGAACTTGGCTGTGCCATCCAGATACTGCTGCATGAAGTGTATTTTTATATCCTACCAAGAGGGTGACAAGAAGTCACTCAGAGTTAGCTTTACCTTGCAGTGAGAGCAAAATGCAGCTGTGCTGAGGGGAGATGGGGATATCTGAAGGTGAATTCTTGTTTAGCTTTAAGCAGATTTCTTTTTCCAAAGGGTTAGAAAGGAAAGGCAAGTAAAGGAATAAAACCTCATTTCAACTTTTGCTCACCTCTCTTCTTGCAAAGTGCTGCTGTTACCAGAGGCAGCCTGAATCCTTTTGTAAGTGCTGCTTGGGAGTGTGTTGTATCTAATCGATAGAAACAATTGACTGAACAGGCTGAGATTTGCGTGGTGGTCCTAAATGTTCCAGTGTTTCCACAAGTGTTAGGATCTTCTAGCAATGCATGTAACCAGTAATGCACCATGACAGGCTGCCATCTCACAATGTTCCATAGATACCCAAGTGCCCTTTGGTATTAGTGGCTGAAGAGATAAAGCACACAAGTTAGAATTATAGGAAAGTGCCTTTTTTTGTTGTTTGCCAGCTCCAAAGTGTTTTCTACATGCTCCAAATAAATTTAATTAACTAACAAGCACCTCAGCTGCACTTACACCGGAGTCCTGCTCAGAATGTGCACCCTTCAGCATGTCTGAGCACAGAGACTCCCTGCTGCTCAGTTCTGAGGTGAAAGATCATTTAAAGATGTTGCCATCTGAACCCATTTCAGTAATAATTAGTGCAGCTGCTGGCATCTGACAGGGCAATGAATAATCAGTCCTGCAGTACCTTAGCTCATGTCCTGCTCAATAAAGTTCTTGCTGCTACCTTTGTACATTATCTGAGGAACTTTACAGCAGGAGGCACCTATTTCTAGGAACATCTCCCTCCTTTGGTAGGGAGAATGGAGTGCCCCCGGGGTGCAGCCACACAGGACAAGTACATAATTGAGGTGTTGTGAACAACTGCAAAAGCAGGAGCCTGGGTAGTGTGAGTACCTTGTTTAACATCTTTGTTCAGTGGCAGAAAATTAATTTAAAATTCCCAAGGAAAAAACTACTTTCTTATGTTACTATGACTGTGTAACAATGATCCCAATCATACATTTTTTATGTATGCACATATATATGTGAGTGTAGTCAACTCATTAGATGTCATTATCCCTTTTGTCAGCTTGGGAAACTAAAGCCCAGGGATGTCCAGGGCTTTCCCAGAAGGAGTGCAAGCCCTTCATCTCCATGTACTGACTTTTGCACATGGATCATTTGCTAAAAAGTCTGTTCTGCCCATCACAGAGTTGTCCAGCAATGGTTCAGTCAGGCTGGGGGCCATCTGGCCTAACATTCTGCCTCGAGCTCTATAGAAAGAGCTGACTGGGCACAGGCAGCTCAATAGTAAACCACCCTTGGTGTGGCGTTACCAAAATAACCTACTTGGAGAGGAAGCTTTCCCTAACCCTTCAGTCAGAGGTGAAACCTCTTCGTGATAGCAGAGGATTTATATCCCTTCTGAATTGAATAATGAGAGCACTTCAAAAGAGGTGGGATTTATTATTTTCTTTAGCAAGTGTTGTGCCAGGTTCAACCAATAAAGATTTTACCTTTGAGAACTAATTAGTCTGTTTCAAACTTAAAACTTTGCAAAACCAGTATCTTCATGTACCATTGATTTTAGCATGCTGGTTTCAGCATATGCAAGAGTTCAGCTCCTTGCATGATTGAGTCTGTTCTGATTTCCTCTTCAAGTAACTCTACTTAGTTATTATATTATTATATTATTGCTTCTCTTGTCAGCCAGAAGCTCACAAGACTCCTGTGATGTGGAGGTGCCTTCAGTCGAGGAGTCAGGCTTGCATCCTGAAGGCACTGCTGTGCAGGTGCATCAGGAACATCTGGGGAAAGGAGGAGATCCCTCTTCACAGGCTTGTACAAATAAAAATGGTTTGACTTCCTTGTGGCCTTGCAGTGCCTGAAGGGAGCCTACAGGAAAGATGGAGAGAGACTCTTGACAAGGTCCTGGAGTGACAGGACAAGAGAAATGGCTTCACACTGACAGAGAGGAGGGATAGATTGGATATTAGGAAGAAATTGTTCCCTGTCAGGGTGGGGAGGCCCTGGCACAGGTTGCCCAGAGAAGCTGTGGCTGCCCCATCTCTGGAGGTGTCCAAGGTCAGGTTGGAT
Source organism: Eulacestoma nigropectus (assembly GCA_013397775.1). Classification (NCBI taxonomy): domain Eukaryota; kingdom Metazoa; phylum Chordata; class Aves; order Passeriformes; genus Eulacestoma; species Eulacestoma nigropectus. Next base: position 725,684 of record VZTE01005517.1, on the reverse strand, counting down.
GGGGCTCTGAGCACCCTGGGATAGTGGAAGGTGTCCCTGCCCATGGCAGGGGAGTGGAACTGGATGATCTTTAAGGTTCTTTGCAATCCAGGCCATTCTGTGATTCTGTTCTATGATATGACTGTACCCACTAGGGAAAGTGCTAGGGTAGCCCTAAAGAACCAGGGTGCTGCCCCAGCCCAGGCAGCTTTGTTCCTGAAGGTACAGGTGGTGATCTCTGCAGAGAACAAAAGTCAGGGACATGCAGTACCTTCCCACTGGCTCTGCCAGGCAGCTGAATTGCCCTCTACCCCTTGGAATGCACTGCCCTGGGGTTACTAAACTCAAGCAATCCCGTGACATAACTGTGTACTTTTAAAAGCAGGTATTGCAGACTCTGCATATTCAGCAATCACAGCAAACAGCTGGACTGTTGGAAATGCCTTCTGGGCCTGGCAGGACACTGATGGGAGTGTGCTTCCCACGGCTGGCTCCTGGGGCATGGCACACAGATTGCTCTCAAAGGTCATTTTAAATAACTGTACTTACCTCGTCATTTACAACACCAGAATTAGCCCCGTGACCCGTTAGGCATTTTTCAAAGCCACTTCACGTTTTGCAGACATAGACATATCTTTATGTTCTTATTTCTGTGCTCTGCAGAGCAAACTGCACTCCAAACACAGCTTCTCTGCCGTGCCTGCAAGGAACAGGAACACATGCAGCCCAGCTTCACACAAACACATTTTCCTTTGCAGACAGACGAGGAGTGCCCAGGAGGATTATCTAATGATGGCAGCTTGTTAAGCAAACGTAGCTCCTTCTCTCTCAGAGATCAGGAGATGTTGAAGGAAGCACAGGCAGCCTTAACTCTGACCCTTGTCCATGCACATTCCCATACCCTTCAATTACCTTTGTAGCAGCTAGTAAGGAATTCTTGCTTATTCTACACACTTTTCTAATTTTTAAGCTTTTTTTTTTCCTAGTCAAGTTGGTCCATTTGCCTCTACACATTTCATTTCTGACTTCTCTCTGGAAAATGAAGTCCTGGTAGCAGTGCATTCTGCGTGACAGACCCTGTATGTCCAAACCAGAGCATCTGTAAGAGTCTGCAGTACTGGAGAAAACAAACCCACCTTACATTCATGATTTCAATTCCCTAACTCCCAGCAGCTTCTCCCTGGAACAACAGAGGGCACCACTCCTCACACAAAACGCTGGAAGAGGAGCAGCCCTGCCTTTGAGTCATGGTTCAGGACCTAGAATATTTGTCTCTCAGCAGGTGATTGGGATGGAATATTCTTCCTCCCAGGAAGTTCACCTCTGCATCTCCTGCTCCCTGTGCCAAAATCTGCTCTCAGAGACGTGTGCACTGTTTTTCTGGTGGATCTTGCCCTAGCTTGCACAGAATCATCAAGCTGTCACTTACTGAGAAATAGCTTTAGCCTGTTTGATTAGAATCTGCACTTGGGGGAAGAGGGACCCACAGTGCCAGCTCCTGCCCCAGCTCCCATGAAGATCTGTTTTTATTCCAGAGAGTTTACAACATAAAATGCATAAACATGCAGCATATCGGGGCTGGAGCCTCAGTTTCTCCTCTTAGGTGGCTATGTTATCTTTTGATCTTGCTGTTCTGTCCAACAGGTGCCACAGCACCAGTGCTGCCACCACCAACCGTTTTGAAATAAAGGGACGTAGAAGAGCCTACAGGAAAGATGGAGGGAGACTTTTTACAGGGTCTGGAGTGACAGGACAAGGGGGAATGGCTTCACACTGACAGGAGGGTTAGATTGGATATGAGGAAGAAAATGTTCCCTGTGAGAGTGGGGAGGCCCTGGCACAGGATGCCCAGAGAAGCTGTGGCGGGCCCATCCCTGGCAGTGTCCAAGGCCAGGCTGGATGGGGCTCTGAGCAAGCTGGGATAGTGGAAGGTGTCTCTGCCCATGGCTGGGGAGGGGAACTGGATGATGTTTAAAGTCCCTTCCCACCCAGGCCATTCCATGATTCCATATCACAGTAACAACATTGTTATTTCAGAAGAATCTAAGTTAAAAAACAGCCTCTACTAAGGTTTTCCGATTTATTAACCCTCCAGCTGATGCCCTCAAGGGCTGTAAACCTCTGGGTCTTTATTATTTTCTGTACAGAATTGGCCCATACCTGCATAATGTTGCATTCTGGTTGCTCAATGTGCATTGAGCAAACCTCTTGAATGCCAGGACTCTGAACCCATCAGCAGGCCTTTCTGAGAGGAGAGGGGAGGTTTAGGTTGGACAATGCAGAATCACAGAATGAGCTGAGTTGGAAGGGACTCACAAGGATCATCAAGTTCAACCCCTGTCCCTGCACACAGAATCCCCAAGAGTCACATCATGTGCCCAAGAGTTGTCCAAAAGCTCCTGGAGCTGTCAGGCTTGGGACTGTGACCATTCCCTGAGGAGCCTGTTCAGCGCCTCTGGGGGAAGAACCTTTTCCTGGTATCCAGCCTAACCCTCCCCTGACACAGCTCCAGTCGTTCCCTGGGTCCTGTCCCTGGTCACACAGAGCAGAGATCAGGGCCTGCCCCTCCTCTTCCCCTCGTGAGGAAGCTGCAGAGCTGCTGTGAGCTCTGACCTCAGTGTCCTCTTCTCCAGCTGAACAGACCAAGTGCCCTCAGCTGCTCCTCGCGTGGCTTTCCCTCCAGGCCCTTCACCATCTCTAAAACCCTCCTTTGGACACTCTCTAACAAATTAATCTCTTTCCTATATTGCAGTGACTAAAACCGCGCACAATAATCAAGGTGAGACTGCAACAGTGCAGAGTAGGAAGAATTTGTTCACAGAAAAGGCGATCAGACATCGGACCGGGCTGCCCAGGGAGGCGGTGAAATCACCGTCCCTGGAGGTGTTTTCGGAAAGGCTGGCCGTGGCACTGGGTGCCATGGCGTGGTTGACGCGGTGGTGTTCGGTCACAGGTTCGACTGGATGATGCCGCAGACTTTTTCCAGCCTCACTGACCCTGTGACTGTGCCAGAGGTGCCCCAGGCGCGGCCATTCCTGAGGGGAGGCGGGGCCGCGGGAGGGGAGGCGGAGCGCGAGCCGCGCGCCGGCCAATGGCTGCGGCCGCCGCCCTTGGCCCCGCCCATCTCCCC
>VZTE01005517.1:677628-706695 GCA_013397775.1 Eulacestoma nigropectus | reverse complement strand
TTTAAATTAAGTGGAAATCTGGGATATTTTACAGTCTTAGTAAAAACAGTGTGAGTCTTTAAAAGGATAAACCTAGAGCAACACTGTTGGACTTGCTGTATATGGCCAAATGGTACTGACCTGGATATTTATGGTGGTTACACACTACAGTGGGGTCCCAGGCTGCCACAAGGCCCATTAGAAAATGCAGTAGGAAAAGAACACACCGGGCAAACAAAACTTTAGGGTTTTGCTCTTCTTCTGTTCTTCCTTCACTGCACATGTAGCTGTGCAAAGGTGAGGCTGGAGAAGGTGAAGCACAGATCCCCTTCCTCCCTGCTAGCTCCAAAGGGGCAGAGATTTGCAGGAAAACTGAATGCATCTTGAGAGCACTCTGGGAGTGGCTGCCTGGAAGGAAATCAAGGAGCAGAAAACTACGAGAAAGGTGAGTGCAAATATTTTGGATTAGTGATAGGAAAATACCTTCCTGAAGCACACTCTGTAATTACAGTAAGTAAGAATGTGTCATTCATCACTTCTTAAATTATTTTCCCTCGTTCTCAGCATGGTGGGTTTATTAGAGCCTTGTCATTTTGAGCTCCTTCAGAATAAAGGAGGAGGCTGAGAGGTCAGGTGTGGGAGGGAGGCCAAGTCCTTCTAAATCCAAGTGTTCAAGACTGACAGGACAGTCTTCCTCCTCTATGAAACAGAAACCACCCCATTCCAGACACTTGGCTGCGGACAGGTGAGTGCTGAGAAGATGTGAGAGAAGTCAGAGGAGAAGCCCAGTGTGTGTTTTTGGGTACAGATGCTACTTGGAGCAGGCTGGCTCTGAGCAAAGAGCTCAACTCCTGTTGTTTGAGTCCTCCTGGGTTCTGGTTGGGAAGGGCTGAGCTTTCTAGCTAGAAGGACAGGAGGAGAAATCAGGAGATCTGTTGGTGTCTGTCTGCTTCAGCCACCACCCCAGATCTACTTGGACTGTGCAAGAAGGGAGAAGTCCTCTGCATTGTATAAACAGCACTGGACTGGAAAGCCAAAGTATTCCATAGGCATAGGCACCAAGTGCAGTCCAGCCCCAGACCACAAGCAGGACAGCACGGAGCTCAGCACAGACACTCAGGAGAAGGGACAGGCATGTGTGATGATCACTCAAACCCACTGTCCCAGAGGGAAGGGTAAGTCAGCCCTTAGACCCATCCTAGCTTGTCAGGACGTATCCAGGATACCTCTGGACCTTGTACCAGATGGGAAATACCCCCTCAAACATTGTGCCTGAATTCCCTGCTCTCTCCAGCGTGCCCTTTGCTCCCAGCCCAGATGGCAGCATGGTGCCCTGTGCTGGCAGTGCTCCCTGGGGCGTGCAGTACCACCGGGAGTACCCCATGGTGTGTGGGGCTCTGAAGCTCTGGCAAATCCTGCTTGCAGGGTCACTTGCCCGCAGTGCTATTCACCTCCCCGGTGCTTTACCAGGCTGCTGCAGCCGGGGCGGGAGCACCGCCTGCGTGCGAGCAGCAGTGGTGGCAGGCTTGGCAAGCCTCCCTTCTTCACAGGGAGACTCTCCTCCCCTCGATGAGCAGGTTTCCAGACAGCTGCCTTTTATGAGGACGGATTTCAGGAAGGCTCTAAACCCCAGCCTCGTTTAACTCGTCTCCCAGTGCTGTGCTCTGTGTCCTGCTGGGGAGGCATTGCATGACCCCTTCCAGCTGCCGGCAGCCAGGCTTTCAACGTGGCAAGGGGCCGGGCTGTGTCTGGGCAAATGTTTTCTTTGTGCGGTCAGAAAGCAGGGCTGGGCAGAGGCGCCGTGCCCGAGGCACATCCTGACAATGAGCCCCTGCCCACCCAGGCCACGCTGGGTCCCGATCTCCCACGTTGATGGCAGGGACAGCGAGGGTGGCAGTGACCCTGGGTCTTCCCCAGGAGCAGTGCTTCTTTCTCAGGAGCAGCAGGGACACTCACTCTGCTGGGGAGGGATGCAGGGTGCTGGAAAAAGAGCCCGAGGTGCATCACAGGATGGGGACAGTGCCACCCACACAGCCCACCTGTGGGGTGTGCTGGCCCCCGCTGCCTCCACGGCTCGGCTTTAGTGCTGGCCCCCAGGCAGAAGGTGGTGTGCAGCCTGTGCACCCCAGCAGGATCACCAGGGACCCCTGTCCACAGTCAGGCAATGCCATCGTTCCCTCCTCCCCACACGTGCACACACCCCACAGCCGTGAGGGTCCAAATCATCTTTTCATAAAAATGCTTTGCATGCCGGACCCCAAGCACAAACCTGCCATGCCTGCTGGTGGCCTTGGCAAAGAGAAAGGCATTAAATCACCAAATCCAAGGCTTCAGCATGTGCCCGTTAAAGCTCATGAATTTATGCTGAAGTTGGAAAAGGTCTGTGGTATGAAAAGGTCAGTGTTCTGTTTTATTGCCCTTTGCTTCCTTTGCCATCCTAACAAGGTGTGAGGAGGAAGCCATAGGCTGGAGGGGTGCAGGACTCATGGAAGTGAGCAGGTGAGGTGTGGCATCCAAGCCAGGCAAAGCAGTGGGTGATGCTCACCCCACCCTCGCACTCAGAGCAGAGTGGGCAGCAGGTCCCCACGAATCTGCTCTGCTGCGAGAAGAAGCCATGCAGCCAGTTCAGTACTTTCTTTGAACTTCACTCTGTGACTTTTCTAAAACAGCCGTGGCCAAAGTTCTGGCCACGGATCTCAGCACATGGTCCAGGCCTTTGCAAGGAGGTCTCACTTGAGGGATTTCCTGTGTGGTACAAACCACTCTTTAAAACCCTCAGTGTGTGAAGTCTTTAGCAAGGCAATAAGACCTTGACCAGCTCAGTTTTTTCCTGAAGATCAGAGGCACTGTGAGGTACAAATACCTGCACCTGCCCTGAGAGCTGAGCTGAGGTGTGGGAGCTCAGCTAGGCAGAGTCAGGCAAGCAGGACCACTACCACATCCCTACTGATACCCATCCATGGCAAGGAGATTGGAACTAGATGATTTTTAAGGTCCCTTCCAACCCAGGCCATTCTATGGTTCCGTGATTCCTCAGCCCCACAAACCTGAGGAAGACAAGAAAGCTTAGAGCTTTTTATTACCTTCCCATTTTGCAGATTAGCATTACCAGTCCTGTTATATTTTTCATTTTGAACATCTTTTTTTGGTGTAGCCAAAACCATCTAGAGGAGTTTCTCGAGGCTCTGCAGAAGGGAGTCAGCAGCTGGGTGCTGCCAAGTGCCTGCAGCAGGACAGTGTGTCTCCTTTACATCTCCATCTTCTGTGAGGCCAGTCCATCCACTCCCAGGAGCACTACGCTCAACAGCTGAGGTTTTTTAGCCTCCTTTCTGGGGTTGTCCACTGCAAGAGTCCCCTCAAAGCACCTGGATGCAGCTCAGTGTGGCAAAGTCCACCCTGGCAGTTTGAGATCCCCACTGGCACCAGCAACGGATGCCAGAATCAGGTGAATTTCAGATCTGTATCTTCATGCCTGGACAATTTAGGCCAGATGAGACAAAAAGCAGAGACTTTCTCCGTAGAGGGAGGAAAAAGACCCCAAGACGCCACATTGATATCATCACTCTGCTTTTGCCACTGTCTGGCAGCTGGAACCCTGGCAATAGGAGAGCTGGAGGCGGTTTCCAGCCTGGCTGGTGTGCAACATGGTGCCTTAGGGACCTATAATCAAAGTTTTGATTATTACCGTAACATTGGTCATAAAGAGGAAATAGAATGAAATAAAATGGAAGTGCAGCTATCAGCTTCCCTTGAGTTTAGCTTGATCTGTTTTAATTTAAATGGAAAACGTCACATAACTTATCTATAACACTCTCAAGCCCTAGTCAGGAACATATTGCCAGCACTAGATAGTGGCATGTTTTAGCAGCAATATGATGGACATAAAGCTCTTTAATACACACAGAAAACCAGACCTCAAATGCTATGCGAGGAAAATCATTTGGGCCTTGTCAAGAAAGTAGGGAGCTTGGGGCAGGAAGAAATGCACGGTGGCTCGCACGGAGTCTCATCCTGTACCTTGGCATCTTTTTATCTGTTTCTGAAAGTTCTGAATCGCAAGAATAGAAAACATCCATCGCAAAGGTGCTGTGAGGCAATCTTGTGCACGTGAAGTGTTTCGAAAGCCCTGGGAGCCTTGCCCAGCTGTCATACAGGGACCTCGGGCAGGGGGTCATTGCAGTGAGCTCCCAATCTCCCTTCAGCAAAACGGCCGGAGGAGCTTCACTCCCGTGCAATTTGTCCTGAGGGCAAAAGCTCCTGGCTTGATGGGCTCCTCCAAGATTGTTTTTAGGTTCATGAGAGATTGCAAGTGGAATAAAATTCGTCTTCCCCTCAAAAAGGCTTTGAAGAGGTGTGCGGGGTTTGTCTTCTGGAAATGCCCCCTGAGGGGGAGCCGGCGCCCAGCTGGCAGGGAGCGTCCCCGTGTCCTTGTGCCATGGCCCTTGGGAAGGCAAACCTCTTCCAGCTCCCAGCAGCACACTCGAGTTCCCGCTCGATGTGGAAAGCACCAGGCTGGTGTGGAGAGCGCCGCTCCAGCGGCCTGGCACCGATATCAAAGGCAGGTACGCGGCCTTATTCCCTCTCGAGGCAGCTGCAGGACGGCGCCGCTTCCCTCGGCAGGGGGAAGCGCGCGCACGGGGCCGGAAGCCATCATGGAACAGCCAGCTCAGGAAGGGGCCAGGGCCAAGATTTTGTTTTTAACCTGTTTCTTGTTTATTTAAGCCTTTGAGGAAGACGAATAAAAGCAGCCAGTGAGCGAGGCGGACTGCGTTGCAATCGGAGCTGCGTGTGCTGGCCGGGCCGCGGCGAAGGCGGCCTGTGCGACAGCGGACACCGCCTGTGCGACAGCGGACACCGCCTGTGCGGCCGCTCCGCAGCCCCACAGAGCCACCAGCGGCTCGCACAGCGGCCAGGCTGCTCAGGGAAGGTGTCCTGGGCACATGCACCTCGAGGCAGCAGCAGCCGCCGCTTTGGCTGGGAGAGCTGTGCCGCCTGCGCGCCAGTGCCGCGGGCTCAGGGCGCTGGAGCTGCCGCTGCTGAAGGAGGAATTAGGGGCACAGATGTTTTGGATATTTTGCGCGGAACGAGTAAAAGTAACTCGTTCCCTTTTGCAGAGAGGCATCGGTCCCAGATGCCTGGTGCCTGCTGGTGCTGCCTGTGCCACAGGGCTCGCTGCCTCCTGCCCGAAGAATGGGGACGGGCCGGTCCTACAGAGCTTCTGTCCCTCTGTGCAGCACCAAGAGATGTAGCACTGCCACGTATTTGATGCTGCAATGGGACAGCAGCAGACTTGCCGTGATCAGCCAATTTGTGTTGCAGTTCACATATCCCTTGCCTCACTCCCGCTCCCCCAGTTCGGACTTCGGGTTTTGCTAAGGGCGCTTTCATGTTCCATCAGAGCAATGCTTACCAGTGAGAGCAGTGGTCCAGATACAAGCTGTGGGGGAATGTCTGTCCCCCCTCTCCCATCTGGACTGGCTGCTACTTCCCCTGTCTGCGATCTCAAAGTGCATTGTTTTGGGAGAACACTGCTTTGGGAACCCCCAGCTGTTCTCACCAGGTGTTACAGGAGGTCTCAGCAACACAGAGCTGGCAGCTGGAGCCGAGACTGGGATCACTGGGATGGAACTTGAACGAGAATTTGACTGTAGAGCTGGGAGAAAAACCCACAGTTTCCTGTTGCAGAAAATGTAGACTCAGGTAGAGGTGTCTGGTTGTTTTTAACAGGCAGAGGATTAGCCTGTTTGAAGTCATCTCGATTTTTTAAATGGTAAATAAGATGTAAAAATTGGATTATGTGAAAATGTCACCATGGGGAGGGTCTGATTGGGGCTTGGGGTCAAAGTACAATGTGTGGAATAAAGTGAGAGCATCGTGGGTTTGGATCCTCTAACTTTAATCAGTAAGAGCTACCTTCACCTCTTAATGTCATTTTAAAAGGACCCATAAGGGGCACTTGGTTTAACCTATTTCAAAGAGCTTTAAGCCAATGTTAGGATGCTTTTCTGAAATGCTCCATTCCCCTAAGAGAGTAGATGGACATGTCATAATCTATTTGTAATTCTCCTTCCAAGTTTGCCTAAAAAGTAAATGAAGCCATTACAGAAATTCAGCTGACCAAAAAAAAAACTAGCTCTGGCCAGTCATTTCAGGCTAAGCTAATGCAATTATCATTCTTATCCATATTGTCATGCAGTTAGTCCCGCTGAGCCTAGCACTCAACTGTCCTGATTTTTCATCATAAATTCTCTTTGTTCCTCTTCAAGTATTACTCCTGATTAAGGTCTGCGATTTGAGAAACTTAATGTCAGATTTTAAAGTGACAGCTGATTTTTCTTTGAGCAAGTTTGTTTTGTATGGATAAGCTTTTACACAGCATTGACATATTTTTGACTCCTCTTTACCTTTCAGTTTCCTTTGTAGATACTCTTCTTAATGTCTCTGAAAAGATTGTTGAGCTTGTGCTCTCAGAGAGGGTAGCAAACCCTCTCGCAGGTGGTGTTGTGCAGCGGGGGGCAGACATGAAATGGAAGCAGGCACCAGGAATGCAAATTCCCGCTGCAATTTGGGTCACATGTCCAAAGGGAATTATAATTCCTCACATGCTTTCTCACACAGCAGGACACAGGACCAGAGGGACTGCTGCCTTGGACTGGGCTCTCAGCTCATCTACTCCCCTCTCTTCTCTCTGAAGGTGCCCAGTTGCCAAGTCCTGTAAACCCAGAACGAGGAACACCAGAATGGCCAATCCTAACTTGCTTATAGGAAAATATTTTCCTAACCCTAGGCATATGTTGCTTGGCATATCCCCTGAAGAGCTCTGGTTTATATCCCTTCTGCTTGATTATCTCTAATGAGGTAACCCTGGAGATACCCACAACCTTTATAAATGCCCATGCATTTTTTTCAGGCCTCCTGAGCTCTGTGTCTCGGCAATCTCCCGTGGCAGTGAATCCCAATCTTGAAATGCACTGCTGAGCACATCCCCATTCCTCCTGCCATTCACTGCTCATTTTTAAAATCAAGTCAAGCATTCCCATTCCCTTTCCCATTCCCATTCCCATTCCCTGGACTTTCTTGCCCCAGCTTCCCTTAGGCTTTGCTCTCTGCTCTCTGTATCCATCAGTCAGTACCACCTTTATTAATATTCCCTTCCACCCCATGATCCACCTTTGCACAAGAGCTTTCCCGTCCTTTTGAGCAGGAATCTCTTTGGCCCTCGAGGCACAGAATTGCCTGCCCTCCTGGGCATCCCTCTCCCTCCTTTGCTGCTCCTCACCAGGACTGCAGATGTGGTATGGATTATTTTGAGGTCTGGGCACAGGGACCCGCACTGTAGATAAAAGTGTGCTGAAATCAGGAGCTGTCTCAGCCAAGTTACTAATAAGATTTGCTTTTGTTACCCTGATCTGGGTCAAGACCTACAGCAGGGATATCAGCCAGGGTCTGGCAACTCCTTCCTGCAACTTCTATTTCACCCTGGCAAGCCAGACCTCCACCCTCACCTTCTTAGTGTCACTGAGGCCATCGACCTGCCTGTGCCAGGACTCATTACACAGCTGCACAAGGCCTCGCTTCCACCAGAGACCTCATTTTGTGAAGGAAAATGTATGTCCATAATCCCTGGTTGGGATCCGCAGTGCTGGCAGCGGGCAGTCTGCGGGCTGATAGAACAGGTGTAAAGAGAGTAGGAGAGGGATTATAAGAGCTATTACAGCTATCAGAGAGACAAAAAAATTAATCTAGCACAGACATGGTATTCACATGGCACGTGGAGAGCCATGGGAGTGAGGGTTTGGCTGGCAGCATCCCTCTGACAGTGCCTGTGAGAGTGAAACAGATCCTTCCAGTGTTCCCAGTTCAGCTTTGGGCTGTGGCTGCCCAGAGAAGAGCTCCTGGGCTCTGGACACCGTGCAAATCCAGCAGGAAGCTGCCAGAAAACACTGCTGTCACTGCAGAGGAGGCCCTCTTGTTGCCCATTTAAGCTGCTTATGGATGCCTGAGACAAAAGGCTGTTTCTGCTTTTGCCTTGTAGATGGAGCTCAAGGTTGGACACTCCCAGAGCGGTGGATGTCCAAGGGCACAGCTCCCCGTGACTGCGCCCATATAACGTGGCCTGTGCTGGCAGTGACACTCACAGATACCACTGACATAATTTTAAGGCTGGGTGAACACACTGCAGCTGGAAAAATACTAAAAAAATTGGCATTTACACACCTTGTACAGACAACTGCACTATAGGCAGCTCTGGTAGGGATGTTTGCTTTTCAGGTTACTCAAGACATCCCATTATACAACCCCATTTTCAGACAACTAAAGCTTTGCCAAGCGTTTTGAGGTGATTTTTTCCATGCTGTATGGCTGCCTCTGACATCTTTGAGGGAAAGATCCAGCCGAATGGGCTGGGCCAACGCCTGGCACCGAGCACAAGAGGAGAGGGCAGAAGAAAATGTTTTGCACCACGTGAAGTGCTTCTGGTGACCTTCCTGCTGAATGGCTTGAGCATGGCCTTGCTTTACAGCAGGGGTTTGAAATTTGGCACGAGGGCTCAATGTCATGTCAGGGCTTTGCCATGGGTCTTTCCATCGCCTTCCATCCTGCACCACCTCCCTGCTGCTGCCAGTCCCTGGGTCGTCTGAGGGGTCTCACCTGGTACCTTCTGGTTTTACAGCCCTGCTCATGAGCCATGGGACTGCCAGAGTGGCGTGAGACCATGGGATTTCTGTCCTTTTGTGATTTGAAAAGCTACATTCAGAGAGTTGTGTTAGAAATTATTACATCTGCGCAGTGAATTATTGAGAGGTTTAGAAGTGCCAGGATTGAAATGTGTGAATTCAATTCACTGTCCAAAGCTGGTTTCAAAGAGATATCTGTTGCTGCTTTCTTCATCCCACACAGCTGGCCTTTCCATCTGAAGTTTCCTGTAGTTTTAGTTAAGACACATTGATAACCCTCAACCTTTTGTTGCTTTTTTCAACATGGGTTGAACTGGAAGTTCCATATTTGAAACCAGTTGAGATTTCATGAATGTTGCTGTGTATTCTAAAAGAAATACTCTTCCTTGCCTCTTGTGCAGCAATGACACGGAAGAGACGTTTAGGAGAGGGCCCCACCGTTTGCCATCAACCCACCAGTTTCTGTCAGGATACCTGAGAACCCCCAGGCTGGCACTGATGGGGTGCAGCTCTATGAATGGTGGTCCTGAATCACAGGATGGTCAGTGGGTTTTCAGCCACACGGACAGACCCCATCGTAATTGTCCCTCTCTGTTGTCTGATTGTTGTCTGTGAACTGATTTTCATAAATGTCACAGTAACAGTGCTACATGAGCAGGCAACTGAAGTTTGAATTTCCCTGGGCATAGTGTTTCTAATATACAGCTAATAATTCCTCTGCAGCAGAGGAATTAAAGGCACGAATGACCTTGTTGTAAAGGCACTTGCCTGGGCTCAGATGGCAGCAGGACAACTCCCACCTCTGCCACAGGCTGCCCATATGACCTCAGACAGGCCTCAGCCCAACTCACCAGGCACATTTAGCGATGCACATCCCATTGGCATTACCTGGAGGTAAGCACCTGAGCACCCTGTGGACCTGCTACACTGAGGGTCCTCAGGAGAGCCTTTCTGTCATCATCTGGGCAGCCTCTGTCTCCTCTTACACGACCAGTGCCCCGCACATCTTGCCAGGCTGGGGACTTTGTGCTGCTTTGCTCTTCTCACACTGTGGGATGTCCCAAAGAAAGAGAAAGGGCTTGGAGAGAAGGACGAGTCCACAACTGCAGAATGAGATTTTCTGGAATTAGGGACCATTACCAAATATTGAGGAAGCCCGTGGGTGCAGCGAGCTGGGATGAGCTAGAATGGGGTAGAGGAGAACCCTGCTTTAACACGGGTCCTAAGGAACGGGTAATAAGAAATTAATAGTAAGAAACACAGAGGATCTCTGGCAGGAGGGAGTGACACAACAAGACAACTGCAACTGCACCTTTGACTCTGCTGTGCTTGTTAGAAGACTCTGCTTTCAGCATCGTTCCATGATCACAGTTTCCCTGTCAGTGCACAGCTCCATGGGTCTCAGTTACAACCTGTGGATTCCTGAGGGACTTGTGCAGGTGAGGAGCTTAGCTGTCTTAGGTGTAGCCAATTTTGGGGTTAATACTGATGCGGAGTGAACTTAGGCATTCACAGCTAAGTAAAAATGCTACACTTTAAAATAATTTTTGCTAATTACAAAATCTTTAGTGGCACTATTTTAACTACATTTTCCATGTTCCATTGGGATTTGAACTCTTTTAATTTCCCACTGACTCTCTTGGCACCATTTAGCATATCAAAATGGCCATGAAATTAAAAAACCTTGGTCATTTTTGCTTCTCTAGGAATTAATGCTGGCAGGAACAGGAAAAAGTTTTGCTGCAGGAAAAATGTGACTAAATTCAGGCCCTTTCCCTCTTTTTTCCCCCATGAAAGGACATTATGTTATACTGCTGACTGACCCAGAGGAGCACAGGAGCTGCTCTGGGCACAGGCTGTGATTGTTGTGCCAGGAGGAGGATGCACAGGGCCTCGTTTCCTTGTCCCGTAAGGCTGGACAGTGAGTTAGTGCTAAATGACATTCTCTTGGCCTCAAAACGAGTTAGTACCTGTCAAAACCAGTACCCTAGTGTTTTAACTCCCTCTCTGGGCACTGGCCACCGAGATGCAGCGATGTCAGACACCAAACCAGCATCAGAATGAGCGTTGGACCTCAAGTGTGTCATTCCCAGGTTCCTGTTCTGCCCCACAAACTGCATTGCTTGCCCCTGTAGGACAGAAATGTCCTTTAAAAATGGTGAAAAAGAGAGGGGGGATCTGACACTTCTCTTTGGGGCAAGGTAGAGTGCATTTGCAGCGTCCTGACATCGTCACAGCAACCCAAACACACAAACAACATCACTCTGTTAATTTGCAAGAAAAATGGCTCCGTTATTTAGCAATGAAATCTCCAAATCAGCCTCTGACAGTCACTCTGAAAAACGACGTAAACATTCAATGCAAGAACAATCAAAAATACATCAGATGTTATTTTTTTTTTAACTGAGAGAGAAGACTCAACATCCTTCCACTGAACTCATGTCTGCACAGATCAATGTCAGCTCGTATTCATTTGCTACTTCTAACTGTGTGCGTTTATTCCTGTTCCTTGGGTCTTAGTCACCTCGCCACTGTCATGGCTTTGTTCTGCATGCTCTGATGAAACTGAATTCTGGGTCTTTCTCCGGAGCACAGGGCACATCATTTTCTAGTCCTTTTATCATCCATACAGCATCCTATGACTGGCCCTGCATGCAGCCCTCGCTGGCAGCCTCGCTCTCTTCTCTCTCTTTGGAACAAGAGGGTATCCAGGAGAGTTATCACCCTGCCTCCGCCACTGGATCACTTGTGGACCCTGTGCACATCATGGAACCTTTCCTTGCCTTTTCGAGCCACGAAGCTGCATCAATCCCCGGGGGAGTGAGCCTGGCAGCAGGGATTTGTTCTGTGTTTGCTTTCCCCACTTGTAAACTGAGCATCATAATACTTGCCTAGATCAAAGGGGGTACGGGGAGAATTAAATAATTAATGTATGTAAAGCACTTTGAAAGATGAAAGATGCTATATAAGTACAAAGTATTAACTACAAAAAAAAAAAAAAAAAAAAAAAAAAAAAAAAAAAAAAAGAAACCCAAACTGGTTACTGATGTAAGCCTCCAGTTTGTTCTGTAAGAAATGCGTGAAATCAAAATAATTGCCACTAACAAATCAGGAGTTCGATTATGGCAAGCCCTATCACAGCTAGTCAGGAGACTGACAGCCTTGCCTTCTCCTGTGGCTGAGTTAGGGCACCCATGTGAGCAAGAAGGCTCCAAAAGCATACCCATAATGGGGATTTGGAAGGCAAGGCACTTCCTGCATCACTCAATCATCTCAAGCCCCATGTCAAATGATACAAGTCAAAAATTTATGCTGCAGTGCCTTACAACAAGCTGTTCCTCGCTGTTCCTCCGCCTCGCTGCTCCAATGGCCAGAAACCTGCCTCTGGTTCCCAGGCTAAACGCACTCACGGCCATTTGTATCCATTTGTCCTCGTGCCAACATTGTTTTAAGTTTAACACGGGATATTTATAGATCAATCGTGTCCTTTCTAACCTCTAATGTTGTTGGGCTGAACCAGGCAATCCCTTTCAGTTTCCTATTGTTATGTAGGGTCTGCAGCCCCCACTGAGCACCCTTAGTTACACTTGGCCCTGTCGCAGTTCATCTTTCTCTGATGGAGATGAATAAAGCTGAGTGCAGCCTCCTCACAGGGCCCACCAGTACTTGTTCTCCATCACCAATACTTTTCAATCCCCTGTGGGAAATACTCAATTCATCCTCTCTCGCATTTACCTTTTTCTATGCTGCCATTTCAAGGCAGTCCTGTGACCAGCCAAGGCGCCTGAGACTTTTTATTTTCCCAGAGAAAGTCTGGCCCTTCAGCCTTACGTGCCAAACCTTACATTTGGCACAACTGAATTTTGTCCTATTCCCATTGTTCCCACCCTCGAGGTCACGCAGTTCTTCCTGTTTGATAGGCTGGGGCCTCTCTGTATTGACAAGCGCTCGCATGTCTGTGTCATCAGGAAATCTCACCACGCACTCCTCCCTCTTTTGTGTGACAGAAAAATATGGACTAAAAGCAGTCCTCAGGCAGCCCTCAGACAGATCCACCAGCAACTACCTTCCAGATCTGCTTTCAGCTCACCTTGCTTTCACCTCCTGCCCCACTATGCCTCACCTATCTTGCAGAGATGGTTGAGGTTCTTCCAGAGGGAAAGATGGTGCAAGTCCGTAGGGCTTGCCCGACCCAACCGATGCTTTGGAAGTGGTTGTGTTCCCTTGGGGACGTTGCAAAAGAGAGTCAGACAAGTTGCGAAGCTCTGACATTTCATAACAATGTCAAGCCAGGGAAATATAATACCCAGGGTAACATGGGATGGGAGGGAATATTCTTCAACAT
Organism: Eulacestoma nigropectus; assembly: GCA_013397775.1. NCBI lineage: Eukaryota > Metazoa > Chordata > Aves > Passeriformes > Eulacestoma > Eulacestoma nigropectus. Next base: position 693,696 of record VZTE01005517.1, on the reverse strand, counting down.
CTGGTGGAGCACATGCAGTAATTCTGGCAGCACAGAGAGCTCTGTGTCCTCAAGAACCCTCTTACATTACAACATGAAGCCATGCTGGTATTGCTGCTCAGAGGGGAACTGAGCCCAGGTGGAGGGCAGAGACCTCCAGGGCCAGGGGGCTGTTCCAGGGGAGAGGTGGGCAGAGGTGAAGAGTCCCAAATCTGTCACATAGCTCTAGCCTAGACCCCAGGCCTCTGTTTCACCTCAGATGAAGACTGGGCAGCTTTGGTCGTTTGTGGAGATGATTTATAGATGGTTTACATCGATGCAGCAATGCAGGAAGCAAAGGGATACTGATTTCTGGGAGTAGCCAGCTCTTTGTGAGGCAGAAAATTATGGCCCAGCATCTACTGGACCCTGTAGTTTCTAAGATAAGCTCAGGAGGAGACTGGAAAAGATGAACCCCAGTATCCTCCGGTCTCCTGTCTCCAGGGAAGATCATGGGGTCCACCTTTGAACCAGCCAAGAGGTAAAGGCAAATCTTGGCCATACCAAGGTCAGCAACCAACTTCAGTTGGGCTGAAGAAATCAGCTCCAGCACTCAGGCACTTCAGGGCTCCAAAGATGATTCTGAGAAAAGCCACCACTTACGGTGGACCCTGGTCGGAGGAAAGTCACAACCACTAACTTTTGAAAGACTGACTTCTCCTCAGAAAATTCTAGCTAGTGCCTTCCAGAGGACCTGAAAGTGTATTTCAGGCAACTGCAGTGCGTGTGAGTACATCCGGCCCTGAAGTACTGCTGGAGCAGTGAGTAACACCGCGAGACTGCCCAAGTGCCAGCGTGAGACCTTGAGCCAGCTGCAGAAACAAAGCCCTGAGTGTCTGTACGTGCCAGAAAGTGCAAGAAATGAGATACGTGTGAATATGCTCCACAAAGTTTGTCCTGGATCTTTGGAGAGAACACCTTATTAGAGCTGCTGGTAGCATTACACCAGCTTGGAAGCAGGTTTTTTTTCATGTGCCTCTTGAAAAGAAGGCCTTTCCAATTTTGTTACAAAACATCCACTTGTATGGGACAAGCTGAGCACATTTGGCACCCACTGCAATGAAGCTCCTTTGTTTTATCCCTCTCATTAATAAAAAGTGAGAGCAGGAGCCCTTGCCCTTCCCTCTGCTGCCCACAGTGCCTATGTCGTGGTGTAAAGCCACAGGCAGATTTCCTTTCTGTATATGGTTTAAGGCAGTGTCCTGTGCCCTGCATGTGCACGAGGGTGTGTGAATGCATTCCTGTGAGCACATACACGGAACAGACTTAATTGTTATCCTCAGCAAGAACATGGCTGAGAGGATTTGTCTCTGTTTAACCAGGTAATAATTAACACCTGGTGAGAAGATCTAACAGCCGTAATATCTCATTAACGTATTTTGACGGACGATAACCTCTTCAAATATGCATGGAAGAGAGAGAGGACCGGCTTTGGAAAGGGCACAGAGAGTTTGTAAATTGGTCATCCCTGGTTTTCAGACTCTTTAACCCTGCTCAGGGAGATGCAAAGGTCTCTGGGCTGGTGTAAAATACTCACCAGAGCGCGGTGATGTGTAGAGCAAGCTGTAGCCCTTAGCTTTGCTTTTGTGTAGTATTGCAGCTTCTCTCTTCCTACTTTCCCATCCCAATTTTGAGGGACTATCAGTTGTAGCCCCTAAGGATCCTCTCCAGGCCTCATGCAGAAATGTGATAAAATATGCCTTCCACCCCAAAGAACCTGCCATAAGAGTAGAAGACGAGGCAAGAACAGTCAGATCATTATGAACAGCTTAAGCACTGTTAAGTTTTATACAGGAGACCCCCACAAATGCCTGGGCCACCATATGGATTCAGGGCACCACAGCTGGAGGTGAGGAGCCCCAGGCACGAGGCATCTGAGGGAGCTTTAGCAAAAGCAAAGGTTTAGGAATTTAAACTGGTGTAGCACAATCATTTTGGAGACTGCAAGGCACAATTTCTTCCCAAACTGATTTCTTTTATATGCACGAATTTACTTCATGGTCAGAGGCAACGGAGGGAGTAAGGTGTATTGTTAAATAAGCAGCCTCCAAGGGTGGAGTACCCTCACATAAAACTCCTGTTCTACTTCTTTCCACATCTGTCACCCCAGCCAGCTAAACTTAAATGCTCTGTACCTTGGTCTTACCCCAGTGATGCCGAAAGGACACATGGAGCATGTGCAAAGAGTACTGTGAGATGGATGGTTCCTCTGGAGGTCACCTGGCACAACCCAGCACTCAGAGCAGAGCCTACAGACGCACAAAACAACATGAACTGGCCTCAGAAGAGCCTGTCAAAAACAGGCCTCACCTCCAGATGACCTGAACTTTAAAAGTGGCTGTGGCAGAAGCCAGCCTGGATTGCATGTGTTGGACCCATTTCTAATTGGCTTTGTCTTTTATGCAAATGTGCTTTCAAGAGCTACATATTGTTATTATCTGTTGTCGATGGGCATGAGGTTTTGGAAATCACAGCTTGACTTTAAACCTTTTTTCAAGGATAACCTTTCATCATTTGCTTTAATGGGGACCCCCCCCCCCAGTTTGGCCCAGTCTTTGTGCTGAGCTTTGGCTACTTGGCAGTGCTTGGCCCCGCTCTGCTGTCCGTGGCTTGCTGCAGGGTGAGGGGATCAGGGGAACAAGAAGCCAGGGTGAGGCAGGGTCTCTGCTTCTCCTTAACCCAGACTGGCTTGGACAGTGGTGATCCTTTGGCTGGCTGTGGCACATCTGGCTCCCTCCCAACTCCAGCTGTCGCGCTGGGGGTGGCATCTCCGAGGGGGCCCCTGGGTCAGCAGCTTTTTGTGGAGTTGATCCTCGGGCAAAGGGAGCCAAATGTCCCACAGTCCTTGGGGCAACGAGGAGAGCCTCGTCCAAGCCTTTGTTCCTTGCTAATTCTGCTGCTCTGGATTTGTGTGCTGCAACCCTGCCGCTGGCACTTGGCCGGGGTGCTGATGCCTGGGAGAAATATCTGTGTAAACACAATTATGTGGGAGTGAGCGCCTGTGCATCTCTGGCAGCCCAACCACACCAAGCCCACTCTATTTCCAGGGCAAAGATGGCAGAGGGGAACAAATGTGGAGTCCCATGCAGCGCTGTGTGTCCCCGGCCCTAGGAGACGCAGTAGGAAAGTCTGTGTCACCACAAAGCTGCAGCCCAGACCTCGCCTTTTCCACGCCTGGCGTTGTGTGTGCTCTTTGACTTGTCACCGTCACCCGGGCTGCGCTGCTTTCTGGCAAGGCGAGGAACAAGAGCAGGCAATGTTTCACAGAGAACGGTGTCTGGCCATGGAAAAGCTGTGCAACATGACTCATTTTGTGTAAAGGACATGAAATTACAACTGCGTGCCACATGAGAGATGCTAGCTGGGCTCGAATCAAAAAACATCCTCATCCAGGAAGGGTATTCAAGCATGTGCTTAATTTAAGAACATACTTAATCAGGGCCTTTGGGCATAAAAGGGTAATGATTATTCTTGTGTTGCTGGGAAAATCCAAGTGACATCCGGAAGATGTATTACTCGAGAAAATTTAGTGTTATTTCAGTGTCCTCATTTAATCTTTCAATTTCCAAAAATGTAATTCTTTTAATTTGTCATTGCTATGAGTTCCTTCACAGCTGTTTTACACTCGATTGTTAATGCCAAGTGGAATCAGCAAACACAATCTGGTTCAGATAATAAGTATGGAAGACCAATCCTGCATCCGTCTCTTTACTCCATCCCCATTAAACTTCCCAGCGTGTAAGATATCTGTGTTTGGCTTTGCAGGGAAGGCTAGCCACAACAAAAGAACCTCTGGTACCCACTGTTCAATCTTTTAAAATCAGCAACATCCCTGCCCAGAATTTTTTCAGTGTTTTTGACCCCTAATTTTCTCTCTAAATACCCATGTATTGCTGCAGAGATTAGAAATGGTGGGGTTCTAAGATGGATATGCCTTTAAGTGTGCAAGGATCCAAGGACAGGCTCCCTGTCTCAGTGTGACCAGGGCAGATGGCAACTAATGTCTTTGTTTTCCTTGGAAAAACCGAGTGGCACAGCTACTCCAGACCCAAGAGCTGGGAGAAGGCAACTCTGCTCTACGTTGACCACATTTCACGGTTTCATACCCAAACTTTTTATGTCACTGCACAGAAGATGTCCCCTGAGCTGGCCTAAACTTCTGCTCTAGGGACTCTGGGCACCAGCTGGAATTTCTGAAGGGGCTGCAGGGATCTGGGACCCAAGTGGACATCCCACCTCTACCCTGTAGGAGATGTTCAGCCTGCTGCCCTTGAGCATGGCCTCATTTTTTAGTTAGTTGCCCTACAGAAAAGATATTTAGGCACCTGTTTTACCAGAGATTCTCCGGCCAAGAGATAAGCAAGGGCTGTTACTGGCTGTAAGGTAAGTGTTTGTTAATTTTATTGACCTTGGGTTAAATCCTGTTCATCCTCCTCAGGTAATTGCTCCCACTGAAACCAATATGAATGTCAGCATGAATAAAGCAGTTGGATTTTGGCCCCTTTGAGAAGACAGCAATTGCAAATCTAGCTGCCAGCACAAATCCAGGTGCTAAACCAGGGATTTTCCTGGAGGAAAAACCATGGTAAAGATCCATGGGATAGAACCAGGGAAATGGATGGGCATAAAGGAAAAGAAAATTTAACTTCATTTCACTCTAATAATTATTAGGGTATATGTTCAACTGGGAGTCAGTAAAATGTGTCCTCAGCTTTGCCACTATTTCCTGGTCTGACCTTGGTGATGATCCTTGAACACCCTGTCCTTCTCAAAGCTGTGGTTAAATATAATTGTGTGTGGCTTTGATACACAGGCAAGATACACCAGTGAGTGCAAGTTATTGTAAGGATATTTTAAAAAGTGAATGATGATGACAAAACATCTTGGTGGGAAACTGTGAAAACAGAGTACTCTAAGCAACATGTTTAGAGGAGAAGGGTTTTTTTTCAATTTTTTTTCCACCTCTTGTTTATTTTCCTCTTCCTTTTTTGAACAATGTATCTTAATCTTGCTCTATGGATGTAGCACGAGAGTTATGTGTGCAGAAAGCATCTGAAACCACTTTGTTTCTAGTTTTCTTTCATCCGTTCGGTATTATAAATAACCAAAGAGGATATTGCTTAATCCATAAAACAAAGTGACATCATAATTTATTAATACAGAAGACACAGTTCATTGCTGTTAAATGCCATAAAGAGCTGGAAACAGAGTAGTTTCTCAGAAGGCAGTGCCAGTGTGTCAGAGGAAATATTTCCTCGATGCTGTATCAGCATGTGGCAGATCCTCTCTGAGTACCTCACCGTTTTGGCTAATCCCAGCTGAACTGCTCTGCCACATCCAAAGGCAATTTTGGCGGGGATTTCTCCAGTCTCTGATGTCTTCTTCCCACCTGCCCCACTCTTCTCAACGCTTTGCTGCTGCTGTCTGCTTCTATGGGAAGGGAAAAAAACCCCAAACAGCCCCGTGGTGGGGACAGGGCAGGCTGGTCCATTTAAGGTTCTCTCACTGGTGTCCGTGGGGCTGCAACACAAGCCCACGTGTCCTCAGGGTGTCCCTGTGCCAGCAGGGACACGGAGCTGCACGCACGGAGGAGCGATGCCTTACATCAGGCTGTACACACTCAGCCCCGGGCCAGCAAGGCATTTAAGCACCTGTTTACCCCTAAGCTTTTGAGTAATTCCTCTGGCCTGAGCTAAGCACAGGCTTCCCACAGCCTCCCTCTTCCCATGGTCTTCCCCTGCATGATTTGTGCACCGTGGCCTGGCTGCACTCAGGGCTGCCGGCACAGCCCTGGCACGGCACCACTCAGCACCCACCTCTTCTTGCTCCCTCCTCCTCACAGAGCCAGAGTTCAGTCTCTGCAGACCCCAGTCCTTCTGGCACCTCCATGGGCAAGCCCCTCCAGTGTCTGAGAAGCTCTGCCAGGGCTCCCAGCGCTGGATTCAGCCACAGAGCAATTTTTGAGTATTTCAGGACAAATTCCACCACTTCTGTTGTTGTGCTGTCTCCAAGCACCAGCCTGAGCCCACATATGGACGAAGTGCAGTGGCCACGTGTCCACAATAAGACATCCCTCTCCCTTTTAGGTAACACAAACAATCTTCCTGGTGCGGATAACTTGCAGCCCTGGAAACACGCTCAGCGGATGTTCACTCCACGCTCTACCGCTGCCTGCCCAGAAGCACCATTCCTCGCTGCTGGTCCCTGTCTGCCTTACCATAAAACACGCCTAGCCGTGCTTTTGCAACTTTTGGGAAGAGACAGGATCCCTTTTGGCTCCCAGGGACATTAACTTGTATTTTCATTTGCATTAATTTCGTACTTTCCGTACACGCCATCAGCTCCCTCCCGCTGGAACGCGCCTATTTAAAGTGGTTCGGCGGGTGTCTGGAAAGGGCACGGTGCTGCGTGGGTCCCCCCAGCCACGCTCTGCCTGCCGGCAACCCCCGGGGGAGCCGCGGTGCCGTGAGCTCCTGCCTGCCTGCTCCCTGCACACGCGCCTGAGCGTTCCCGGCTCCCTGGCGAGGCGGATTTCCCGGCTGCTCACCAGCCGGCAGTGCGGAATTCCTGCCCTGCTGCTTGCCCGTGCGGCTCGCCCCCAAGCCCCAGAGGTGTGCTCACACCTGCGTGGCCGCGGCAGCGCACACGCCCAGCCCTGTGCGCGCACGGCCGGCGCCTGCACGTTGGCAGTTCGCTACCCCCCTTGCACCCCCCCCTTCTCCGGGCTATATGTGGCATTTCGAAGCTCTGACAATCTGCTTCCAAATGTTTTCCATATTTGTTCAGCCTCCTTGATTCAAATACCAGGAACAACTCGGCCGGCACAAAGCGGAGCTTTGGGGGGCAAAAAGCTCACACCCCCATCGGCGTGCGCACACACACACGCACGTGAAAGCCCCAAGTCCGGCGGCATGGGAAAGGAGGAGAAGAAAGCCCAGCGCAGCACGTCCCCGAATAACCAGAGCCAGACAGGGAAGGCACCCGGAGGGGAGAAGAGCACCGGCTCGACGCAGGAGTCCGCGATGAAGAAGAAGAAGAAGCAGAAGAAAGCCAAGGGGGATCCCAAAACTGTCCAGGAGGAGGAATCCCACACTTGTTGTGGCTGCCGTTTCCCGTTGCTCTTTGCGTTGCTGCAGCTGGCGTTAGGCACCTCTGTAACAGTGCTGGGCTTCCTTATGGCAGGCATCAGTTCCTCTCTGCTAGTCAGAGACACTCCATATTGGGCTGGGATAATTGTAAGCATAAAGTCTGTTTCTCCATAAAGTGCCTTTGCCAGCATTAATGCAAGCTGCATGACGCTCCACTTTAGACTAACCAACTGCATGCACGACACCATTTGAGTTATGCTAACTATAAATATTCCTGGGATTAAGTGTCTGGCTATACTTTCCCGGGGAAAACCGCTCCTGCAGAGTAACACAGCCTTTCGTATTCTTCCCTGCAACGCCCAACAGACCCGAAATAAAATACAGGGTTGCTGTTCACTGGATGTATGTATGAGCTTGTGCTTTGCAGTGAACTCCTGCCTGGTGATGCTGAAAAAAAATGGTAATTTCTTACGCTGCCTACCCTCTTTGCCCACCAAACCATAACCATCAGGTTTTGGAAGTGAGAGCATAACTCTGTAACTCGCAACTTTTAGCTGGGCGAGGAGAGCAATGGCTGTCTCCGGAGCTTCCTCGCTGTGCCGTGCTGGAGAACCGCGGGGATTTAACCCTCTTCCTGCTGCTGCTCCTGACTGCACGTGGCCATGGGGAAGGGGATGGCACTGGTGGACGTGGCAGGGACAGGGAGCCCTTCCCAGGGCCTCCAGTGGCTCCTGCCAAGTCACTTTGGAGTGCCACGCTAGCCTCACCGTGTGGGCTGGGGGGACTGGGCAGAGGGCAGCGTCCTGCTGGGTGTAAATCAGAGGCAGCCCTGCAGGGGAAGCCTGGGTTGTTGCCCAGCAGCAGCCACCCCTACAGAGGTGGGGACAGGGTGTGTGGTGCCTTCCGTGGTGTGACTCTGCTGGCTGTGCGCTTGGGGACGTGAGATTTGCCTGTGGAGAGACAGGGTCAGTGATTATGAGCCTGGAATAGGCCATGGATATAACTGATCATGCAGGTTTCTTCCCTAGGCAGCAGGTTTCAGGAAAATATATCCTGAAAATAATGCCCTGATGTGTTAGCACAGTTCTGGGTGTTGTCAGACTGTAAATTCCCAGCAAATACATTCGTGTTTAGGTATTCTGAGAAAAGATTTCTCGAAGCGCTGAACAGCTATGGGAGCATCTCCTGTAAATGTAATTCCTTGTTAGAAGATTATCTGAGCATCTGAACTGGTTGGGGTTTGCTGTGTTAATCCTGCTGGGCAACCCTTCAGAGGGTGGAAGAAGCAGGGCCTGAGCTCCCAAAGGAAGAGCTCCTCTGGCTCATCTCTTCATGTTTCTCTTCTGACTGAAGAGGTATCCAAGAGTTTAGTGGTGTTTTGTGGGGCAGGAGCCTGCCCTTGCTTGGAAGGAGAACTTCCTCCTGGGAAGTTTTGGCTATTACAAACCAGGGAGGAATACAGATGATAAAATAGCAGTATGTGGCATGTTCACTCCTGCTGTTTATTTTGAGGATCCTGGAGGTCAGATTATGCCTTTTCCAGGCAGCACTGTTGCTATCACAGGTTTGAAATAGCTTTTTCACTAGAAAAAAACTGGGGAAAGGGTGAGCTGGACTGAACTAATGCACAGTCAGGGATATGAGAAAAGCCATGGAAGCAGCCCCTGGCCCATGTGAATGTCATCAGTGCCCAAGCAGCATCCGTCTGAGACATCCACAAATCTGGATGGTTTCAGGCCCTTGGGGAGGCCTGAAACCCCACCAAAGTTGCTGCTTTCTGAAAAGAGAGCTCTAACCCCTGTTGCTTTTAACAGCAGCTGCCAGCAGTGGTGACATTTAGATGCCCACATGAGTCAAAGCTCAGTCACTTTCAGAGCTCCCCCCTGAAAATCAGGAAAAATTCTCCATGTGTGTTCCTGAGCTAATTCCCAACTCGGAGCAAGACTCAGCTCTCAGCTGTGGTTGGTGGTCATGTTTTGCAGTCGCCAGCCAGGATGACCCCTGGGGAAACATTTCCTGGAACTGCATGCTGGCTGTGGGAGCCAGGGCTATGTTTTGGTTCAGGTTCCAGGGTGCCCTGGCTGTGGGGAGGACCAGTGCAGGCTGTGGCTGCAGGAAGGACCCCGTGGGGAAGGGTGACTGCACCTACGCTCTGAGTCAGATGGTGACTCTCACCTGGGGGACACTGGTGAGATGTTGAGTCACCAGCACACTTGAGCGTGGTTTGATTCCTCCCTGGCTCAAAATGGCTTTTGGTGCCCCTCTGTTTATCCTCAGGGTGATGACGGGGACTGTCTGCTGGGGGCACGTGGCTGGGCAGGCTCCTGGGCAACCACGCTGCTCTCCTGCACCCTCAGCTCAAAGCAGAAGGGCAGGAGGGGTCTGGCACCAGGTGAGAGGGAAGGGAAACGTGAAACTGGTGGTAGAAAGGAGAGAATGAAGCGGTGGGGCAGCCCCAGACCTCCCAGCAGAAGAGCCTGTGTGGAGCACTGGCTGTGGTACGACGGGAGCAGTGCAAAGCACATCCGAGGGGCAAGATGCAGGAGGTATCACACAGTGCTGCATTTACTTTGTTCCTTTGCTGTGGTGTCTCCTTGGGGGCACTTGGTGCCCACTGGGACGTCAGGTGGAGATGGCCAGAAGCTGCTGAGCTGGAGTTCCAGGTGTGCAGTCACAGGGTGCTGCTGGTGAGCTGTGGTGAGGACTGTGCCAAGGACTGGCCTCTGGAGAGCTGGGGAAAACCAGTCCATGAAGGAGAACTGTTTGCTAGGACCTACATGTGGCTGGATGTCCTGTGGGCTGGCTCTTGGGCTGCATGGAAGGTGTTAGATAGGGGATGGATGACCCGTGTGCTGCTCGAGAACGAACCTCGTGGCAGAAAGTGACTTCCCAGAACTCATATATTCACACAGAAATGAGCAACAGGACAGAAAGATGTGGTGTAAAATACCAGAGCATATTTGTTTTAGTAGCATCCCACTCAAGTGCTCTTTTTAAAGGACTTGATTAGTATTCCGAATCAAGAACTTAAAAAAATCTATTATCGAGACCTTTTTAGCAACATTAGATATAATGGGTGAAGCTCATTCCTGGTGTTACTCCTTTGGAATTACACCAGGCTGGATTTGACCCCACGGCTGTTAATGCAGGATGACAGAAAAACGAAGGAAAATTGCTAATGTGTTAAATAGACCCTGATTGATTGAAAGCTGTTTTTTTCCTTCTTTATTAGTGGCAAAATGGTGACACCATTCCTTGCTGAGAATCAAGTGCTTTAGTGCATTACCATGAATGGAAAGGAACTGTTTTTAGAGGAGCAGCCAGTGTAAAATGCTAGCGAGGAAAAACCAGGCAAGGCAGTCTGAATTAAATGGGTTCAAAACGTGACTGTGTAGGTTTGTGAGGCTGGAGCAGGCCAGGGATTGGGTTCACCATCCTGGGGAATAAATGTCGCCGGTGATCCTCTGACAGGGAGTGGAGGAGGGCTCCAAGCCCATAGGGCTCCCTCCCCAGAGCATCGGCCCTTCCCTCCTGAGCCCCTGGAAGGAAATGATGCAACTTGCATTGCACCAAGAGCGTTTCATCATCAAAACCAGTTAAAACCCAGTTAAAACCAAAATGCATTTAGTCTGAAATGTGTGAGGCATTGGTCAGAAACCAAAGGAAAATTTTATGGACAGAAATCACGGAGCCTGCGTGATTTACCACTTCTGCTTCGGCTTCAGCAACACATTCCCTGTAAAAAGCCTCTTCCCCATTGCTGAGGACAGGCAGATAAATGCAGTTAAAAGCAGTGAGGGTGGCATTTGTTTCGCTTGCCTGGAGCCACTTAGAGTGAAGGTGCCCAGGTCTGAAGCAGCTGCCCATGAGACCTGTCCTGAGCTCACCAAACTGCAGGCTGGGCTCCTTGGCAGTCTCTTCCTTCTTGCTGCTTTGCAGGACTTCGGGCAAACTCTTCACAAACCCACTCATGAGTGCAGGGCTTTATTTTTTTCCTGTGTCTTGCCACTGGCTCAGTGCATAGCTTTGGGCAAGTTACTTAACCTTGCTAAGACTTTGTTATTTCCCCTGTAAAGTGGGGTTAATAGTGGCCATCCGTCACTCCTTGCTTTGAGATCCTGGGATGAAAAGTGTTGCAGACAGTAGATTCTAATGGTATCCTTTTCATTCTTTTTCATTAGCTTGTGGCCTTTTGACACCCAGGAGAAGTAACGATGTATTTCTCCTTGAAAAACCTACTTTAGATTATTTCCACTGCCATCAAAAGTGGAGAGTATCAGAGTTTTCATGGGCAAGCTCCTTTTTCAGCCCTGTTTTGCAGACTCAGGCAGTTAAAAAAGTTACAGAAGTGCTCATCAGAAATGATTATCCAGGGTGTTTATTATTTCTGTCAGGAAGTTATTTTAAATGTATATGTATAGATGTTCATAAAATTAGGACTTTTAAAAACATTTAAAAAAATCTGAATCACGAGCAGCTCCAGGCAGCAACTGTGGCTCCAGCTGTCACTGATTTTTTGGCAAAAAGCATCCCAAAAGATCTGCCATGGGCTGAGCCCCCAGCCCAGAGCTCTGACACTTCTGCCTGCTTCAGCCCTTCTCCATCTCCCCAGGTGCTTCTCCAGGCCAGAGGGTTCCTGAGCTTTACTCAAGGGGTGGCCATGGCTTGTGGCTTTTTGGCATCAGCGCTCAAGCATTGGCTTCTCTGCCCTGGTGGAGGTGAGGCTGATGTGGGGCTGTGTGGTGCAAAAGGCAGGCAGACTTCTAACTGAAAAAGCAGCTTAATCAACCTTCATTTACCTGGAGTTGGAAATGTTTCTGTCTCTATAACTTTTGCTTGTTTATAGGGAAACCATTTTCAATTTTTAATAGAAGGTGACTCTTAAAACCTGGGGCCATCAAAGCAGCCGGTGGAAATGGCAGTCATGCAGGCATCCATATTTTTTTATACAGGCTAGCTTCAGTTAGCCATGGGCAGACATCAAAAGGTTTGAGGGAGGACTGCCTTGAAGAAGAGGCTGGTGCTTGTTTAGAGCTGTGTGTAGCACCAGAGCAGGACTCTTCAGAGCCCTCTGCCATTGCATCTCATCCTCTTCCAAGAGTAACGATGCATTGATTAACTGAAATCCACACTTCCATTTTGCTCAGGTGTAGAGTGGAAAACCTTGATGGGACAAAATGTCCAAACGTTCTGAAGGAATGGTTTGAGAAGGCAACTGCACACCTGAGGTGTGTCTGATACCTGGCCAGGGGCTGCTCTAATCCTGGACCCCTCTGTGGCTTAGCCCGTAGTTCAACTGCAGAATTCCTGGCTGGAATTTGTGCAAAAAGCCTGGGTAAAATTTGGGGAGGGATAACAAACAGGTTTCCCCAGCCCAGGTGGCATCATGACTGTGGAGATGGTGGCTTTCTGTAGCTTCATAGTTCCAGACACAACTCAGACCACAAGTGGTGGTCACAACTACTCTCAGCCACGCTGCACTTCTCAGGCTGAAAATCACTGCTGGCTCTGTGAACTCTTAATTTTATTTTATTTTTTTGATCCCTCAGGGGTTTGTTCAGCTGGGACTGTATTTCTGGTTTAAGAGCAGCAATGGATTACACAGCTCCTGGCTGTGTAAGCAGTCATAGCCTTTGCTGGGGGAATTAAATCTCACCTTAGCACAAGTGACGAGCAACTGACCTAAACAGCAAAGATCATTATGGAAAAAATTGCATTTCATTTGATTGTGGATGTTCTTGCAGGGTTTTGATGACTTTACAGGATTTCAGAGAAAGTTGTGGACCTGCCACAGTGTGTTATTGCATGGCTTGAAGGGACCTGTAGTAAAGACATCATTATTTTATTCCCTAGGTGGGGCGGGGATGGGCAGTTATTGTGGGGTTTATGGCTGTTAAAAGAATGGTTTCCTAGATGATGATGGCCTTTGCCTGCAACCACAATATACATGTTTGTCATTATTATTATTATTATTATTATTATTATAGCTATTATTTCTGGAAGTAATTTATATGCAGCTAGACTGACCTTAAATTTAACAAGAAGTCTATAAGGGATAAAAAAAAATTAGGGCACAGTACCTCTTTTTTGCAGACTGGCTTCTTTCACATGTGGCAGTGAGACCCAGGCTGACCTGAGGCTGATGAAAGCTGCAGTGAAAGCTGCCTGCAGCACCCACTTTCATCACAGCTTCCTCAAACCTCGTAAAGCAAATGAACTTCAGTATGCTGTCTGCAACAGCCTGTAGAGATGTCTGGCACCAGAGGTGATCCACATTTATAGCGGCAAAGCCAACAGGGATAGGTTCTTTCCTGCATCAAAATCTGTGTCCAGTGGGAGTGTTAGATTTGGTGGATAAAGTGGCTTCTCCAAAGGTGTAGACAGGAGCTAAGCCTTGCCATATCTGGTAAGGTGGGAGAACCATCAAGCCAAGTATCACCTCTGAGGGAGAGCCAGAAACTCCAGAGATAGCTACGAGAGATCATTCTTTAATTGTGTCCCTAAAACCAGAAAGATCCCCAGTGTCTCCAAGTGAGCAACTACAAAATAACTTGTCCATAATGGAAATGTCTTCCTGATACTATTAACAGCAATTTTTCTCCTGAAGTTTGAGTTTAAATTCTTATTAAATAGGAAGAGTCCTCCTGTGGGTCTCAGAAGTGCTGTGTGGCATGGCAAGGTGTAGCTGGGAGAGATATTGTCCTGCAGTATGTTTGCTTTCTGCCCCTAAAAGTTGTGGCAGGAGGTTCTTACTAACAAAGCCCCCGTATAAAGAGCAGATGAGCTATACCGTGTCTCTGTGAGTGTTTGCAGCACTTGCCTTGTGATGTGGCACAGACCCAACATGCTCCTTAGAGCCACGTTTTTGTCTCCTGCCTTCATTTCTTGGAGGATGTTCCCAACCCTCCTGCTTTACCAGCCTCAGGCTCCAAGGTTTTCAAGATGCTCTGGGTAGGAGGTAGCTTGCTAGAGAAAACCACCTATTCTACATTTGGGCTAAAATTGTAGCAATAACAAAAGGAAAACCAGTTTCACAGGCATACAAGGGAGAGATGGAGACAGATTAGAGCAATCTGTGGTTTTGAAATCTGTCGGAATAAAGCAAACCACATGAATATGTCAGCGTGCAAAGATAATGAGTGCAAACCACAGCGGAAATTTGTGCCCTACGTGTTCGTATTTCCCCTAATTACACACAACACACAACCTTCCTCATCCCTGCCACGTGGTGTCCTTGTGCTGCTCGTACACCTTGTGCTGAATCCTTGCAGGAGCAGATGGGATAACAAGACAACAGGCTCCTGCCCTCTTTGGGGTGGGAGCAAGCTGGAAAATTTCTCCTCCTATTTTGATTGTGGCTTAAAAAACCAATAATTCTCAAGTCACTTTTCAGCCCTGAGGTGTTCTTGCGCAATGGAAGGAATGCCTACTGCTTCCCCCAAAAAAGAAATAGTATTAAAAATTTTGTACAGTCTAAATATTTAAGTTCTTCAGCCAGTGTTAGTAAATAGCTGTTCTCCCGGGTTGTGAACTGGGGGGATTTCACAGGATATGCCTTAAGCAAAATGAAATCTTTACCTTTCCTAAATACTTCTGTATCACATTTGGGTCTTTTTCTAGACAGCGCTTTCCAAAATTAAATTCTTCCCTCAGCAAGGGGTGTGTTAGTCCATATGGAAATTCTGAAGTAGGATCTTGAAATAAACCCGAGTTGAAATATGCTCAGAAATGCATATTCCTGGATTTCTGGATCACAGCTGACCAGAGCTGATCTAATTAAGCGCCGTCCTGCAGGTCTCACAGAATCTGTTTTATTTGTGTCACAAATGCACATCGATCGGTGGCAAGCACGTGCTGAAGCGGGCTCAATTGCATTTGTGCTGTGTGCTTAGTCAATAAGGCACGGGAAATGTGTGCTGCACGCCGGGATGTGGCAGTGGCTGTTGCAGCACCAGGATGCAGGATTACCTAATGCTACTTAGCAATCAGCGTCAACAGCACCTGTAACGTGCCTGCAGCTGTTTTAGTTACTTAGAGGCTCCTAAAAAATACTTACCAGAGGATTTTTATAGTTATTCTGTTACACTTCACAGGTGTAATTCAAAGCTGGTCTATTAATAATGTATAAAATAGCAGCATAGAGCTCTTTCCTATATAAACGTTCCACGCTTGGTTTCCTCCAAGGAGTGAATTTGCCTTTAAAGAGCTGAAATGTTAAACATATGTGGGTCATAATTCTCAGCCACGTTATTTTTTACTGCCACTTAGAAAAATACACATCTCTGGTTTAAAAAAAAAAAAATTAAAAATGTTACTGTATTGATAGAAAAGAAATACTTAAGCTTTCTGAAATACCCTGGCCAAGATTTGCCGGAATCCTGACCCAGTGTAATCCTTTATAAATACCTCTCTACAAATGTGCCTCTTCAAGTGTCTCTGAGTATATTATTTAAATCCCAGAGGACCTTTAGAAAGCGTGTACAGGAATGGAGCTCCTTTTAACTGATAGCCCTTTGTATGGGAAGCTTTCTGAAGAGGGAGGTCTGATCCTGCTGTGTGTGAAGCCAGCAGGAGTTCTGCAAAAGTTGTCCAAGGCACTTGATGGCAGAGAGAAAATTCCAGCGCTGGTCTCTGCCCTCAGAAATGAATGCAGCTCTGTCGGCCTTCTGTGGTTAAGTGGAAGGGGAAGGGAGGAGTGGCAACAGTCCCGTGATGTCTCATGGCAGTCACCTGGAGGCAAATCTGGCTCTCGGTCCATGCAAGTGCAAATGCCCACTAGTGTAGCTGAAGCAAAGCAAATTTGATTTATTTATTTGATTTATTGCTCATAACAAGATCTTTCAGCACCAGATCCTGAAAATACTTAGGCCCAGCTTTGATGTGAGAAGCCCCTATGATTTGTCATGAATTTTGGGGATATGATGTTAAGATAGTGTATTTAAGCATTTTTTTTTTTTTTTTT
>VZTE01005517.1:568019-677563 GCA_013397775.1 Eulacestoma nigropectus | reverse complement strand
TTTTTTTTTTTTTTTTTTAGTTCTTGCTGCAGGTTCTTTCCTTCAGCCATTACTGGCACTGGGGCAGTTTATCATTTGGATATTATCAGCAACAGGATCTCTTAAGATTTAAGTTTTATAGGCATGTTAATTGAATTAAAAGATTAGTATACTGTGCAAGGGACCAAGGACATAGGTGATTAATCCTGAGGAATAAAACATGGTTGAGTCACGCAGAAGCACTACAGGGCAAAAAGCCCCAGCACTGAAGGACCTTTGACAAGAAAGGTTGTTTTTTCCCCAGACAACCCTGTCAGCTACGGCTGTCAACAATAAAAAGAAAGAAACAAATAAATTGGAGGCCGTGTGTAAGTCACAGGACCAGAATATAAATACACATGACATGGAAAGGAGTAAATAATACTGACGCCTTCTTTAGAAATGTTCTAGGGCAATACTTCCTATTCATGTCCCACTGAAGTGACATGAAATAAAACTTCATGGGGAAAAGTGTTACTAATCACCCAGGTTCTTGAGGGACACGGCTCTGTGTGTGTTGGGAGGCACTTTTCCTTTGCAGGGCTGCTGGCATGGGCCTTGCACCAGCACTGCAGACGCAAAAAGTTTGATACTTTCTGCAACAGATCATAAAAGGAACGTGTTTATCCACTGCTGTCCATAAGGACAGCTGGGCATTTTTCACTGCAGGTCAAGCTCCCTGTGGAGATGGAAATCTGGATGTGAGCAGCACTTCCAGGGCATGCAGGTGGGAATGGGGCTGTGATGGAGCCCCACACTCCTGCAGGTATCTCCATGGCATGGCCCCACCTTGGCAAAGGCAGCTCACGCCTGGCTCTGGCCAAAGAGGGCAAATCCCACTGCTCTGGGAAAGCAGAAAGCCTCAAATTAATGACAGCTCTTCCAAACTCCAGAAGTAAAATGGAAGGGGTAAAAAAATAAGTAGAATCTTTCAGTAGTCACTGAAAATTTAATAGCTGTCATTTCTAACCAAGATGCTCCTAGCAGGGAGACCAAGACTTGCTCCTGGCCCTGCGTGTAGAGAGGACCTCTGAAAGGACAGTGGCTGATCTCCTCCAAAGTCCCCACTAAGGCTCATCACACCTAAAATGGCTTTTAAAGGTGTGATTTGAAGGGTCATTTAAAAACATATTCATGCCATCAACCCACCTGTTTTTCCAAGGCAGCTCAAACATGCACAGATTCCTCCAAACACAGATCCAGCTGCCAGCAGCCTCTCACATGCCCAGATCCAGCCCCACAGGGAGCCCTCACCTGGTGCCTGGGTACCAAATTCCTCCATCCAGGGGATGAACTGCCAAAAAGCAGCAATCTGCTGCTCCTGAGCCCTCTGTGAGGTTTGCTCGCTGGTCCTCCAAAAAGTGGGAGAGGAGGGTACTTTACCGGAGTGCTTAGCACAGTGTGGGGACACACTGTTTTCTAAACACAAAAAAGCAAATCACATTTATTGGGCTGGCCCCTCAGAGCAGGATCTTCCCTTCTCACCTGGATGGAACGTGCCTACCTGTGAGCACCTGCTCCAGCAGGTAGATCCAAAATTAATAATAAAGACGGCTAAATGAATAATCAAGTGTGCAAATACCTTTCCATTACTGTTAACCTTTAGCAATTACTGCCACAGGGCTAAAACACAGTTTGAGATTGCAGAGATGGATATCTTCTTTAGCAAGGTGTCCACTCCAGAAGAGGGTGAAAGCCTCTGCTGTAAATTCTTCTGCTTCTTACCCAGTGGCAGCCATAGTTTAATGATTTACAGCTTGCATGGGTGACATACAAACCCTGTCAGCACCCAGAGCTACATAGGATGGTGCTCTTTGGGCTTGCAAGCCCAGCTTCAGAGGCCTTTTGCTCTTTTTTGATAGTTGTATGGGCAAAAACTCAACACACATCCTGGGGGCTGTTGCTGTGCTGTGTCTTTGATGACTTTGCTTCCACACTGCTTCTTGAATTATGGTCCTGCTAACACAGAAGGGTGTCTTGGCTTGCGGGGAAAGAAAAAAAAAAAAAAGTATTTTTGTGTTTTGTAGGGTTTTTTTAACCTTGACACATTTTACATCTCTCCCCTTGCAGGTCTGCGTGGTGTCCTTAGTGGGATTTGTTATGCTTTGTATTTCGTACCAACCCGACGAGAAGACCTGTGTGCAGTTCACAGTGAAGGTACCCTAACATTTTTTAAACTTTTTTTTTTGCTTCTCATGTCATTAAATATAATCAGAAAAGTTGATACGGGGGATATTTTTAAGATCACAGGAAAAGAAGTGAAAATGCATCTGAAATGCAGGAATGGTTTTCTATTACGTTCCAGGCAGCTAAGGAAGAAACTGTATCCTATAAAGGGGGAAACTCTAATTCAAATCAGAGCAAGATAGCATTTTATTCGCCATGTTTTAGGAATATAGACAAAGCTGGAATAATTTGGGAAGTGTTCAGAGAGTTTAAGTGGATTATGTGGAGATAGTGAGCAAGGTAAGAAGTAGGGTGGCATAAAATGAGTCCACTTAAACCAAGTTTTAATATTTAGTAGGAAGGTACTAGGAAAGCATGGGGACATTCATTCTCCCACAAAGCAAATTCCCATCTGAGCATTGCAGGAACTGCACCATACCCCACCTTTGTCTCCAAAACCGCTTTGCTGACACTGGTGAGCAACTAGAAGGCAAGGTTGAGAACGCTTGTTTTTAACACCATCTTTCCTGGGCTATTTTTCCTTATTATTGTAATTTTCAGGGCTCTTAATATTTTGCAGACACATAATAACCGAGAAAAATACCGACGCAAGCAGCACGAAATAACCGTGATTATTAACTGGAAAAGGCAGAAGGAAACAAAATGCAAGGAGCAGCTTTTCAAACCCTGGCATCCATCCTCCCTTAGAAATTAGACCCCGGTGTGTCTTTTGTGTCTTTCTCGAGCTTCTCCCCTAGTTAAAGAAAGAAAGGGAGAAGAACAATTGTGCCTGCCCTGTGACTGCCTCTACATTGTCCCTCCCGTCACCTTTACGCCCCCAAGGAAGGTTACTGGGCTGGGCGGGGGCTGCCACGCCAGGCTTTTTACTGCCCTCCCCGCGGCATTAAATTGAATTTGGCATCCCGGCAGGAAGGGAGTTGGCATCCCTCGTGTTGGGAACGGCATGTCGGGCTGGGCAGCTCAGATGTCTCTGCCACCCTCGGCGACACCACCCACCCTGACCGTACGGAATGTGAGCCATCGTTCCCTGTAGGAAAATAGACGTTTTGGAATTGTGCCCGAGGTGATGTAAAATGGGCCATTCCTCGTCACCTGGCAGAATTAGCGCTAAAATCTCTCATGGTTCAGTCAATAGTCCATGGACTGTTGCTTACCCAAGGCACCCTCCTCCCCAGAATCCCCCTTCCTGGCATTTCCTATTGCAGCATGCCGCAGAACTCCATCATTCCGAGGCTGTTCGCCTCCCCTGTCCCTTGTCCCTCTTGGGAGCTCTTATCCCACAGTTTGGGATAGCAGGGCAAATGGGTTCTGGCTGCAGGGCTCATACCTATTTTAACAAAATAGGAGCTAAAACTCTCCTCCAGGGCTTTGATCACGTAGGACTCATCTACATCTCCAGTATCACTTCTCAGATCTTTGAATTTCAGTTGAAGGCTGTCTCTGAACTAAAAATGAGCATTAGCTATGACAAGGCTGAGGGTGCAGGATTACAGTCCTGAAACAGATTGTTCAGTGGGTTGTTCTTTTCTCCTTGAGGGCCTGATGCTTCATCAGTCACTGCAGTTGGGTTCAGACCAATCTGCTCCAACTGTCCTTATGTAGTCTGGATCCCTGGCCCAGGTCCTGCCCTCACACTGGTGGCTGGTTCCCACCAGCCAAGCATCATCCTACAGGAAAATCTTGGCTGAGCTTCCCTGGAATGCATTAAGCACCCCAAGTTCTCTTGCACAGCCCAAGGATCACTGTGACAGGAGGACCACACACACACACACAGAGGCCTGGGGGATTTGGGTCAACCCCCAAGGTGACCCTCTGACCACTGCGAGCGACTCCCTTGGGGTGGAAAACAGGAGGAGACCTGTGCAGTCCTCTCTGCCTTCCTCCCTCTTGGCAGCTGCTTCTTTCATTTCACGCTTGCATGAGCCCTGGATCCTGTTAAAGAAGGAGGTGTGGGAACAGCTTTTGACAGAAGTCCCTTCCCAAGACTACTGTGGGCACCCACAGCATGCCATGTGTCCCTGAGAAAGGGAGCCCACCCAAAGGGAGGGCGGCTGTGCCCCTCAGGGGGGACAGCAACAGCGAGTGCCACAGGAAAATCTTGAGCCGTCCTGTGGGCTTCCTGGGCTGTGTGCTAACATTTGACAGATCACTCACTGTGGTCCTCCCCACGGCACCCCCAGGGTAGCGACACCCTCTGCTCCCACATGCCCAGCCCACGCCGTGACACACCACGGTTCCTGTTCCCTGCAGGGGCTCGTGCCTGAGCCACCACCGCCCTCAAAAAGGGCCTCCTGACCCACCTCTGCTAACCCCTCTGCTTTCACCTCTGATAATTATGAGGAGCCTTTTCCATGAGGAACTTAATCCATCTTCCTGTTATTTATTTTAATTTAGTCACGGAGGAAAACTATTGCCAGTAAATATTGCTGAAATGTCTCTTCCTCATATGAGGAACATGAAGGAGGATGAGCTGCCATGCTCTGACCTCATTGTACGCTGTCTCTCCCCACTTCCCTTTTCTCCTTCTATTTAAGCAACAATTGCAGTGCCTATCTCTCTGAAGCTGTTAAAAAACAGTTTTCCAGTGGCAAGTCCTAGTTCCTGGGCAGACCCCACCACGCAGTTGCATTTGTGATGCTGAAGTTGCCTCCAGGTCTGGCATGTGATTAATCTGCTGATGGGATCTCAGCACTCACTGTCTTGTGCTCCCTCAGAGGCAGTGCTTGCATTTGCCTCACCTTTGGTATTTGGAAACATGCTCATTTTCAGCAGCTCGCAGAGAGATTCCTCTGCAAACATCTTGTGAGAATAATAAGCGTTTTGGAAATCGCCCTGTGTCCCCCATGCATCTCCCTTCGCCTCCAAGGATTACCATAAGAGCTGCCTGTGTATGCAGATTCTGAGATTTCCTCCCCTTTAGGAACGCAACAGACAAATTCTCCCTAACTGTACCTGGAGCATGGATTAGGCCGTGGATTTCATGCTGTTGTGGCCTCACTTTGGATAGAAGTTGGCAGCTAAAAAAAATACCTGCCAAGGGAGAATCAGGCACATGGTGTAGTCTTGGCTTAGTATCTCATCTATTAGGGAGGCCTGATTCTGTCTTCTGCTGGGCTGAATCCAGGGACTTCCACCAGGACTTGTATATCACAGAACAGCCAACGTTTGTCCATTTTCTGTTTTCCCCATCAAACACATTTGCACCATCTTTTAAAACAATGCCATTGGCTTATGAATTGCCACATCTTGGTTTGGAGGGGGCCCATCAATCAGCAGCGCTCCATCTTCTGGGTGCTTCGTATGAGGAGGTGGCCCCATTTTAGAGCTTCACCCTTCCCATGGACCCTTCCCTTGAAAGCTGCGGGGGCAAAAGTAATTGCATTTAATAAGAGCCACCCTCATTTTGAAGCTGCCCTTGGTTTAAAGCTGCAGCGGAAGTCATTAAATTTAATAGTAGCCAAGTCTTGGAAACTAAGATCTTTCTGTAAGAATTTGGTGATATGAGGGGGAAAATGTATATAGTGCTTCAGGACCTGCAATAAGCCCAAATATTTTTTTTTTCAAGGTGGCAACCAAGCAGAAGATTGATTCACACTGTAGATATAAGACAAATACACCAAGAGTGTGAATTTTATCAGGACATACATACTTGGAGTTTCAAGGTCATAAAAAAATGCTTTTATATTGATATTTTGCTTGCAGTATTGAGGTTAAGAGAGAGAGAGAGAGAGAGAGAGAAGCTGCTGTTTAAAATAACAGATTCCCAACCATGCCATGTGTCTGACAGATAAGATGCCAAGGAAAATAAATGTTTTTACAGTGCTGAGCAGAACCAAAAAATGCAATTTTGGCTAAACACAGAACATGATTTTAATATACATTCACACATATTTTGTATGCAGTGCAGCACCTGCCAGTTCCAGCTATCAAAAGCAAAGGGAAGTCCATATGTGCTGGTATCCAGAGCTCTCAGGTGCATCCCGGAGTGTCAAAGGCTCTGACTTGCTGCCAGTTTCCATGTGTTTGTGGGGGTGGACTCTGCAGAGCTACCCTTGATAAAAGCCACGCTATTTTTAAGCTGCCACTGTTGTGAGGAGCAGTGGAGGTGACGAGCAGACCCTTGTCCTTCTCACACCGTAGCACTGGGAAAAGAAAGGTGCTTGCTGCTCTTTCACGCCTGTGAAAGACTTCCCCATGTTTATAGGACAGGTTTTGGAAGGAGACTGAGCACAGCACACACTTCTTGGTGGAGATCTGCTTTCCCATTCCACAGTGGGGCCTGGGAAGCAAACAGCCTGGCTGCATCCATGAGGCCACAAGCAGGAGATCAGCCACCCCACCGCCTGATTTGCAAGTTTAAATCAGATTTGTTTGGGCATGCAAACCGAGAGCCGGGAATAACACATGAGCAAAGTCTCAGAAACACCTACAGCTCAGCACAGCCTGGGGTAAGATGGCAGCCCGAGGCTCAGTCTGCTCAGCTCTGCTTTGAGGCACTGATCTGCCTCAGCTGATGACCATGAGTCCTGTCAATGCAGGTACAACTGGGGAGGAAAATGCTCCCTCCCTCTGTATAAAGCTTCTTGATGTATAGACACACCAATTCCTTGGTGCCCTCACCAGGCCTCAAAATTGCAAGGCAGTTCTCATATAAAACATGCAAGGTGAGTTCTTGAGATGACCTGCTGAACTCCTCTCCATAAGGAGCCTTGCAGCTGTTGAAGCACTCAATCTCCAGATAGTACATCGAGGGTATGCATTCCCTGCAAAGTACACGTGCATGCATTCCTTGCACGTTCCTCAATCTCTACGCAGCTGGAAAAAGGGTTTTTATGTTTTGGGTTTTTTCCCTTTCTTTCAGCTGCTGTATTTTCTCCTGAGTGCCCTGGCTCTGGTTGCCTGTGTTTTGGCAGTGGCGTTTGCTGCACACCATTATTTGCAGCTGACAAAGTTCACCTGCGAGGCCATCCTGGAGTCCTGCCAGTGCAAACTGGACACTGCAGACCCCCTCGGCCGGACCTTCGTGTACCAGGACGCGGCCGACTGTGGCAGCCTGACCAGCATGCTCAGCCTGTACCTCCTCCTGCAGATGGCTCTCAACCTGGTGGCAGCCCTGGTGTGCCTCCTGACCTGCTTCGTGGTGTGGAAGCACCGATACCAGGTCTTCTACGTGGGCGTTCGCTTCCAGCCCCTCACGGCCGCCGAAGGCCACAAGCAGCAAGTGTAGGGTCTGGGCTGGCGGGGGGTTGTGGCCAGGGATGGACACTGCCACCGCCGACACCGCGGAGGGATGGGCGCTTGGAAGGTTTTTGAGGAGGAAAAACGCTCACACGGCTTTAATGAATATGTTTTTCAGTCATTTAAAGAGCATTTCATATGGCTGCTCTTGAGAAAAGGCCTCTTGTGAGATTAGCTAGAGGTCACAAAGTCCTAAAGATGCAGCTGTACAAATGCTCCCCAAAGAGGATCTGTAATAGCCACAGATAAAATCATTGGGAACTCATCTGCAGGGCTACAGCCATTACAAAATAGGGTCCACTTCCCTCTCGCCTTCAGAGAAGCTATGCCATTTTCTACCAGATAAGGATCTGATCCAAACTGCTTAATTATATCTGTGGGAACATGCTTCGGGAATATATCGTATCTTGGTGCTCTGGGTGTAATCTACGCTAACCTGATGGGAATTTAACATTCAGGAAAGTAATGAGGGAGGTCAAGACCTCTTCCGATGCAGGTTGAGACCAACTCCAAAGTGAATATATTGATGGCTGCCATATAAAATATGCATATAACTTTTCAGAGTGATTAATGATATAGGTTACCTAACCCAATTACTAATAAACAACAAATATGAGTGAGTTCACTGAAGGTCCTTTGGTGGGCCCTGCTTGAGACCCCGGGCAGGTTTCTGAAGTTTGGGAGAAAAGATCAGTTTAAGGAACCTTGAGTTGCACTCCCAAAGTGGAGGGACCCTAAATCACTAGTCATGTTGAAAACTATGTCCATATTGCTCTAATTGCGGGCTGACAAACCCGGATTTTAGCCAGTTCCACCAATTATACTCCAAGCACAAAAGGCCAAATGCATTTTTGGTGTAACTCCTCTGAAGACAATCAGCCTTACACACCAGCAGTGGAGTTGGGCCAACAGCCCTGAAAGTTATGTCCCTGCAACAATGAATGTTTTTAAAATGGGGTGGAGGGAGGGAAGCAAGAAGAGACTGCCAGTCTCCCAAAGACATCTTTGATAATGATGAGGGCAACTGAATAATGATTTCTTCATGAGTATGGGAAAACAAAGTGTATTCAAGAAGTGCTTTTTCACTCTGAAAGTGCAGCTCTAGAAGAGCTTTACATCTGAGTAGCCTTATACCAAGACAACTATGTTGGTTCGTCCCTTGAACTGCCATTTCTACTTGCACAGCATGGACATCTAAATTTAGGAGCAATTCCTAACTGGCAGCATTTTGCACTGCCTCCTGATCACTATCTGTGCAAGAGCAGGGCAGCTGGTGCTCACACCCTGCCATGACGAGGGATTTCCCGATCCCAGCCAGAACAAGGATGTCTCTGAGGTGGGGTGGAGCAATCACATGCCAGAAAAATTGTGCCATAATCATTAGCAAGGAGGAAGCAAATGAAATTTATATAAGGCTTCAAAGAAAAAGCAAAAAACCAAAAAACTTTCTGCAGCAAAAATAGCCACCAGGAAACCTGGTCTGGCAAAAACCTAATTGTCTAAGGAGCTCTAATTCTACCAAAAAACTGTTTTCCACCTGATGATCACACATCATCCAGGGGCTGGACCATCAAGCCTCCAGGGTCAGAAGATCACAGTGTAGTGAAGTCTCCTGTGGCCCACCTAGAACACTGCTGGGTGTACGGGCTGTAGTTTTAGTCATGGAAAGTGCCTCTGGAGCAGACATATCATCACCGAGGTGCTCTCTGCCAAGCCACAAAGCGAGGAGCTGCGGAAGATGAGGGTTTTTGAGACCTGCTTCCAAATGGCCTTTTTTATTGCACCTAAGAGTAACAACCACTCGTAAGCCTGCCTGCAGGGCACATTTGCAAGGGTGCCCGTGTCACCACCCATCCAAAGACCTCAGCCTGCCTCCCAGGCACTGCTGGGGCAGGCTGAGACAGGAGAGAAGCGGGAGGGCGGGCTGGTGATGTCAGACTCATCCTTGGGGCCATCCATCCATGCGGGATCTGGCAGGAACCAGCCCATCTCCCACAGCTCTGGTGGAACGTGCTGCCAGCAGCACTCACAGACCTGTGCCAGGGCCATCCTGCCTGGAGATGGGCACACAGGGCTGCCTCTCACTTGTGGTGTGCTCAGGTTTGTCCCCCATCCCACGGCCTCCAGCCGTGCTCTCTGTGGAAGCTCAGGGCAGAGGATGCACCTTCCTCCTACCTGCACGGCCCTCAGTGCACCTGCCCCTCCCTCCAGCCAAAAATGTGGGATCCTCTGTCCACACAGAAGATAACAAGAAGGAGGAAAGCTCAGGGCAGAGGATGCACCTTCCTCCTACCTGCACGGCCCTCAGTGCACCTGCCCCTCCCTCCAGCCAAAAATGTGGGATCCTCTGTCCACACAGAAGATAACAAGAAGGAGGAAAGCTCAGGGCAGAGGATGCACCTTCCTCCTACCTGCACGGCCCTCAGTGCACCTGCCCCTCCCTCCAGCCAAAAATGTGGGATCCTCTGTCCACACAGAAGATAACAAGAAGGAGGAAAGGGATCAAAGGGAGTCTGAATGACAGCTGAGCTTTGGGGCCTCCTCCCACCCTCGCCACTGCACCGATGGCTGGCACAACAAGAGGAAGGCTCTGCTGGCAGAGCATGGCATGCTTCCCCCCCCGCCCATTCCAAATGTGCCTGTTGTTCAGAGGACAGCTTGGGGTGCAGCACCGCAGCCCTGGCCCAGCAGCATTTCCGCCAGAGCTGCCCTTTGTCTCCTTAATCCTCTGACCTCTGCCTCACCCACATGTTTTCGCTCCCTGTCTCCCATCCGCTCCCAGGTGCTGTCGGATGGGGCTGGGCTGGCAGTGCCTGGCCTCTGCCTGCTCACCCCTGGGCTGAGATTTGCTAGGGCTGCTCTGGAGCACAGCAGACGCAGCGGGGATGATCACAGAGCTGCTGTAAATGCCGTCGGCGTGTCGGCAGGGAGGAGAAGGGAGGTCTGGATAACAGAGCCTGCTCCACTTAACAAGCTGTGCACCTCCATATCAGCTCACCCTCCACTTCCAGCCACGAATTCGGTTTGCTAATCAGCACGATGCAGCTTAACCCTTTGCTCTGGAAGAAAGCAATATTCATTATATATTCTGTTGGTGGTTTATATGCTTAATGAATAAATACGGGGCATTTCGATCTAGGAAAGATGAACTTCTTTATTTCCTTTTCATGTATCTCAAGAGCATAAAATCAAAACAGGAGAGATGGAAAAACAGACACAGAAGGTTTAGGAACTGGTTTCCCCCTGGGTATGATTTTACAATGTGTATTTTGCTTGGATTAAGAGTTTTGGGAAGTATTAATTAAAGGATTTTCACCTACCACAGCATATCCAGACACCTCCCAGCCTTTTCCCAGTGTCAGAGTCCACGTGGACTGCACCAGGAGAAATACTGGGACTAAAAGGCTTGGAAAGGACAGAGGTTTTGAAGAAGAAAGTAATTTTTTGTAAGCCTGGGAAATTTATCTTCCAGGCGAATTCCATAGAAAGGGGTAGGATTAAACCTCTATGGACACACAGAATTTGTGAAGGGCTCGATGTAATTTACTCTCACAAACCCAGGTGTGATTCTCATTTGCACCCTGGCCACTTTACACTGTTTTCCCAGTGTAAAGGGGTTGTAAAGACTGCATCAATCATCTTTACACCTACTTTATGGCCATTTTACACAGCTAAAAGGGCCCTTTGTGTAAATGAGAACTGAAGCCCTAGAGAATTTAATAGAGAGGAGATCCTTTCTATAGACTGTACTAGACCCTCTAATAGGGTCTATTACCGGGATATAACTCTCCGCTGGATTTTATAGCTTGGCTTAGAGATCATCTGTCTCGATTAAATTCAGTTCTGCAGAACTTTTCCAAAGGCCATAACCCCCTGGTGTCATGCCTGCTCCTCCACCCCGAATGCACGCAGAGAGTGATGGTGTTGCATGGATAACTGCTCGGGTTTTTAAAAGGAGAAGCAGCAGCCACCACTTTCCTCTGGCTCTGAGGCGTTTTGATGTCGTGCTATGCAAATACCGAAGCAACAATAACGGCAGCGAAAAGGGAACCGAGACGCGGCGCCTCACGGGGAGCCAAAATGTCACATTCTCAGCCCCGCCGGGGTTTGCGCCCCTCTCCCTCCCCTGCTGCCACTGGAAGGCCAGGGGCTGGTGGGCGAAGGGGAAGCACCGCCAGGCCCTGGCCCCACGCTGGGGCTGCCACCAGCCTTCATGTGACGGCCATCTGCGCCTCGCTGGCCCGGCCGGCTCTGCGTGGGCACCGCTTGGAGCTTTGCCTAAAAAACAACTCTGCGCAACAACGCCGGGAGCTGCAGTCGACTCGCAGGACTAATTTTTTTCCTTTTTTTTGTTTTTTTTTTCTTTTTTCACGCTCCCAGCCGGTGCAATATTTGCTCTGGGGGCCTTTCGAAAGAGAAAGCACGCTGCTAGTGTGTGAGAGAAGCCGCAGCTCAGGTCCTCTATATTTAGAAAGCCAGGATGTCATACCTCGCCTTGAAATTTTCATAGTCCCCTGCACCCCACCCACCCACACACGTACACATGCTTGCGTCTGGAAAATGTTTTTCGGCCTTAGCGAAGGGTGTTGGCTTAGGGGGATTCGAGGGAGGTGCAGAGGAACAACAGCAGCCCAGTCCCGGGCGCGAAGCTCGAGGCCTCCTTAAGGCAGCGGGCACGGCAGGCACCGGGGACCCACTGCTCCCCGCGGCTGCAGTGCAGGACCTCTGCTCCTTGTTGGTCTGTAACATAAATCCCAAGGCAGGGCCGAGCTGTTCTGAGGCGTAGGGAGGCCCTGTCCCGTGTCACGTCAGGCAGTGCTGTGCCCTCAGCCAGCAAGATCTTCCCCAGTTCATTTCTGAGTGGCTGCAGCACCTGTAGCAAGGGTTCCAAGAAGGTGAATTTTGGGGCTAGCTCATCTCAGGTCTCTGCAGTCCCTCCTCCCCAGGGATTTTTGCTTTCTGCTAAATGGCTGCCTCTAGTAATCCCTACTCAGTAGCATTTATCCTCTGCTAAATTGCCTCTGTAGCCAAATATCATAAACAGTGGTTGCATCTACAAAGACTGGGGTACATTTTTCTTTTGGTTTTGGTACCTGGCCTCCATGCCTTCGTCCAAGCAAACAGTTGAAAGCCTCATCTAAACTTCAGACCTGTTGGGGGAGGAAGCTGGCAATTTCTTTTTGCATTCTTTTTAAAGAAGTTATGGGCAATACCTATTTAATTTGTTACCTCAATGCTCCACAAAGCCATCTTTACATTGGAGCTTCACCCGGGTGCGCCAAGGTATCCCTGCCTGGCACAGACATCTGAGAGTCAGCCAACAAATGGGAGCAGCAGCCTGGTCTGAGAGGGGAGAATAAGCTGCAGAGGGTGATTTGAGTACCTGCCTCTCTCTCCTTCAGTCAGATGGATTATGACTGATGAGTGCTGGGCTGACCTCAAGTTACAGGAGATACAGAGAGTGACACCGATTAAGGCAGTCCTCAGCTTTACGAGACTTGATTGTCCTAGAAATGAGATATCTGAGCAAGACAGGGTTTTAACCCCGTTTCATTCTCATAGCTGTGTAAGGAGAACTATTTTTAATTAGCCCAAAGCTGACTGAAGAGGGATTTCTCCTCACTTCAGTGTGGGATTTCTCTTTCGACGAAACTATGGTGAGAGGAAGCCTTTCCCTGATCTGTCCTCCATGAGACTGTCTGGGAGCATCACTGCTGGAGCCAGAGCTGCACACATGCAGAGGAAACCACCCTCATGTCTTTTTTGGGACATTTTCTTCCAGTTCCACAGCTGCCAGAGCTGACACAGGGAGGGTAGGGGAAGCCAGTGTCCCAGATCCACAATGTGCCCAAGCCAACCAAGCCCTGCAGCCATCCCCATTTATACTGATACTACCAGGGGTTTGGTGGGATAGTTTAGGGAACAATCACACTGAAAAAAGAAGAATATAGACATTTACACTTTCCCTGCCACCTTGTGAATCCAGGCAGGAGAGCAGCACGCACATGAAGGGACCCAAGAGGAAATAAAAAATCCTCCCACCCCGTTTTGCTGCCCAAACCTGCCAACATGCGGAGAAACAGTGAAAACGTGCAGAAAATAAACCCCCAGAAATCAGGCACTTCGGATTTTTAAGATCCAAAGTGTTGTTAGGTAAGGAATGTGAAAATTAGTGTATTTTTATGGCTTGTCCAATTCTTCCAGGCTGCCTCAGGTGGGGACCTAGACAGCCAGGATTCTCTGCTGTCACCAAAGGAAGGAAATTTTGTAACCTGACTGGGAGAGGGGAGGGATGGGGAAGGGCAGTTTATGGGATGTACTCATATATCTATATATATTCTGGTAAGGCTGCAGTTTGCAGATTCAGCTTTTTTTTCCTCATGTACAAAAGGAAAGTGTAGGATCTCAGCTGGCAAAATTCTGTGCTTCTGAATTAACAGGAGTTCCATCTCCACTTTACTTCTAATAAAACTTTTCTCAGTCACTCCACCCAGGTTTCAGTGCTTCTCTTGCTTCTCCATTTTCCAGTGAGGCAGGACTTTCCTGGCACATCCTCCCCTGACCCCACAAAAGGCACTGGGTCTGTGGGCTCTGTGTGAGCCGGCCCTGCTTAGCCAGGGCAGGGGAGGGACAATTTGCAAACTGCCTCCTGAGACTTCTCCTGAGTTCTCCAGACACTGATTACGCTGTTGCTTACAGCAAATAATCAAAAAATTACAGAGATCCAGTGCTTGAAAATCCCACAGGATAATTGCCTGCTAATAGACAACAAGGGGATTTCATTAGCCCAAGCGGCAAGTGTGGCTACCGCACTTTGGGAACAGCAGGCCCTGGCCTTAACGCCACCAAATTACACCTGAAAGGGAAAATTCAGGACCTCCATACAACAACCAGGGACCCCTCTGTGCTCAGGTGTTGTACTGAGCAAGAGAGGCTTGCAGGGCTTGCAGGATCACAGGGTGTGAAGGCTTACCCTCATCCCTGAGGGAAGCTGACCTCATTTGAAAGGTTCGCTCCAGCTGGGGCTCAATGCCAGGCTTGCTCCACTCCTCATCCCCAGACAGCTTTGGGGCCACAGATGCCCACCCCTGGAGGAAAAAAGCAGGTAGAGTAGAAGAGGAACAAGGATGTATTTGATTTGTCTTTGTCTGAGCATGTCACATCTTGATATAAGGCTTTTCCCACTAGCAGGAACGGGTTGGTTGGGGGTGGTATGGAGTTTGATGGGGTTTTTCTTTCAGTGGCTGTATGAGGATCTGATTCAAGTCCACTGAATGGATGAGAAACTAACTCACATTTCCCATTCCCAAGCACCATTAGCCCTGCTGCAGCACACCAGGGACAACACCAGCTATTAAAGAAAGCGGCTTGATTAAGGGACAACCTCGAAGACTAAAAATAATCAGGGAAACGAGAATCAATGCCATGTGAAAGCAAACACGCAGTCAGTTGTTATCACAGAGCTTTTCACGTGATGGTCTGTGCACTGATCTCACCTGGAGCATGTTTGTTTTGGACAATCTTAAAGGGTCTGGCCCCATGGATTGGCAGCAACACGTACGGAGTGATCCGAGAGCGCAGGCCTGACCCAAAGCCCATGGAAGTCAAGGCATTGACTCCTCCAAGCACTCCCTGTAGCAATCACTCTGGGTTTGGAAAGATACGTTGCAGTTAAAGGTGTTGGTCTGGGCTTAGGGAAAATGTACTGACACTGTCACTGTCAAATCCAGCAAGAGACAAGTGAAAAACAGAGGGGTTGTAACTAATAAATGCAACACAAAATGAAAATAAGTGGCTAAAGGAAAATTTGAGAAGTCAAGGGGAAATGCAGCAAGTTCAAACAAACTGCCTTGGCCCAGATGTATTGCATGGAACATGCAGTGATTTGAAGGGGAAGAGAAGAAGGATGGCAGGAGCTCAGCATCTCACTTTTTCACAAGCCTCAAAAACATCGCAGGCGATGCGAGAAGAAAAAAATACACGGCTTTAGTCCTGTCTGGAAACATGTGGCACAAACTGAGGCAGAGGAGATTAAACTTGGCTTCGCCCTATTTCCCCCCTCTTTTTTTCACTCCACTGCTCTTTGCTAGTATTATCTGGGCTGCTTGGTCCTCAGCAAACAACCGAGTAGCCAAAATATGGGCAGGATTCACGCCATAACCAAACCAGCCAATGAATGAAATAAGGCACTTGTTTCCTGGAGCAGAGGGAGGGGAAGCGGGGGGATTTAAGCGTTTCTGTGTGGTGTTGGAAACCCACCTTGAGTAGAAGCAGTCCCTCAGCTCGCACAAACCACCGGCGCTCCTCTGACGTCAATTGGCAGCCGCTGGTTTGCACCATCCCAGGGCTGGCTGCAGCAGCACAAGCAAACAGCTCGCCCGGCCAGCAAGACACACGGCGAGAGGCAAGCTGGAGTCCTGCACCCCTTCCCTGTGCCTCACTGCTTCCCATCATCACCCACAGCTTTGTTTTCAGAGGCAAAAGGGCGCAGACCAGCTATGGCAGGCATGTCTCGGGCAAGTGGCACGTCGGCTGGCCATGGGTGGGTGGCACGGGGTTGCAGGGTGTTTGTGGATGCCAGAAACCTGAGGGTGTGCTAGGACAGGGTCTCTCTGCTGAGGCCCTTGGGACTCAGGGCCACCCCTGAGCTGTGGCAGTGCCTGGGCAGGCTGCCAGGGAGAGAGCAATGCTCATGCAGCTATGTGAGAGGCAGGACCTGTGTCCACAGGGAGGCTGCTGGCTCCATGAAAGAGATGGCTGAAAGCCTCCATCTGGAGATCCCATGAGAGAGGGTTTGGGAGAGCTTGTGAAAGAAGGATGAGAAAGTTACTGGCCATGGGAAGTACCACAGGCACTCATCTGCTCTCCCCTTTCACTCTTCCCACCAAACAGACTCCAGGCCTGAAGAGAGTGGGAGCAGGAGGAACTTGACTCCTCTCAGAGTGCTTCCTGCAGCACATGGCAGGAGGAAAAGGAGGTGGCAGCTGTGCACCTCATTCCCTGCCCTCCCTACGCCAGGTTCCATCCTGCAGCCACCCATTCCAGCTCATCCCAACCCTGAATGCATCCCACAGGGGACACAGGGAGAGCTGCAGCACAAGGACTGTGTCCCATCACCGCTCCTGGAGCTTGGCAGCCCTCGGTTTCGGGGGGATGCTGCTGAGCCAGCAGTGGCAGGATGAGGCCGGCTGCAGCGTGGGGAGCCTCTGGGGACCATGCATGGCTGCGTTCCTGGGCTGCATTTTTCAGCAGTGGCAGAGCAACCCTTTTTCCTACCTGAAAAGCCTCCAAAGGCCTTGACTTCCAGAATAGGAGGTAACTCCACAGCCCCTGCAAGCCAGCTCAGCTGAAGCTGCCCTGCAATGAACCCACAATGAAGGCAGCCAGAATTGCTGATTGCCTCTGAGAATGAAAGCCTCAGAGACCCTTAACTCCCATATCTCCTTCCCTACCTATGCTGAGGGCTGATCAGGGGCTTGCCTTGTGTGGTGAAGCACAGAACCCCACTGAAGTGCCTGTTCCATCATTCCCATGATCAGCACCTGTTCCTGGAAAAAAGGATGACATGTGGAACCACAGGCTGGAGCTCAAAGGCACAGTGGAGAGAGGAGGCTGGACATGAGCCATTCCCAAGCCAGAAACAGTTTGCCCGCAGCACCTTTGTGATTTCCATAGACAAGAAGTGGGCTCAGAGGGTGTGTTGTTATGTCTCCTCACAACACAGCTCCATCTTGGAGACCCCTTTGTGGAGTTCCTGAACCTACATTTTAAGTGCTCCAATGCAGTTGAAGCGAGGCTTAAGCCCATCTTGGGACTTTAGTGCGAACCTGTTCATCTCACGGGACACTGGCAGGACGTGGGTCCCTTTTCCCAAACCTACTTTAACAAGTTTGGGTTGAAATGCTCACCAAGAAGGCAGAGGGCCCAGCTGATCCCCTGCAGCAATGTAGGGAGACCCAGTTTTGAGGCATGACAAATCTAGTGACCAACTGAGGGCCGTGGGCTTCATGGGGAGGCACAAGCCCTGTGGGACAGGGACACAGTGGGAGCTGCAGAGCCTGGGGGCTGGCTGGGGCAAAGCACAGCAGTGGGCAGGTGTTTCCATGAGCAAAACCTCTCGAGAGCAGCTACTTGCTAAAATAGATGCCACGCAATCAGCTGAAAAAGAAAGTCCCAGTGCCCAGCTGCCTGCTGCATGCACAGCACAGAGGCGAGTGGCTATTTTTATCAGGGACAGCCAAAGGCCGTGGAAGGTGATGGGGGCAGCTGGCAGAGGTTTTCCCTCTGCACCGTGCCAGGGCTGCATCCCAGCAGTTCCCCGTGCACCTGGGCATCCCAGCTGGCTGGAGGAACTCTGCTCGCCTTCCCAGGAGCTGTCATCCTCCTGCAAGGCCCTGTCACCATCAGCTGCACCTTGTCCTTCCGGGGATGCCCTCACTGGCAGTGTCCCAAAGGGGAGTTAAGAAACAAACCAAACCACCCACACTGTGCTGGGTGCTGAGAGCAGTGAATCAGCCCCTCCTGCCTTCAATCATGGGATCAGCCTCCGGGTGACCAGAGTGAACTTCTGTGTGTGTGGTCCTTGGGAGTGGCCGTTCCTCATCCCTGGGGCACCACGGTGGGGCCAGGGACACCCCCTTCCAGCACAAGGGTACGAGTGCTTGTGCAAAGCAGCACCCTGGGGGCTGAGGAGTCCAGGCAACAACCCCCCCAGGACATTGTGCAAGCAGTGGGAATGTGTGGCTTCTGGGCACGTTGGCTCTGGCAGCAGCTCAGTGCATCCCACAGGCTCCTCTGGAGCAAGCTGTGGCAGCACAACCCCAAGCCTTACACCCCAGCATATGGAATCCAGCGCTCCTCCAAATGTCACCCCCTGCCTCTACAGGCACTGCCCACCTTCTGCTCCAGTGAATGCGTGAGCGTGGTTGTGTCATCTGCAAGGAGCAGGATGGCCCCAATCTTCTTCTTTCTGCTTGAAACTGGTGGGGTTTTTCCCTATTTAGTGGGCCATGCATGTTGTGATAATTGTAGAAAACTAGAGCAAGTAAAAAAGAAAAAAAAATCTACAAGAAAAGGGGGGAAAAAAGTAGAAATGTTGTTCTTCCCCCTCTTCTTCTCTAAGATACCCTACAGCCTCCATCCAAAATGCCCTTGTTGTACCCTCACAAGCAGCACCGTGGTCAGGGGAGGCTGGCACTCAGCCATGCCACCAGATGCTGATGGGAGGACCACCTTCTCTGGGATTGAGCCTGAAGTTCATCCTCTGGGATTAGGAGATTCACTGCTGATAGCTACTCATTTCCGTGGTGATTATTCCCTTCCACATACAGAGTAAATGTCCTGTGTGGCTCTAAGCACCACGGGAGGCAAAGCTCACGTGGGAAAACCAGCCCCAAAACACTTGGAGAGAGGAGAGGAAAGAGGGATAAAGACTTTGCCCATCATGGACCAAGCTCTCAGACGTGACAAATCCCCCTGCTGGGAACCAGACCCCGAGCTGTCACAGCTGTCCTTTGGGTCCTTTGGAAGCTGGCAGCACAATTCCATGTGTGCTAACAGCAGAGCACAAATCTGGGAAACGCAAACCCAGCTCTGCTACTGACCTCCAGCACAGTCCCAGAGAGCCATGGCATCTCTGTGCTCCTGCTCCCAGCCTTTTCCCTCCCCAGGCTGCAAACCTTTTGGCCGGGGACCGTGGTGTTCATGTTTGCAAACAAGCGCGTGAATCATGTGGGGCAAACTCGCTGGGCTTGGGGCAGCGTTTCTGATTTACGCCGCTGTAAATTACTGCCTCTGCTTTCAAAAATGTTGTTATTTGGTTGGACAGGGTCCCAGTAACTCTGCAAAGAAGGGAGCGGGAGAAATTCCTCGTAGATGAATTTCTTATGAATTATTTGCCGCCGAGCATCTTGCAACCGCTTGCCTTGTGCAAGGCTCGTGCTCCCCATGAAGAATGACAGAGGACACGGGTGACCTGCAGCTCGTTTGTTGCGACCCTCTGTCACCAGGGCCATGTGGCACGGAGCAAATGGAGGCCACCTCCTGCTCCAGGGTCCCGGCAGGCTGGCACCAGCAGGACAGGGCTGGGCAAAAGGCTTGTCCTGAGCATCCTGGGGAGACGCCACAGGGGCCACCGGCACTACTCCAGGTGAGCAGGGGTGTGTGGTGCTGTGTGGTGCTGAACATCAGCTGCTGCTCTTCAGCCTCCAAAGCAAGCTGGGCATCTTGGCTCCATCTCTCCCTTGGGCAACCACACGGAGCTGCTTGGAGAAGCTTCAGCAAAAAGATTTATCCAGGGGTTTGTGTGTGTTAATATTTGAAGTATCTGCAGCTCACGTGCTATAAAAAACTACATCCCCACAGTGGATAGTGGCTCCAGAGCACTTGGTGCTGTACAAACG
The DNA here is from genome assembly GCA_013397775.1 of Eulacestoma nigropectus. Taxonomy (NCBI): domain Eukaryota; kingdom Metazoa; phylum Chordata; class Aves; order Passeriformes; genus Eulacestoma; species Eulacestoma nigropectus. Next base: position 657,719 of record VZTE01005517.1, on the reverse strand, counting down.
AGGAATAAGTTGGCTGCTGCTAGCTAAGAAGGAGCTCACAAGGTTGTTTTGCACCAGTACAACAGGAAGGTGGAAGAAATAAAAGGAGAGGCAGGACAGCTCACCAGTAAAATACACATTTTGACCCGAGGTATTCATTCGTCCTTCTAGCAGCAGGTCCAGCCACAGTTGCTTTGACTGATAAAGAAAACTTTCCAAACGTAGATTAGGGGCCAAATAAGAAGCTCAGATGTAAAATACTCATTCTGAGTGGAGGATGAGGAGGGAAGAAGAACACCCTTGGGGAGACAGGTTGCTGAGAGCAGGGCTGGTGGGGGAGGCACAAGCAGGAGTCCGAGGGGCAGCCAGGGATGCAGCAGCCACCTTGGAGCATCACTGACGTCCATCAGGCAGGATGGCTCAGGAAGAGAGGTCACAGCTCCACGGGGTGACCCTCCTGCTGCGGCTGTCAGAGCTACCAGGAAGGATCTGATTGCTTCTCCTTCTGAGAAAGCATTTATTTGTGGGTAAAAATTAGGACCCAGTCTACATCAATCTGCCATCTCTCATTGGTTAATTCACTGAAAGTGGTCTGAAAAAATATAGATAAAGACTTTCCCTTGTTAGTCACCTTCCAGCAATGTATAAATGCTCTGACAGACAATTATCAGTGATATTGATTCTAACTAGGACAGAAAATGAACAGGTGAGTGTGAAATAGAAAGTTATTTATAAAGATGCAATTGAAACAAAATCCATCCTGCAGGCTCGAGAGTTTAAGGAGGAAAAAATGCCTTTACTGTATTTCTTTGCTCTCTCTGCTGAAGTTTGGATGCTTCCTCAGGAGCAGGAAGGCCACATCCCTGGAAACAACAGGCTGAAATAAATAGGCAGCATGGCAACAGCTGAAAATAGGAATGAAAAGGAGCCAGAGAGAGACCCTCAGCCCAAGGCAGAGCAGGCTGCTGCAGCATCCATCAGGCTGAGCCAGTGCTTGCTCAACCCTCCCCAGCAGGACATCAATAGTAAATGCATTTTAAAATGGAAACTAAATCTTAACTGTGGCAAATGTGGCTGGAGGTGCTTCTTGCAGTGCTGGGACATGGAGAAATGCCACCACCGCTGGTGAGTCTCCTCAGGGCAGTGGTGGTGACTCCACTTGCCTCTCCTGAGCTGGAGACCTGGCCCCTCTCAGTGCTGCTGCTTTTGGGTCCTCCAGCTTGGGAGCTGCAAACTCTCACTCTCACAAAACTGAAGCCCTTTTGCAGGCTTGCCCTGTGCCAGAATCCCGTGGGAGGCTGTGCTGTGGCTGCTGGCCCCCAGCACTGGGCTCACTTTTCCCAGCCACTCATCCTCAAGCCAGGCCAAGACCTAATTTGCTGACCTCAGGCTGGAGGTGGCTCTCACTGGGGTGGGAAGGCTTTTGCCAATTTGTTATTAAATCACAGCACTATTCATGCCAGCATTAGGCTGTCTGGGACTAAATGCACAGAAACTACGTACCTGGGTTCTGCCAGACAGCTTGGGGCAGTGATGCAGGCAGAGGTGGGTCTTTGGGAGGGGTTCTCTTCTTGAGGCTGACTTGAATCCTTGCCCTGCTCAGCCTCTGTTGCTGCCAGCTTTATGACTCCCACCCTGGAGGTACTGGAGGGGGAGAAGACCTCTGGAGATGTGCTTTTGGATGTAGGAACCACTGCAGTGCTGAAGTCCTTTTGCTGCTTTATCCCTTGGTGTCCAAGTCGCTCGTCCTCGCCCCACCCAGGGCCACCACTCCTGGCAAAGCTGTGACAGCAGAGAGCTACATATCAAATGGACAGCTGGTCCCAGTTTGGTTCCCAGGACACCCCCAAGCCTCTGGGCTTTGAGGAGCTGAGTATCACAGGAGGTCACCTGACAACAGTGAGGGTATCTACGTGGAGCCACGTCCCCCAGCAGTGCTGGTGTACCTGTCCTTGTGGAGTAAGAGATCCTCGGGGGCCGCCAGCCTTCCAGGAGTGGGTAAAACAAAACAGGAAGGCTTGTGAGCAGATGTGGTCGCTGCACCACTTCTGCCAAGGCTCTGCTCCACAGGCATCAGCTGTGGGGAGAGGTTTAACCCGAGCTGCAGTGCCGCATGCCCAGCATCCGTACATAAACAGCCTCCAAAATCATGAGGGAGAGTGTGTAGCTCTTTCAGAGCCGACCGGATGGTTCCCTCGCTTGACATGTCCTCCTCTTGAAACAACATCACTTTGTTGAATTTTGTGGCTTTCTATGTGGAACAACATTAGCTCATCCAAGTCTGTGGTTTATTTGAAAACGAAATTCCGGTAAGCTTTTGTACCATCTGGCAGTGTCCAACCGAGCGGGGTTTAGCAAGAAACCGCTGCACACGTGTGCACAAACACATACACACACCAGAAACACTGTAATCATCATAATCAGTAGTTGCAGGAAGCCTGGCATCGTCAGGGCGAGGGAGGAGGGAGGAAATCAGTGCCTGACTCCTCTCCCAGCCGTTTGCCTTCCGTGGGGCTTGGCTCCTTCCAGCAGAGGGCATTTTTCAGGCCGTCCCTCCTGCGCCACTTCTGCCCCTTCCTTCCTCTGACGTGAGCTTCCAAGTGGCTCCAGATGTAAATCAAACACAGCTGGCTGAGCTGCAAGCCGGCGCGCTGTGTCAAATTCACAGCTGCTGCAGGTCACTGCACTGCTTTCGGAGGAGAGGTTCTGATTTACACCAGCCTTGCCAGACACATTGAGGAGGGCCTGAAGCATACAGGAGGGGTGTGGGGCTGAGGTGATGGTTTCTTGGGTGCTCCATGCAACAGCTCAAGTGGTTCATTGGGTGGATTCCCTCCTAGCCCCTCTGGTCCAGGCAGGAAGCAGGACACATGGCAGATCCTTGATATTTTGTACCATCCATCTCACCCTTCCTCTCCTCCTCCCACATCTGTGCACAGAGAGACCTGCAGCTGGCAAAGCTGAGAGAAGATGTGGCCATCACCCAGGTACACAGGAGACCACCAAGCATCCATCTGTCATCTTCTCATCTGCAAGAGGGCTTGATTATTTCTTCTCCCTGGTATCCAGGGATGGGATCCACGGGAATGGTTCAAAGCTGTGCAGGGGAGGTTTAGACTGGACATTAGGGAACATTTCTGCACCAAGAGGGTGGGGAAACACTGGAGCAGACTTCCTAAAGGGGTGGTCAATGTCCCAGGTGTGTTTGACAGGCATTTGGACAATGCCCTTTAAAACATACCTCAACCTTTGGTCAGCCCTGACGTGCTCAGGCTGTTGGACTGGATGATCATTGGAGGTCCCTTCCAAGTGAAATATTCTGTTCTGTTCTGTTCTACTCTATTCAATTGATTTTCTTAATTTCTTTCAGGTTTCTCCCTTCTTTCACACTCAGCTGCTCATGGATGTGTATCAAATGTGTGTGTGATGGAAAAGAAATGGTGGGGAACATGAGATGCTGGTTAGGACATAGAGGGCAGTTTACTGGGAGAGCCAAACCCAAAGCCCACTGGAGCCAGTGGGCAGGTTTCCAGCCTTCCAGGAAGCACAGGGTGCCTACACACATTCACCTCCAGAAACTGGGGGACAGAGGAAAATTGATGCAGTTGCTTTAAAACAACCTTAAATTATAGCAGAGATCTGCTTTTGAGAATAAGCAATGGGAATCTGAAGCATGAGCTCTGATGATCAGCCTGCCTCACTGAAAGACTTCAGATTCATGGAGGTCACACACTGCCCTGGTCTGAGGGGACATTTTCCTGCAGCAGCTCTGTTTCTGCATCACAGTCTATGACTGCATGAACAGGACTTTTGATGGAAATCGTTGGGGATATCTCCATTCAGAACCGGCACTGCTGGATTTCAGTCTGCATCACATGCATTTAAAACCTGTGCATGTACACCTGAGAGTATTTTTTCCCTGCACTGGACATGAGGAGAAACCTGTGACCCTGAGGTAGGTGGAGGGCAGCAGAGGAAGGCAAGATGCCCTCAGCCCCAGCCTGACAGGGGCTGCTTTTGCCTGACTGCTGAGTCCCAGCTCCTTCCTCCACACAAGATCACCAGCACCATCTCATCCTCTACCCAGCCTAGAGCTGCTAACAAAAGCAGGAATTCAGATCACCTAAGAGCATCTCCTGTGATCCTGACCGGAGAAATAAAATAAAATCAATTCCATCCCCAAAGGCTTTAAACCCAGGCAGCATTTCCAAAACGTGGCCCTGGTGAGGCACTGCACCGGCCGTGCTGCGGATGGGAGGCTGACACGCTGTGATAATCCTGCTCTTAATTCTTTTTTTACGAGGATATTTTTTTTTTATTATTTTTTTAATATATATATAGTTTTGCCTCCGGCATATGCTGTACTAGTGTAGCAGCTCTTCAAGTACCATGTTTTCCAGCGAACGTGTGAGTGACAGCACCTAAAAACAGCAGCTGTTACATAAATAAGGCTGGCGCTTCCCTGCGAGCGCCACGGTGGCAGTGGGGACAGGGGCCAGCACAGCCTGGGGGATGACAGCACTGTCCTGGACAGAGGGGGAGAAAGTGGGGGACCCCCCCCCAGGGCAGCTCTTGTCACCACCCCGTCCCTCACAGACTGTCAGCTCCCCGGGGCAGAGGCTGCTGCGTGCCTGCTGTTTGTCACCGGTGACGTTCCTGTCGCTGCCATCCTGTAAACCAGCAAATGGATAACAAGAATAACCTAAAACATGGATTTGTGGCATCTCATGGTTATTTTCCAATGCTGTGTATAAGGATTAAAGTGGCCATTGTTCCAGCACGATGTATGTTGTATGTTAATAAGCAGCTCAATTATTTTACTTAGCAGGAGATGGCCAATAAAGTATTAAGAAGCCAAATTTGGGGCTTGCTTTCCTTTCATATGAAGATGCAAAAGTCTGATTTGTACTGCCTGTAAATTTGCCGTATCTCAGCATGCAAATGCTCCTGAATAATTTAGTCTTTCTTTAAGGAAGCGTGCGATATACCCAGAAAAGATTAATATTCAACAGACGTCCATCATCTAAGAAAACACTTCTTTTTTTTCTAAAACCATACTGAGTTTCTCGTCAATTCCCTTAATGGGACAGAAACCATCCTGGTCCTTCTCCATAAGGCTTGTCTGTTTGCCTCAGTTCATGAATGCGGCAGGAGAACTTTGGCCGCATAAAGTAAAAATGTTTGACCCCTTGGAAGGACGAGGGGGGATGTTCTTCGAACACTTACCCAGACCCAAAAGGCAATAACAAAGGGGACAGCAGGAGGAAAGCTGGGATCTGAGGTCATGTTTGGGTTGGTAGGAAGAGGAGATGGCAGAACCACACGGTCGTCCCTGGATGGATACAGCTTTGCTCACACACCCCCGTGCTTCGGTGGGCAGGAGCAGGGTGACGGTCACTGAGGCACTCCCAGGGTGTGCATCCCACTCTTGTAACTTTTCTGCTCATGGGAATGTGGCAGTCAGGAAGCAGGACTCCCACATTTCCATTTTGGGAGTAGAATTCACTGAAACATAAGAAGGAGAACTGAAATGTACTGCGCTTCAGGCTCAGGTATCAGCAAGAGAAGATTTTCTCTCTCTGGCACACCTACAGCTGGTATATCTGTGAAGAAGGTGGTGTGAATGCATCAGCAAAGGTGTGTGATTCACCCATAACTAAGTGGGTACAAAAAAAATCACTAGGTTGAGATTATAAAATAAGCATCAGCTTTAAAAATGTATATCCCTATTCATAAACCCAGAATTTCTGGTAGGAAACAACTCCAGCAAAATATAAATGGGCATTGATTATGAATTTTGGCAGAAGTTCAAGTTTTTCTGAAGTCTGAGGTGGTCTCAGGTAGCCCAGCCCCCTGGCAGGTGAGAACCAGGTTTGTGTTTTGAACCTGGAGCTCAACTTTCTGTGGGTCCAGGTGTGGGTTTTTTGGCTTGGAACAGCTGGCAAAGGATGGATTTCAGATTGTGAAGTCACAGAGGCAGACATCAAGTCACAGCAGGGAAGAACTGCTCTCTAAGAACTATTGTTCTAAAACCAAATGCCCAAAACATTGATCATTACAGAGGGTAAATCTAAAGGCTGGAGGGAATGAATCGCTTATTAGAGGTGGTATGGTCACACAGAGGAGTTCCAGGCAAACAGGTCTGGAATAAATGATGCTGCTCAGTACTTTTTGGAGAAGCAAATGAGGTCCCGTAATTACAGGCTGAGCCTCAGAGCATCTTCAGCCACTTCATCTTCCCAGGACCAGCTTGTGGACACAATGCCTGTTTGGAAGGCCCAAATATTCCTTGTGAAAGCAATGGTTGAACCCCTTGCCTCATCCTATCGATCCTTTCATTTGAGCATTTCTTGCCCAGGGCATGACTCCGCAGCCACAGCAAATCCTTCCTGCCCAGCGTCCCCTGGTCTCAGTGGAAGAGGGCAGCCTGGCTGCAGGTCCAGCTGGGTGGGAGTCGGGAAGGACTTGAAGTGAGGGATCAGAGAAAAACCCCTCTTTGGTCTCTTCTTTCTCTAAACTACCACTAATGGAAGTTTAGAGAAAGGAGAGCCTCTGGGAGCATTTTGGAAGCCAGGGCTTGGTATTTTATTGGAGTGCTGCACCTGACAAAAAGGATATAAATACAGCCATAAAAGATATCCCAATATCTCGTCCCTTCATGTCAAGTTGCAAAGTCAGGTAAGATTATTTATTTCAATAAATAGTCAAGAAGTGTCTTCAATCAAGTGACAGCTTGTTCCCATACTGTAATTAAATTTGAAGCTCAATTACTATTGTATAAGTCAATGGCATAGACAGGATTATTACAGGAAAATCCCCAGGAGATGCCAATATCGGTACAGAGGAGTGGAAATGAGAGTTCAGTGTAAAGCTGAGTGTAGCCCAGGCCAGATCCTGCTGCTGAGCTGGTCCTGGGCTATACCCTGGAGGCACACATCAGCCATGGAACTGCCAAAAATCCTGTCTCCACCCTGCAAAGGGAGGTGCAAAGACGTGTGAAAACAGAAGCTAGCACTGAGAAAACCAATGCAAGCTGGACATCAGCTTCTGGGGCTGTCCCAGCAATGTGCACTGGCCCCAAAATTCGCCCTGTGCTGTGCTGCACCCAGAGCCCCGTGGGCAGCAGGGGAGGGGGGGATTCTGCCCCTCTGCCCCGCTCTGCTGAGACCCCCCCGTGGGGCTGCATCCAGCCCTGGGATCCCAGCACAGGAAGGACAGGGAGCTGCTGGAGCCAGTCCAGAGCAGGGACACCAAGGGGATCAGAGGGATGGAGCAGCTCTGCTGTGAGGAAAGGCTGAGGGAATTGGGATTGTTCAGCCTGGACAAGAGAAGGCTCAGGGGAAACCTCATTGCTGCTTTTTCAGTATTTAAAGGAGGCTTAATAAGAAAGATGGGGGCAGACTTTTAGCAGGACCTGTAGCAATAGGACAAGGGGTAAAGGTTTTAAACTAAAAGAGGGTCAATTTAGATTAGATAAAAGGAATAAGTATTTCACAGTGAGGGTGTTTCACACAGGAATAGGCTGCCCCAAGAGGTGGTGGATGCCCCACCCTCAGAAACATTCAAGGTCAGGTTGGATGGGGCTCTGAGCAACCTGATCTGGTTGAAGATGTCGCTGCTCAGTGCAGGGAGGTTGGGCTGGATGACCTTTAAAGGTGCCTCCCACCCCGAGTTATTCGATGATTCTGTGACTCCACATCTCTGTCTGGGCGCTGCCAGCGGCTGTGGCTGTGTGGGAGCTCCAGCACAAACGTGCATCTGCATTCCGTGAGCTCGTTATCCTGCTGGGCTGCCGAGCACCGCTCCCTCCCCACCTCCTCTTCCCCACCAGGGTTTTTTCTCCAGCTGCAGCAGAACCACACAACCACACCGGGCTGGGCTGGACAGAGACAAATCCCGGCACCGGCAGGGCTGAGGACCTCCTGAGGTGAAGGACCACCCCTCCCATCGCTCCCTGAGGACAGCACTGGACACTGCTGGTGTCCAGCTCGCAGCTGTTTTCCCTCAGCTCAGCTCCGGTTACTGCCCTAGAGCTCCACTTCATCCTTGCAGCTTCCAAGTCCTTCAGCTGCTTCTCCTGTTTGTGCTGAGGGACGAGGGAAGGGACCGGGGCCTCAACTGTGTGTTCCCACTCCAAGGGACAAACAAGGAAAGCATCACTGCATTTACTTGGCTTGCATTTCATGAAAAAATTAAAAAAATATCTTTAGTTTTGGAGAACCTGGGTGGTAATCCTAAACATGGGGGTTCAGATGTCCCACTGCTGGGACACTGCTGCAGCTGGCTCGGAGCCTCAGTGCAGCTTAAGCTCAGGGCGCTTTTGACCATGGAGAACTCTTTGGAAAGTGGGGATGGCTTTTCGCCCGCCCCCACTTGAATTTTGGTCATAAAGTTCAAAAGGAAATGGTGCCTCTGAGCTGCCAATAATAAGTCTAAGATAACAAATATACTTTTCACCAAGAAAAAGCAGTACTGATGGAATTACTGCTCATACACACAAAAATCCCCATTATACTGCAATCCAGAAATTACACGATAATTTCATTTCTTAAAAAAAGTTACATTTCCTTTATCCCTCCTTGCCAAGTGATGTTCTGTTATGAAGAAGTTTCCTGCTCTTGCCTGTCCTTTCTAGCTGCCTGTTCCTGTTCCAGGTGTCACAGCTTTGCTTTTCTTCCCAGCTCTGCATGAAGCAACACCACAACTGCACAGAGCTTTTCATAAGCCCTTTACCCTCCTGCTGTGAGTTCCCAGCATGGGACACCGCAGGAAGCCTGATCCTGAGGGTTTCAGTGGGAGTCATGGGTTTGACCAGCTGCCCATGGCCAGCCAACGTGACCACGAGCTTGTCACACCGCTGGTGCTCAGCGGCCAGCAGCACGGCGTGCTCTGTGCCCTGCTGTGTCCTCACGTGTGCCCGTGGGCTTGCCGTGATGTGCCCTGGTGGTGGGCACACATCCTGTGCACGTGGGCTTGGTGCCTGAGGTGGCCACCTTAAAACAGAGACTAGACAGGAATAAGGGAATAAAGGTAGGTATTTATTTGAAGGGCCTTCAAAGGTACACCCTGGGCAGGCCAGAGGCTACACCCAAGGTGGACCCCGAGTCACAAGTTCTTCACACTTTTATAAGTTTGGTTCATTTGCATATCAGGGTTAATTCTCCAATTAAAACTTCAGTTAATGATGTAATTCCCCAAGCTTACCCCCCTTCTAAAGATGTTGGTTTACACATTTTGGGCCTAGGACAGCCTGGGTGTCCTTGGAGAGTAGGCTTGGAGAGGCTCTGTTATGTCTAACCAGCGTAAGACAGCAGAAGTTAGCAGGCTACAAAACACTTCAGAGTTACACACTAAGCCATACAGGATTTGAAAAATGTGAAAGTTAAAACCTAAGGCATCAGGCTTACACCCCAAACTTGGGGTTTTCTTCTCTGAGCGGAGCAGGCGCTGCAGCTTCTCCTCACTGTGCTCTCAGTGAGCTTCAGTCTCAGTGCTGGGGATCACCTCCAGGCACGAGGAACCAGCCCAGGCCCCATTGTCTCCTCCACGCTTCATCTGCCGCCAAGGAAAGTGCCAATTAGTGCCAGCTGTCCTGGACTGCTCCTTTCAGGGCTGAGAGGGGGCCTGGATCTGGGCCCCCTCTCTTGTCTTCTCTTTGTAGCATCTGACTCCCTCAGTTTGCCCATTGATGTCCAGGGATTTCCTAAAAAAAAAACCCCAAACCATAAAATCCTTATTCAGGCAGCTTGATGTTCAGTGCCCAGCTTTATTGCATATGTTTGAAATATAATAGATTATTATTAAAATAGAGTAATGTGGTAATAACTCCCCATACTGTGGGGATGCTCAGAAGCCAGAGCAGCCTGGCCTGGGGGATTTGCAGCCCATCTGCACTTACTGGTCCCGTGGCTGCACAACCAGCAAGAGGAAATCAAGAGGCATCTCCTAAAAGGAAATATTTCTGTGTTTCAGGTGGTTGCCATCACCATAGTGCCACCAAAGAGCAGCAGCACATTTCCCAGCACAGGTTAGCTCATTTAGCCATCATTCCCAAAAGATGAGGGTCTCGGCTGGAGTTTAAGCCATCCCACAGGACCGAGTGGGTTAATCCATGCACACATGCTGGTGTGCAGTTGTGCTTTGAGCCTGACCTGGGACATCTGTGCTCCTGGGAGGTGTCACTCAGCCTCGAGGTGCAGCAGGGTGCCCTTTGGCCATCCTGCTCTGCTGAGGCTGCAGGACTCGGGCGTGGCTGTGTGACCTGGGCTGCTTTGAGCTGAGGCAGGACAAACCAGTCCTAGTTCCAAGTGGCAACTCACCAGCAGGGTCACAGCACAGGGCCTTGCACGGGGTCAGGCAGAAAAGACTGAGGTGGACAGATTTTGCCATCAAGTAGGAGGCAAGGCAAACAATTTTTTTTGTCTGAAGCCATTGCTTCATCAAACAACTCTCATTCCTCACCCTGTCAGTAATTCCCAGCCACCAGGCAGCCCCTCTAGGTTCATAAATGGCACGTGGAAAACACAGTAGCTGGTCATTTGGCCATAGCGTGTTTGCAATTTATAGCTGACTTCCTCAGAGCCCTGCTAAGTCACTAAGCAGCCTTGTGGGCTGAGCAAAGGTTTAGGAGCCAGGAAAATCTGGGATGAATCATTTGCTCACGCACTGGTGACCTGAGAAAATCAGCTGACCTCCTTGTGCCCAGGCTGTGAGAGCGGCCACCAGGAGCCCTGCAGACGTCAGGGGCTTGCCTGGCTCCAGCCAAGAGCAAGTCCCTGGCCCTGGCAGCAATCATGGAATGCATGGGGTGTGTCTCAGAGCCAGGATCCCACAGAGCTGCAGCCACTTGGGCTCCCTTGGTGGGGGTGCCAGCCCCAAGCCCTTGGAAAGCCGAGGGAAGACTTTCAGAGATTTCTGTGCATTGCAGCTCAGGACTCACTTGCTTCCCTCCAGTGTCTGTCTGGATTTTGAATAGCTCACATTATATGTTATAAATGACAATTAAAACATAAAATGAAGAGGGGAGCAGATGGCTTCAGGCAACATTTAAAAATACCGAGACTATTTCTAAATGCAGATCACCAGATCCAAAACAGCCCTGGGCAGACTTAGCTGAAGGTTATTTGCTGGCCTGGCTGAAAGGACATGTGTGGTTGTTGGGTCTCCATCAGCTCTCAGAAGATGCTGTTAATAGGAGGTTTGCTGGCAAAGGCAGGAGGGGACACCCGGGACGTGGGCAGTGCTGAGGACACAGACCTTCACTCCTCTCTTTTGAGGGGGCAGCAGTGACAAAAGCAGGTTGGGTCAATGTCCCTGTTTCACCCCGAGGAAGGTGCTGTGCTGGAGGTTGGATCAGGGGAGAGAAGCTGCGCAGTGCCCTAAATTCCCAGCCATCTTCTCCTAAGGATGTAGCTGCCCACACCACGGGCATTACCTGCCACAGCAATATCACAGCCACAGCACGCTGTCCCAGCAGTGACACAGCTTTGTTCCCTTCCCTGCCACCTTAGCTGACATAACTTCTGTCTCCAAATATTTGGCCAGATGGGGAAAATTACAGGCACCCCATAGGATAACTTGTCACTTGCCTGGAGAAACTGTGCCTGTGAATCTCTGGCTGAGGGAAGGCCATCAGGAAGGGAGCCCTCACCAATAAAACAAGACAAAATAAAAGGCATCTGCAGGAAAAAAAGAGGTGACCTGGCAGCACCACGGCCGCCTAGATTTGGTGCGAGTGCAGAAGAACCTCATTTAACACGAGACAACTTCACATATGTGCTCCTTGCCTTGGAGGTGGTGACCTGGAGCGGGGTGGGCACAGCTCTGCCTCCACGGGCTCGGTGGCCAAATGGCCCAGCCACCACCCAAGGCCACGTGCTGAGACGTGGGCGATTATTATGATGCCTGTGCTGCAGAACAAGCTTTGCATCCCAAGATTGCATTAGACTGGATTTCCCTCTCCTGGAAAAATGGGAACCAGCACGGCCCGTGGGGAACCAGGTTTGCTTGGCCAGGATGGAGCACTTGAAGAAGAGTCGGATGAGAACCAGCTGGCAGATACACCCCATGCCTTATTCCCATGGAGACTTCCAGGCCAGGGTAGCTCCCTTTTCCAGCTCTGTGCCACATGATGGACAAAACTCTATGCCCTGCACTACACAAGACACTTGAGTAGATGATCACAGTGGCCACTTGGAGCATTCTAATTAAGAGTTTGATTTTGCCATGTTGAAAACGAGCTTGATTATAATTTGCTTTTGCTTTTCTTTTTCCTCTCTTGAACACGCTTCCACCTCCCGCTTTGCGCTAAGCCCGGAAGCAGAAGTATCACGTTACTGTGAGAGAAGCGAGTTCTGTGGTATTTCCATCCCATCCAGAGCCAGGAAACACGGGCAATTTTGCAAGACAGTTTGTACTCACTAAGTTTCCAACTCGGTTTATATTTCTGTATTTATTTAGGTTTGTGCTAACCATGTAAGAGAGCACTCATCCCAAGTGAGGTGCTGTGGACAAACTTGCAAAAAGCCCCCAGATTTCACAGACCAAGGACCCTGAGCAACGGAGATTTCACTGGACCAGTGAATCCTCTCTTCTGAAAAGACACTCAGGATTGACAAAGTCATGGACAGCCGACTTCTGGTAGCACTAATTCTTCACAGTAAATCAAAAGCAGAGTTTTAGTAAATCCCACCAGTAAAATCACCATCCCTGACAATATTTTCTTGTACCCTTGAGACCTTCCCTTGAACTTTCTTCCTTCCCTTTCCTTCCCTGCACTGTAACGCATCCCATTTACAACTCTCACAGTCTGTGGCTAGGTGCACAATGCCCCACTAGCATCTTCCCACATCCCAGCTGACAGCCAGGGACCTGGACAGATGTTTACACCTGCATGGGAAGAGCCATGACAGCTCCAGGGACCAAACTCTCCTCTCCTGACTCCTCCTTCAGCAGCAGAGCCCTGCCACAGGCGGCGGGATTTGCATTTCTCGTGGGACGGCAGCGCTCACACCAGCTTTGCTTGTTTAGGGCAGCAGCCAACCCGTCCCCGTTCCCGCAAGCCAGTGTTCCCAAATACCCTCCGACTGGGCTGCGGGTGCGCAAACCACACACAGTCACACATAGCACAAACACCCTCAGCTCCTAGGACAGAAAGATGAAGGGCTGAGAGGGGTTTTTTTGGAAGCACCAGGGATTCTGCTGGCTTTATCAAACTGGAGTGAAAGCTTTTGTGCCAGATAAAGCCGCCATTGCAGTTCCCCAGTGGGCTGCAAATGGGCCGGAACCAACCTCAAAGCCAGCAAAAGTTGACTTGAAGAAAAATAATACAAACTCTGAGCCAACTTCTATCATCCAACACCGACTCACAACTGAAAATGGGTTTTTTAAACCCTGTTTCAAGGTTTTCCTGTGCTCTGCTGAACACAACTGTGGGTCTCTACAGCAGGGCCTGAGTTAACACAGTTCCCGGGTGTTTCACGCTGTAATGCTGGTGGGGCAGGGAAGAAGAAGCAAGGCAAAGTAGCCTTATGTCTTTGGTAAGGGAACAAGTGCTCCTAGGAGAGGATTGTGAAATTCAGATTGACATATGCCAGTTGAAGGCCATCACAGGAAACGCCGAGGATGTGCCCAAAATCCAGTTTTTGTGGCAGCTCAGTGTTACTGGGAACAATCCCTATAAATGTTGCAGATTTTGGGGGCCAGAAGGGAGTAACTTATAAAGGGAATTGGAGCCTTTGGGCTGTAATTGGATCCCCACACTGCTCTTGCCATCTGGATGAAATCTGAATGGTGACAGGGCCAACATAAAGCAGTGGCTGGGTTGACCCCACAGCCTCGCACACGGGTGTGTGTTGCCTTGGCAAAGGCCACACGGCTGCTCCATCAGGGGATGAAGACTGCAATAATTTACCACAAGAAGGGCTGCTAGAAAAACCTCCTGCTTGTATTGAGTCAGATATTGGATGTTGACGATCTACAACATTTAAACAGAATTATTAAGTCATAAGGATGCCAGGTCGACCATGCTCCTACGCATTTTAGCTCATTGCTTTGGTTTATCAGGTAATGCCCGGTGGTCCAGGACGTGCCCAGGTCTCACCTTACCTGAGTGGCAGCAGACAAAGGTGGAGACATGGAGAAAGAAACTTCCAGTACAAAAAGAAAGGTAACTCTTGGCTGTTTGCAGCAAGAGAAACACGTTGAAATAGCAAAGTTAGAAAGGCTGCTTGTCTTGTGCCATGCAGCTTCCTGCTTTGGCCTGAAAAAGTGCAGCATATAAATAGAGCGGGCAAGCGTGAACTGGTGATAGCAATACACCACTGCACATTCAGAACCCCCACAGCCCGAGTTCCTTTTGAGGCGTTTGGAATGATTTTGTGCAAATTCAGGATGTTCAGCACGGGCACCTGCAAGCAGGAGTCGCGCTCCTGCGGGCATCCCGGGACAGCGGAGAGGTTAGCAGCCTTAAATCTCAGCTTTCTCCCCTCAAAAATGAACTTGGCAGCCTTCCCCAGAAAATAAGCACGTGCTTTCCAAAGAAAACATCCTCGCCTGCAGATGCTTTTGTCACAGCAGCAGCAGCAGTGACGATGGAAAGGGAGGAGCAGAATTCATTCACAGGCCACAGCGGCGTGAGCCAGTGCCGAGGGAGAGGTTTGCTCCCTGAAACACCTCTTGAATTAAAATGTGCCTTGAGGGGGAAGCATTTTTAAAAAGAAAAGCCTTGGCATTAGGTTCTCAGTCCTGCATGCGAAACTGCTCCCCTTTGGGCTTAGAAGCTTAATGCTGGTTTGGGGGCTTTTTAAGTCTGACTGTAATCTTAGGTTGAAAGCTTCCTGCATGAAACCCCGTTTTCTCTTAGGATATCCTTTTTGCAAAACCATCTAACAAACCTAGAAGTAAACAAGCTCCTTTCTATTTAACCCTAAAATCATACCAGAGAATAGAAAAGAAGGTTAATTCTACTCAAAACCTCAGCAAGGTGGTGGAACAAGTGCACAGGAGAAACAGCATGCTCTCTTCAATAGGATTTTTCTTACTAATTAATTAGCAGACTTTTTCTAACTAAGAAGATGCCCTATTCTTTTCCTCATTAATATTGACTATCTGTAAAAAAACAAAAAACAGCTGGGAAAAAACAAAAAAAGCACTTGTATGTTGTAGTTTACCAGCCACAGGTTTGTAGAGAGGGCTCTTCCTTTTCTCACGGGACCACAGATTTCCTCAGCCCAAGTTGTCTCAGTTGAGAGACACGGTGGTTTTAAGATGTTTGTCTCTCTCAATTCTTTCACCCAGAGGAGTGGGGAAAGCCCTTGGTCTCTCTCTCAATGTGCTACTTGAAAGAGTTACACTAAAAACATTAAAAAAAAAAAAAAAAAAAAAGAGGAAAAAAAGTGCAAAAAATTCTTAGACAGAAAAGCCTGCATCATAGTATCATGGAATCATAAAGGCTAGAAAAGATCAGGCAGCGGCAGAAACCCTGAGGCTGTTTGGCTTGAGCCTGCTCCTCTCCACCTGTGACACTCAATCCAACACGATCCCTGCCTCTGCCCACCTTCACCCAGGGCTCCCCTGGCCTGAACAAAGAGCACTCGAGCAAATCCTACGCCCAGCTGCCACCCAACCTCTGGGAAAAGCAGCATTCCTGGATCCACCATCCTGGATGGAGCAATGAGTGCCTGAAATAAAACAAGCCCTCTCTTTCCTCGCTGCGTTCAGCCTCCATCCATTCAGGGCTGTCCAGCTGAAGGAATGGATGCACACCCACAGCCTGGTCCCCCACCCCACAAACACCATCCTGGGTTTCCCAAACCAGAGCACACATTTCCCCCCAGCCTGAGCACCAAGAATGAGACAGACGTATATAAAATGACACACTTTATTAAAAGTTACATTCAGCAGCAATGGGCACATTTACTTAAGTAGATTTTAACTGTCAAGGAGCTTATAATTATAAATCTCTCCAAGGCATTAAAAGCTCTTAGATGGTTTAACTTCTTTGCAATCATTTCATATAAATAGGTAAATGATACTTGCCTAGGAAGAGGATACCCCAGCTGCATTAAACAACGATATACACATAAATATATGTATAAAACAATGATTTTTGTTATAAACTCATTCATGGGGCTATTTCACAATCTTTAAGTCTTGGGGCCTGGCCCTGCAACCATTATCCACATGAGGAGCCTCCTGTTTGCCTGACCACGTGTGAGTGTACAGATTGCTCACATGGATGAGAGCAGGGCAGGGCCTAAGTTTTGACAGAAACAGCAAAAATGTCGAAATTCTCAGTGAAATACATTTACAGTCTGTGCAAGTAGCATCACCTACTGTTCCTGACTGCGGAGGTCTCTCTGGGAAGCTACGAACAGCAGAAAGGCACCGTGGCAAAGGAGAACCAGCACCTGTTCTCTCTTTGATTTTGATGCTGTAACTCTCCCTTCTGAAGAGCAGGACCCGGGCTCCTGAGCCCGACGGGACGTGGTCTGGGGTGTGAGACAGAGGGAGCACCAGAAGCACCCAACTGCAGCCCTGAGCTTGGGGCACAAACCCATCGAACCTCAAGTTCTTCCAGCTCCAGCAGCAGCAACCTCCCCTGATGTGCAGCGGTGCAGCTGCTTTTTCTGAGTGTAAACAAGAAAAATGGCAACCAATTCCAGTATTAGCCAACCACCCACCCCCCAATAAATAATGAGAGTTTAATTTATCTTATAACTGAACTGTGCTTTGTGTTTTATAACCACATGTGTGAGGAAGAGGAAATTGCTGTTGTAACAGAAGCTGTGACTAGATCTGATTAACTGTATGAACTAATTTGAATTAATACAGCTCCAGGGTCTGAGTCTCCACCAACTTACCGCTGACTTTATCTTTGTGGGCAACTCCTTTGGCCATCACCTCTCACAACCAGGATGCTCTCAGGACTAAGGCCAACAGAAAGAGATTTTCTTCCAGTAAAATACACAAACCTCTGATTTCCACACTATTTCTGAAGGACACAGTTGAAGCCAATGGGAATGGTTTTGGGGTAGAAGATATA
Source organism: Eulacestoma nigropectus (assembly GCA_013397775.1). Lineage (NCBI taxonomy): Eukaryota > Metazoa > Chordata > Aves > Passeriformes > Eulacestoma > Eulacestoma nigropectus. Next base: position 640,696 of record VZTE01005517.1, on the reverse strand, counting down.
AATACATTACTACAATATATTACTTTTATCTCAGCCACATCACTGCCACAAAGAAAAAGAAAAAAAATAGCTTCCAGAACTGGTTTGAATTTGGGATAAAGAGAGTGAAATGCCCCTTCCTTCCCTTTCTAGGCCTGTTGGTTTGAATAGCGCCTGAACCAGGACAATAGCATTTCTCCAGGAAGGAACTGGAAAATATTGACACCACTAATATTTTTTCCTTCGATCAAAAAGGCTTTTATAACAAAATGAAAATTTTACAGGGGAAAATCATTGCAAAAATATTTTGGTTTAAAAAGTGACTCCATGTAACAAGAGGTACATTTTCAAATGCAAGACAATCTGGTAACCAAAAGGGAGCTGAGAACACCACTCCCATTTGTGCTCCCCAAATTTTTTTCCTAGAAGAGTCCCCTAGGGCTCTGTGAAAACCCTGTAACTTTTCTTTCAAGCCATCCCAAGAAATACAGGATAGAGCAAAAACCTGCACAGGTGATTCGGCTGCTGCCTTTTGTAGGGCTGAGAGCTGGAAGGAGCTTGTCTGATATTGCCCCCCTGTTCCCCACCAGGCTTCCCTGCAAACCTCTGGAAGCAGAGAGGGCAGGCAAAACCACCAGCCCATGATCTTTAGCTCAGAGGAAAGCTGGCAGAATATGGTGTTTATTTACTCAAGTCAACTCTTGCTGAAGATGAGTTTATGGAAGGTAACGACACCATTACAGTTTTGTGCAGAAAGACATTTCTAAGCTTTTTTTTTAAAAATGAAATCCCATACACAATTCAAACTACAGGTATAATTTTTTTTTTCCCCCCTGAATCCTCCATTGGAACTTGAATTTAAAACACAGTTTAACTCCTCAATATGTGAAACCTCACGGCCACATTAATCGAGAACATCTGAAGCCAGGAGAAAGAAATCACTTCCAGTTATGTTGTCAGTGTTATGTGCATAACATTCCCACAGCTGTAGATCCATTGTGCTCCATGTTATAAATAAGAAATTGCATGGTGACAGCTAAAATTCAAAAGCGTTAATGTTTCTCTTTGCAACTCTTTTTCTATTTTTTCCTTTTTTTTTTTTTCTTCCCCCAGTCTTTTGAGGTTTCTCCCCTTTCCCTCCTAGTAGAAGTTACTTGAAGCAACATCACTGCTTACGGACTGACATATTTACGGTAATTAAAAAATAGTAAATGCCAAGCAAATATGACTAATGTTGCTATTTGGCAAGTGAGCCAGAGACGACCTATTGATTCTGAGCCAGGCTGTCGTGCTTGCCTTAATAAACACCTCTCCTTCTTCTGCTCAGCTCGGCTCTGCCGGCGCTCCGGGGAGAAGTCGGCTCCCAGGACGCGGCCGAACGCTGTCCCAGCCTCTGTCCCAGCCTCTGTCCCAGCCATCCCCGGAGCCGTGGGGCCGGGCCAGGCAGGGAATACAAACGAGCTGCCTTGTATCGCTCACATTCTAGGTTGTGGTCCCTCTCAAGCGTGAAAAACAGCTACAAATTGTTCCCAGAGCTAAACCACTTAACATCTTGGCACTTGGTTGTTTTTAACTTTGTAACAATAGGCACTGTTCACTCCTCTCAATCTCAGTTTTTTATTCTATAATAAAGCAGGAATACTGATGAAAGGCTAGTCACGGCTTCTCCCCGTGGTATCAGGGTGGTGGCATGTGATGATTCACATGGGGTGTGTTTGATCCAAGAAAGCCCAGCCTCTGCTTATTCTTCCTTTGTTCTGTCATCTAAGGTGGAAAGGCAGAGAGAGACGAGTTGAGATCGTTTTTTTTCTCTTTACTATTATTTAGCAGTCGCAGAGCAAGATACATATAAGCAAAACAACAGGGAGTGGAATTCTTTCCTTCAGCATAGAAAATTACAAGTAAGGGATGTCTTTGAAGTGGGAGATCTGTTTCCTGCAAAGTATGGACATTTTATTCTCATTTATACATTATTCTTATCCCCCGGCAGGTCTAACAGAGTATTATTTGTGCTGCTATTGTGTTATGTAGCCCTGCAGAGGGTCAGCATTTGCACTTGGTGCTGTACAATCACAGAGCTAAAAGATGGCCCCAGACACACAAGAGTTTAAATTTAAGCCAGGAGAGAACAGATTCAGCCAGAGGGGGGTGAAAAAAATCCCGCCAGGATGGTATGGGTAAGCACAATAAGCAATGGTCTCAGCACATCCAGCCTAAACCTTTGTTGGCTTTTTCACAGGGAAAAGTTTTAAGGAGGGATTTGAAGAGGAATAATTAGATAACTCTATCGATGCCACTGAAGTGCTTCCCATAAAGAAAACAAACAGATGCTTTTCTGAAACTGTAATGAGCACAGCAGAGGTGACCAGCACCTGTAACAAAAAAGGAGCTGGCCTTTTGATCCTGAAGGGAGAGCAAACACACCAGGTGGTGTGGGCAGGAGCAGGGCTTTAAGGGAGGCTTTAAGGGAGGCCAGCAGCTTGTGCTCCATACGGGAGAGAAGCTGGAGCTGCAGGAGGGGCACCAACACAAGGGTGACACGAGCAAAGCAACAGGCTCTGCAAATTGTTTTCACAAGGGCACTGTTGATGTTCTTAGTGGGGGAAAAACCCAAGGGCTGGACACAGAAGGCTTTTTTTCCTCCAAGCTCCCATCAGCATGCAGCTATTCCTGCCACTACAGTGCTTTCACTGCCGGGTTATGCAGCCCCTCATCCCTTCTGCAGTTTCCCCTGTGTCCTTGCACACACACCGGGAGCATTTCATGACTAATTCCCCCTCGGCTTTTCTCCTTACCTGATCTCTGTTGTTGATAACAGAGTACAATTTCACTCCAAACTCCTATCAGTGTATCTACCCAGAAAGCTTGCTGGAGGGAAAGATAAAACCTTCCTGAGACAAAAGTCTCTTTTGTAGCACCATCCTGACTACACCCTGATGGAAGGCAGCGCCTTCACCCACACGTGCTCACTTTGCTACCTACACAGGGCACTCACCTGCTCCTTGAGCTCAGCCAGCTGACTGGAAAGCTGTTTTACAAGGCTCATGGTTGACTCCAGCCTCTCTTGCAGGTTCCTGATTTCGTTTTGCTCGCTGTCGCCTTCATTGCTAACCAGAGACATGGCTCTCATCCGAGGGAACCAGTCCAAATTCTTCTCCTACACGGGTATTAGAAAAATTAGCCATGTTAGTGGGGGTTTATGCAGCGCTGCTAAGCTGAGACTAGAGAATGAAAGCTCAGAAGGACCTCTGCTCAGTGGATGACACACAGCAAGTGAGCTTAAGCAGTAAATTCAGAAAGTATTTCAAACAAGCAGTTTTAGTCTTGGTTCTCCTTAGCTACAGAGAAGATTCCAACTGGAAAATCTGGGTTCCCTGCAGCTGCACCTGTATTGCACTGTGGGCAGGGTTGGCATGTTTATCTGTGGCTCTGGCAGGCAGAAATGCCCCCACTGGGAAGACTCCTCTGGTACACCAGCCCCAGGAAAGCCTCAGTGCTCCCTGTGCTTTGCTCTTAGTGTATGCAGGGACACATTTCCCCTCTGTCTCTTCAGCTTGGCTAGTCTCCATCTATTTCGGCTGTCCTTGCAGCAATGTCAGCGAGCCAACACCAGGAAAACAAGACAAGAGCCTTCCAGACCAGCCTCAAGCACTTCTACTGGAAGAGCAGAAGGACCTGGATCCAGCTGCCCACAACAGGAGATTTGGGGTCCTGGGAATGGCTTAGGCTTCAATATGCTGTTCAGACTGTGTATCTTGGATACACACAGCACAACTCCAGGGCCAAAGGCCAGCCTGCACTGCATGGAACAGCACTGAGCTGGGCGTTCCTTTATCCATGGACTCAGGCTATGAATTCAGCCATGACAAAACCACTGTAAACAGATGGTATGAGTCAGGAAGGTGCTGCCTATCTGCACAAGTCCGAATTGTCTCCGTGGCTCAGGGGCACAGATATTTGTGTGCAGAGCTTAACAGATGGAGAAGATGGAAGGGTGCAAGACTAGGAGGAGTGGCAGCCACGTGGAGAGCAAGCTGCTTTGCCCTGAGACAAAGGGAACAGAACAGGTCCTGCAGCGGGCACTGCGTTACATGCACGCACCTCTGCCCTGCGCCTCGCGGGGAGCGGGAGGATGTGGCTGGGTCATGTGCACGGGGTTTGCAATGGGCCTCTCTGGACATGTGCACTTGATAACTTGAGAAGAGAAGCAGAACGAGCTAAATTGTGTTTCTTCCAGTCCCCTGAGCTGCGAATGGCCCCACACAAATAGCACTGTGTCGGGAGGAATGGAAAGGAGCTCTTTCCAAAAGTCCACCTACGAGACACCTGGAAGGCAGGAGCTCTGCTACTTACGCTGTCCAGGTATTTGGTAAAGTTTTAAGTTCATCAAACTGATCATAGTCTTAGCCTTTGCCTCTATTTTTCCTATGAAAATAGAGAAGGCGGGGATGATTCTGCAGCATTTACAGCTGGGCAGCCCAGGGCAGCTGTGCCTGAGCAGGGTCCAGGAGGGCTGGCCTAGCAGAGCTGTGAGCTGGGGATACACCAAGGCTTTATCGTGCTTCCAGGAAGATTTCCTTTCAACTCTGTAGTGCTCTGCCCTGATCACCAAACCCTCCCCTCCTACAGCAGCATGATTTAGAAACAGTCAAGCTAAACCTGGGTAAGCATGGCAGCACTTAAAATATTCATGTTTGTCCACTCTTTGTGTTAGCCCAGTCCCCTCTGTTACCCTGGATAAGACTAAATGCAAATCCGTATGAATTTTAGCTTTTTTCCTGCTTTTTAACTCAAAACTTCCAATGAGTTTTTGTCTGGCTGTGCAACCCCCGGTCCTGTCACTAAATCAACAAAGATGCCCAGGGAGCTGGAGCGTGCCCCCGGGTTGCATTTTGCAGCCCCGGGCTGTCAGCCGTGGGCGCTGGCGGAACGAGGCCTCTTTGCTCGCCGCTCACTTCTCGAGCCTCGTGATCTCATTATGACAATTTACTGTGGTTACGCATGATGCCATTTTCAATGGGTCATAACTCATTCAAATCAAAACCTGTTTTCACCAGCTCTGCTGGTGAGCTCGAGAGGAGCGCACGTGACCCTCCCTGTGGATATCCCCAGCTGACACGCGGAGCGGGAGGCTCCTGTTTCTGCCACATGCGTTCCTGCTTACAAGACCAGCATTCATCTTCCACCAGTACGCGCCGATATTTATTTTAAATTTATTTTGGCTAGGATCTAGCAGAGCATTCATCACGTGCCTGGTGTCGAGCACAGGTGTACTCATTTATACTAAGCTTAGTTTGTGCACAGTGCCTTTCTGGATCAATGCCCTTTTTTTTTTTTTTTTTTTTTTTTTTTTTTTTTTTTTGTTGCCAGCAAATTTGTCTGCCACTACAGGCACAGAACTTTAATTCAAGGCAGCTACAGTGAACAGAGCTGCACTTGTACCTGAATGTTTCCTGGAAAGCTCTGGTATCTGCACCCATTACAGCTCCTCTTGCTTGAAGCACCTGAAGATACCAAATGCAAGGCCATAGGAGCCAGCTGAGGGAACAGGAGCCCTTTCAAGGCTCACAACAACACCGAAGTTCCTAAAGCCAGGCTGCACAGGGAGAGCAATCTGAGACTCCATCATTGTGGTTCCTCTGTTTGCCGAGTACTGCTGCCAGGATTGTGAAATGCACTTTGCTAGTTTTGTTTTTTCCATCTGCCACTCCCTCACTCCTCCAGGACACAAGGCAGAGACCGCCGGCTGCTTTGGAAAGATTTTTGTGGACTGACCCTGCACCACACTGCAGCATCCAGAGGAATCCATGTGGATGCCAGACATCCTGGCTCTCCTGAAGCTCCCAGTGTCACCTGCTTCCCTCCTCCTCGGCATGACATTACACTACCTGGAGAGAGGGATGGCTGGGAGCAGCTGGAGACAGGGATGGAACACGCAGCAAGCACCTCACCCGCTGCCACATGACGCTGTGGAGCACACGGAACAGATGTGGCTCTGCAGCTGGAACCATCCTGCACCACATGCCAGCTCATCTTGGCTACCACGAGCCCCAGAGTCACGGGACTTCAGCGACACTCCGCTCATTCACGTGTGCCCAGTTTTTGCTTTCCTAGAAATGCTGTGATAATCTCTTCCAGGAAAGAAACCCAGGTGTGGTTCAGTTACAGATCAGGAAAATCTGGGCCTTTTTTCCCCCAAAGTATTGTGGAGGATCAAGCAAGGACTTAATCCAAGTTCTAAGAGAAGCTGATGGTTTGCATGGACTGGAGACCTCATGAAAAGATGCTGCTGACTTCTGTAGGTGGCAGAGAGGCAACAGGTCAAACAGCTGCCCACAGGTCCCACTTGCAGACAAGGAGCTGTCTTAGGTGCGGGCCTCTTGGTTCTCAGCTGCAATATACATCTAGTGAAATCAGTCCAGCTGTGTATTTTTGTCATGCAAAAGATCAGAAAGAGTCAAAATTCAGTAGGAGACACATTATAGCCTGCCAAGCTGTCTTTAGGTTAAAAATACTTATCTAGCTTTCTCTGATAGTTCCTTTATAGTGCACACAGCAGGTACTTTCCCTTGCTGAACCGCACACTTTTGCCAGTCAATATGATCTTACTTTTTCATTGCATTATGAACTACAGAACTTTATTAAAGGGCAGCATGAAAATTAGCGTTGGCAGACAGCTCTGTTTGCTGAGTCTATACCACAAACAAACAGCACTTGGTGCTGGGGACAACAAACTTTTGATAACAAACCTGGCAGGATCCAGAAGGCAAGTTGGACAGGGCTCCTCAGCCGAAAATTTCAGTGTTCATGGGGGGACATGCACTCTTGTGACTGCTCAGCAATGGGAAAGCTATTTTTAGTTCAAGGTAATTGCTTGCCAATTAACTGGAGGTCATTAACATGTTTGAACAACCCCAAGCATTTGTTCTGGGGCTTAAATGTTTACGGGCTCGGTCCAGGGTTCACCCTGACCAACACCTTCAAGTTGTAATGTGCAGGAGCACTCCTGGGGGTGCGCAAGATGTTATCTGTCACACCTTACCCATTGCTCTTAGAAATCCAACCATTTTGCTCAGGATAGCGTTCACTCAGAAATTTGAACCCTGCCTGGAACCGAGAGGCAATTTGGAGGAGGAAGGCAGGCTGCTGGCAGGGAGCAGGGCAAACCTCTGCAAACGGCTGTCACGGGACTCAATCAACAGCCACCAGGTTAGCCTGAGGTGACACAGCTCGAGCATTAATGAGCTCACAGAGGGTGAGCTATGTGGACGGGACGCTTTTAAACGAAGCAGCTGCCTGGACAAATAATTAATTGTGAAAATGTACCGAACTCTTTCTAAACAACCACGGTTTAAGGCAGTATGTTGCTAGTTGTTATTGTTATTTCATTCGTGCACGACGGCAGCAATTCACAGCCCACCTACAGATCACAGCATCTTCCTGCTCCACACTCTTCCCGCAAGCATAACTTGTGCCTCGCAGGATCCATATTTAAGCAGACATCTGTGTCCAGGGCACAGCGTCAGCCAGACAGGAAAGCTGCAGGGACAGAAAGGAGCTGCACCCTCCTCTCCGTCAGTTCAGCTGGGGGAAAGGAAAAAAAAGGGAAAAAAGGCAGGTGGGGTGAGCCAAAAGGCTGTGGGCCAGAGAGACTGCACACGAGCAGAGCAGACATTTGGTGTGGCGATCCAGCGCGCTCGCTCCCTCCGTCCTCCCCCTCGGCTGGCGGGGCTCCAGCCGCAGGCACAGCTCCCCCAGGGCCAGACCTCTGTGCAAGTGCTCCGGGTACACGTACTCGAGGTGCCCATGGCGAGGGCACATGCCTGAGAAATCACAGGGCTTAGAGGATTTGCTCCTTGCGCTCGCTGAAAAACCTCAAACCCTCCGTCTCGGAGAGGCGGGCTCAGAGCACAAGTCTGCGTCTGCCTCCTGCAGTTTTCTGTGCAACTCTCCCCTTCTGTGGGCTTTCCAGGGGGATGGCAGAGCTGTGGGATAAGTCCTCCCTTCGGTAAAATATTGCCATTTTTCTGACTTTGCTGGCTCCAGTTGAGCATGGATGGAGAAAAGACTAAAGAAATCTGTTTGGAGTTTCTATACTTTGTACGAAGGCTTTCTTGAGCCATCCCTGTCCTGTTGGCACAGCCAACTGGCTTCAGTCAAGCTCTCACGCTGAGCTGAATCCATGCCTTCGGAGTAATTGGCAGAGGGATGTTTCTTTAGGAGGTGCTGGTTTCACAGGCTAGCAGCGAGATGGATCAGCTGCAACCAGCAGGAAAGACTGGGCTGAGCCTTTAAAAAATAGATTACTAGATAACAGTGAGAGAAAATAGGTCAAAGAGTAGGACAAGGGGGATGAAGTAGAGGAGCAAAGGCAGCCTAATGCATACTTTCAGCCGGTGCTACTGCCACGGGCTGCGAGTGCCACGCCGCCATCAGCTGTGCCAGACTCTGATTTCTCCAGCACACTCTTATGCAGTGACTCTCAGCCCTTTCCACCCCGTGACCCCTTGTTGCAACATGAAAACAAGCCCTTTCAGGACTTCCCTCCTATCTGTTCACCAAGAAAAGCGGTGATTACTGCTCATGACTCCTCCTGGGCTCCGACGTGCCCCGCTGCACGCGCCAGGGCAGGGGAGCGGCCTCCGTGTCCCCCAGCCCACGGTTCCGCAAGGATCCTTCTCTCCTTGGTGACTGTCACCATGAGGGCTGTGCCCTAACAGCAAGGCTCAGAAGATAGGGGTGCCTGAAGCCCTCTTGCTCCTCAGCTAGATGGTCACTGAAAGGTGCACAAGAGGAACGTGGACATCAATCACCAGGAAGGTTTGCTACCGGCGCCTTCACGTGCTGCACTGGGCTGTCCTGGAACACACCTTGGTGGGCAGGCAGCAACCACAGCAGCAGCCCCCAAAAAAGGCTCCTACAGCTTTAGGAAGACTGAGCCTCTTTAAAGAGACTGTAGCCCCCCAAGTGCCCATGGGGGTGGTAAAACTCTGCTGCACTGGTGCTGAGGAGAGACCCCGCTGGTCACCCCGTGGCCTCCAGGGCTGAGGAGTGCCACTGCCAATCCTCTGTGCCCTCAGCATGAGGGCAAACAAACTGGGCATCCCTGCTCTCCAGCAGGCAGCCCCTGCCTTTTCAGGCACGAGAACAAACAGTGCACTCCCCTTTTCTGGGCCAGCACCTTGAATAAATACTTCAGTGCTGGGTACAAAGAGATCTATTTACTGAGAACTATTCTGTATGTCTGAAATGCAAATAAATCCACCCATTCCCTTCCCCAATATGCTGCCCATATAAGCAGAGGGGGATCAGTCCAAATGACCTTTCGAAAGCTATTATTTTTTTGTCTAGGGACAGAGTCTGGTCCTAAAAGTCCAGAGTTATGTACCTCCCATAGCCACCTTAAAAAGGGATTTTAAAGATTTAAGCTATCGTGTGCTTTAGATGACACAGGGCAATAACCACTTTGTGATTTAATCACAGACAATAATAATTTGGTTCAGTGCATGATTCAGCTAATCCATAATTTGATAAACGTTCATCCTAAACTACAAACCCAAATAGCTTTCTGCAAATCCTGTTTGACACTTTAATGTTAAGACTGTATTTGATAAGCAATCTGTGCTGTACAAGAATATAGGGAGGGAAATTAGGAATTGTTATGCATCTATATGCATACACAACAGTAATTCAAAGAAAATAAAAATAAACCTTGGCAATTACAGATAAATCTTTATGCAACAAGAAAACTAATAGGTTTGGCTGAGTCTACACTGGATTGATACATGCTACAGCTCCCACAGCTCACAGAAAAAGAGAAAAACCTGTTACCCTCTGAAAGAAGGTTGAAACCACAACACAGACCCACTGTCTGCTTTAGCAGTGTCATTGATGCATTTACTTTCATTTTAACTTGGCTGAATGTTTTCGAGGGCTGCAACAGAATCTATCACCATAATTCTGAGTAATTGTGAGTTCTTCAAGACTGATATCCAGGCCAGGCAGTTATAAATGTCTCAGTGTTTCTGTATCAGCGTTCCCACTTATGATACCCCTCCAAAAATTATGGTGAGGAATGATAATAAACCCCAAATTGCAAAGCATTTTCTCTGATGCTCTATAGGGCAGTTTCGACACTCAAACTGAAGCTCTGTAAAGGACAAGCACCACAATATTTCTGCTTATCAAACACTCCTAAGGGACTTGGCATTTACCTCCAAAAGATGGAAACCATCATGAAACTAATTTTTTCCAGTCAGGGCCATAAGTCTGAACGTGCTCTCACACCGCTGGTGTGGGCAAGCCACGTGCCAACAGCAGGTCTGTGAGTCACAGCGTGTCCCTAGAGAGGAAAAGGCCACCCTGACTCGGGCTGCAGCAGCCAGAGAGCAGCCACACGGGAAGGGCTCCCACTTCAGCAACTCTGCCCTGCGAGGTGGAAAGTAGCAACCAAACTAAGCAGCTTTGTCTCTGAGATGGCACATTCCAGCCACTGTCCCGGTGGAACCCGGGGATCTGCAGGCAGGCAGGGACCACAGGGGACTCACGGGAGAGCCATGGCACCGCTCCTATGTGCTTGGAGAGCCTCAGCTGGTGTCCCACCCCAACACCGCTCTCCTGCAAGACATGTTTGCTTTTCGTGTTGTCCCCTCCCCATGGCTCATTTCTCAGCTGTTGCTTCCTCCTGTTCAATTGCTCTCTGCCGCCTTATCTCTCTCATAACCCTGGTAATTGATATTGTCCTGTGCAAATCTTCAAGAATCCCAACACTACCATCAACAGCTAGGATTTGATCCGTAATATTTGCACCCTTAAAATAGATACAATTATAGATTCGTGTAAAACATGAGTTTATTTTTCCACATTCCTATGTTTTCATGTTGTTAGTGGTTACGAGACATACTTTAGGAAGAACACTTCAGATTATTCATTTAAAATAATTAAATTATTTCTGATATAATCCCTGGATCTTGTGCATAATGAAACATCTGGTACAGAGGTTAGAAAATAAATGTTCTTGGCTTTTTTTTTCCTTCTTTTGTTAAACAGATGTTGTTGATACAAAACACAGAACTGTAAATCATAGCCTGCATGTGGACACAGACTGTCACTACTGAGCAGAAATTTACTGTGGCTAGATAGAGGTTTGAAACAGCAATGAATCACTGGCTTACTAACTTTATTCACGTGGGTATGGTTTCAATATTCTGACATTAAGCGCACATGTCCTTAAAGAAAGGACCTTGTAATGGCAGCCTGGGAGGCTCTGGTTCAGTTCCAGCTGTCTCGGTGTGGGAAGCTCAGCCAGGGCAGCCTGTGGCAGGTCTCTGTCTGTGCCCTCACACTGGGGAGTGCCCGGGGTGCTGCTGTGGAACCCCACAGGCTCGGCTCCCCCAGTGCCGCCCAGGGCAGCCCTGGCACAGCAGAGGGGCCGAGCTGCCCACGCAGCCCCGGCTCTGCCACCAAAATGCCTCCAGCTCTAACCTGTTCCTCCCTCTGCTTCCCCTGCTGCTCCCCACAGCATTTCAGTGAGTTCACCGTTGGTCTGCGGGCCAGGACCCCGCCGAGCCCGGCAGCGGCGTCGCTGCTTCCCGTTGGCTTTGGTTAGAGTGACCAGAATTCCGATGCCTCTCTGGCCCCTCGCCGTTCCCACTCCCACACTGCTTGCACCAGCAGGCTGAAGCCCCCACTCACTTCTGTTCCTCTTTTAATATTGATTTTCCTTCACAAAACATGCCGGCAGCACACTGCAGACACTGAACTCCAGACAAAAGCCAGCGGCACAAATCCCACTGCAGTGTAAACGTACCCTGCAGTACCAGGCCACAGATGATGTCTCCTGCTTAGACACAAATGTACCATCCAGCTGGGGAGGACACCACAAATTTTGACCTGCTTTTGTCAATGTGCCTGCTGGTTCGATCCAATGGATCAGGGTCTAATTCCACGGTAAACTCCAAACCATGACTTCTACTTCCTAGCTTTTGTAGCACAGGATTCAAGGACATATCTGTTGAAATTTATGTTTTGGGGTTTTTTTTCACATTTAGCTCTGATTCTCTGGTCATGTCACCTTGTATTTTGCAAGTACTGTCCATTTCCTGGCTTTAGCTTCAATTTGGTGTAACAGAATCTTTGAGAAATACAAAGACTCAGCTGGAGACTCGTTTTTCAGAGGCTCAGGACTTGACCTTGTTCTCAGCTTTACACAGGCAGAGCTCCGCTGATTGCAGCGCGATTGTTCTGGTTTAGGATCCTGCCGGAGCCGAGGCATTTTGAATCCTGATCTGAATGCTCCTGCTTCGGGCCCATTTTCACTCTGATGTATTTTGCACATGGGGCAGTATGAAAGGACAACTGAAAAAACAACACTTTCTTTGAAAATTAGTAGGAATTATTGACTATCGTCACACAGAACAGTTTTTTTATGCAATGACACAATCATGCACGTACCTTACACATGCACAAAACCATGGAATCATTAAGGTTGGAAAAGACCTGGAAGATCATAAATGCACATACTCGAGTACCACTCAGAGGAGGGGATTAAGATCTAAGTTTCTCTGTGAAGCATCTCTTGACAAAACAACCCCAAGCAATGGCCACTTTCCAGCCCTATGGGCTTGAACACTATCAACCTACTATCAGCCTGCTCTCTGACCCCTTGCTCTGCTCAAATGCTTGCCTGCGGATTCCTCTGCACAGCAAGAACAACTCCTTGTCCATGCAGGCACAATGGCCAAGGATTGGCCCCAGGGCAGGTCTGGCTGCAGCAGAGCCCACAAGGTGCCACCTGCCCGCTGGTATGGAAGCACAAAGCACTTTTATTCCCTTCAGGAAACAGGTGGGAACCAGCAAAACTGGCCCTCTACTCATTCAGGTTTGTGTCTACTGTGGGTTGTTTTCAAGGCTGCAGGCATAGATCAATAAAAGGAAAAACCACCATGGTACTTCGTGACCCTTTATCTGCCTATATTACATTTTCATTTAGTGTTTTTTTCCTAGGAAATATTCAAATGGATCCTCTGTACGGATCTGCCTTTTTTTTTTTTTTTCCCCAGTCCAGCATTTTAAATGGTTTGCTCTGTTCAGTTAAACTGAATTTTCTCTTGAGAACAAGCAGATGATCAGTTTCACAGGCCTGAACTTAAGATTTTCCTTCAGCAACACCCAGCAAAATGAAAAACAGAAACAAAACATTTTAATCACGTGTATAAAATACACAGGGTTCATTAAACATGATTTAAAGTTGCCTGTTTGTTTTGGAGGTTCTTTAGAGCTCCTACTAGCCCAAACTCACAGAAGTGTAATGTGATTCCTGATCTATTGAATTTTGGACGATGGCTGTAGTGGGTTCCATTATATATAAATTGCATGCCGCCAATTTACAATCTCTGATATATACTCGTATCTCAAACTGCCCTGTGAGGCAATTGTGTAAAGTACTTTATCAGGGATTGTTGTTGGTAATATTGCAAGAATTCATGATGTAAAAAATACATCAACGTCATTTAAATTGAACAAAATGGTTCCCTTTTTTTTCTTGTAGAGCATTTTTAACCATCTTCTCAACAAATTTGTTCAATAAATACTGTATGAAACAAACAATTTTGCACTTTGTCCCACAGATGCAATTTGCCAACCTGATTGATTTCTTTCTCTACAACTAATCTGATTTCTTTAGGCTATACATCTTCTCTTCTATTAAAGATGATGCAATCTTAGCTTTTTATCATACACACATCCACCACACAAAAAAGAGAGAAGATTCTGCAAAGCAGCCTTGCAACCAAATAGAAAAGCCTGACAAAAATCTCATAGAGCTGATCCCAAAAGATAAATGGCACAATGAGACCAAAGTTACACAAATTCAGAAACTTATCCATGCAGAGTAATACAGGCCAGTGGATTTTTCCTCCCGTGACAGATTTGGCAAAGTAACTTCAACATATCTGTAGCACCTTGTAAATCAAGCTCATGCCAATGTTGCACCAAATTCCCCCAAATCTTGCTGTCTCTGCACTGTGAGAGATCAGAAGCAGAACTGCATTTTTTGTAGACTTGCCCTGGTTTGCATCTTGCAGAATCTCACTGCTGTGTTTTGAGTCCCAAAAACTTTAGGCCTATTTACTTTTAAACGGAGTTCCTGGTAAGGCAACAAACTCATCTCCCTGTTCTTTTACAGACTGCCCTCATGTCTTTGGGGAACCCCGTAGTCCTTCCCTTCCTCAGCACGTGCAGTTATCTGCCTTGGCTGTGGACAATTTTTCAGTCTCTTTCCCATTCAAGCAGCCAGAGGCTTAGTACCACCGTAATACAAAGAGCAATAATTGTTTTCAAATGTTGCAATGATATTCTCAAACAGCACTGATGTGTTTTGTGTCTGTTGCTTCTCCCACTGAGCAAAATCAAATGAATGCAGTTGACACGTTTTGGGATCTGCTCATCACATTGTTCCTCTGGGGCTCAACTTCTTATCACTAGCTGTGATGCCAGTTAAGGTCCAGCTTTCCCTGGCAAAGCCCTGTGCAGCCAGTCCCAGGAGAAGCAGGGCTCTGCCACTGCCAGGACTTTAAGTGCAACAGTAGGTGCCTACCCAGTGCCTTGGAGAGCCCTTCCATCACTTGGAATCACAGACTAAAGGTCTGCCCACACACAGATCCATCTCAGGCCACAGGCTTCTTTAACAAAGGGATAAAAGATGGCTTTTGCAGGCTGCCTGGAAAGTTAACAGCTCCAGTCTCTGGCAGGTCGAGGCGAGAGCAGATTCCAGCAGGGAACCGCAGCCCGTGTCCTGCCAGCAGCGCTGCTCGGCTCGAGGGCGCTCCAGCTGGAACACCTCCACTCCCTGTTCCTGGGGATGTGCAAGTTTCAAGGAACACAGCCTCGTGTCCAGACCCCTCCTCGAGTTTTTAAGGCCAGCAGCAAGCAAACAAACAGGAACCCAACTCGGCTCATTTATTTTAATTTGCAAATTGAACGAGTAGAAGTTGGAAGGAGGACAAGGAGGCTGTGACTACACTGTATTATCAAGGCAGAGCCCATCTTTGTAGCAAAATCTTTGAAGCCTACATGGACAGGTGGCCAAATCTTGAAAATACAGAGGAAATCAAGCTAAGCTTACAAGCGAGCCACAATATCACAGGGGCCAAAAAGACTAGGTCTGGGTAGCATCAAACCACTGATTCTGGATCTCGGGGGGGGGGAACCCCAAATATCAGTGAATATACTTTTGAGGAGTTTTAGGCTCCGCTCTGTAACTTGAAATTACATCACAACTGTGTACACAGAAGCGATTTCAAAGGAAAGAGGGGAATAGACAGGGTTGTGTTGGTGCTTTAGAAGTTAACAAGAATGTGAGAGGCTGAGCAGAGACAAGGGTTCTATGCCATTGGCCATTCCCTCCCCAAGTCAGCTGGGGGACGAAGGTCATCATCATCCCCTCACTGCACACAGCAAACCTGCCTGTGCTGCAGCACCTGCTCTTGATACTGAGCTCTCTCCTGCTCCAGCTAATGCTCCAGCTTAATTTCTAAGGAGGCAGGATCAGATCCATGGCCTCCCGTTCAAGCAGCGGCAGGATAATTAATTTTGCCTGTCTGAAAAGGATGTGTGCAAACACAAACCCACTGAAACCTCAAGCTTTTGCAAGGAGGTACCAAATGAAGCCCACCTTTCCCTTTATTTACCCATGTGTCACGCATCACTGAGCCAAGCAGGCCAACTAAATTATTTATGGCAGACCAAAGAGCCCACTGCTGGAAGATGCAGAGCCCTTCAAGTAGAAAAGAAGATGCTCAGCTCTCTTGAAGAATAGGAGCTTTGTGCAAAGATGCAAAGTCCTCACGTGATGCTAACTTTTCATGCTTTGAGAAACACAAATGAGCAGGAAAGCAGCTAATTAGGCACGTTACTGTGATTGCTTATTTTATGAAGTGGAGAGGGAGGCGTTCAGCACTTTAATGAGATAATAGCGTAGAGGCAAAATTGTACAGAGAAGCAAAAATAGCAATGGTCTTCCCACAGAAATGAACATTATTTTTGAGCAACAAGAAAAGCAACAATAGAAAAATAACTCAATGCCTATCAGCAGAAAGAACAGTGCCTCAATTTATTCTGTACATGTAAAACCTGGGTAACACTTGGATATATGAGGGTAAAGGGACCTCTCCTCATATACCCAGGCAGTGGTTGGACCTGTGCAAAGCCCAGGTTCGGCTCTATTTTAGTGACTGTATCAGTCAATAGTGATCACTCTGAGATCCTCCGTGGATTTGGGGCAGGCCTTGATGCAGAAGAAGGACTTTCTCCGGGACCTGGTGCACCTAATCCAAAGCCCTGGATTCCCTACAGGGCCCATGTCCACGTGGAAAGACACACAGAGTTGCGTTCTCACTCGCTCTCCTATTTTGAGCACAACAAAAAAAAAAAAAAAATGGGAGCCGTAAATCATCTATTTAGGCGTTTTTCTTTAATTGCTTATTTTATGAAAACCCAACTGCAGACAAAACCAACACTGCATTTCCTAGGAAATGAGCCTGTCTGCAAGACCTCAGATCTTATTTAGCAGCCGGCTTTTGTGCTCTCGGTGTTACTGCCATGGCAAGTAATTACTCATAACGTGACATGCATCGTATCAGCCTTTTAAAAGTAATTAAGAAAAAGTTGCATTGCTTAATGATATGTACATACATCTCATCCTTGCAAGTTTGGCTTCGATAACATCTGCTAGTTTTTGGAGCAAAACCAGTTTTAAAAAGTAAAATAACCCAGCCCTAACAATGGGAGCATTATTAGCTTCCCAAAAGCTATGAACTCCATGCCCCACTCCAGCACAACATTTGTGTGCACAAGTCCTGTACGGATTTTCAAGCCTGTGAGTTGCCAGATCAGAAAGTTCATGCTGAACTAGAATTTATGATAATGAAGAAGCCTCAAAAATACAGTTTATTTATAGTGAGCCAGTTTAGGAGCTGCAGCTCACCATCCCTGGCAGATTCAGCTGCAACAGCCGAAGGGGTCACCCCGATCAGCCCTTTCTCCCTGCTGACATTATCCCACCTATACAGAGGCAGCAGAACCAGTGCCGTGTCCTCTCCTCAACCAGTGCAGCTCAGACTGGCGTGACTTCAGCGGCCATCAATTTTCACATTAGTTCTCTGGGCTGTGAACTGCAGCAGCTCAGGAGTGAACAAACACATCCCTGGTCCTCCCCCCTCTGCTCTCGCTGCGGCAGAAGGGTCTGGTGGACATCTGGGGGAGGAAACTCGTGGAATTGTCTGGGATGAATCACCAGAGTGCATGTGAAAAGCACACAGCGTGTCTTCCTGAGATCTCAAGTGCCCGTTCTCCAGCATTCATGCTACCTTGGATTGACATTTCTCTGCTTTAGGTCATTCTCTCTACCCATATGGTGTTTTGTGATCCTTGAATGTAATAAGAATATCTACAGAACTAGCAGAGAAAACTTTTACCTCCAAAATTCAAAAGGGTGATGGATAACAGAATAGAAGAATTTTGGATGTCAGAACTTTTTTTCTTCCTTCTCCAAAGAAGCTTTATTTTAAGAGCAGAGGTCAACAGCCCTCTTAGTACATATGATTTTATTACTTTCTTTGACAGAAATCGACAGCAGTAAAGAACAGCTTGTTCCACAAACCCCCATGCTGTCAGCATGCCCTTCCCCTTTCTCTACAGCGCTTTTTCACTGTCTCCACCTCTCCTGCCTGAATTTCCCTCGGATCTGCCTCCCCTAGAAGCTCCACATGGTCTGCTCGGGGATGGCCACTGACTCTGTCAGAGATCAGGGGAGCACACCAGGGCCTGGCATCGGTGAAACGCCTTTTGCTCACTGAGTCATAACCCTGGAGCAACCTCTCCCAAGGTGTGAGGGGACGGGGAGGCAGCCTCCTGACCCACAGCTGTCGGGCTCCATAGGCGCCCTTGGCTCACACCTTGGCTGTTTTGACAGTCAGCTACGTCTGCTGGGGTTGGCTGAGATGAAGAAAAAGCCCCTTTGCAGGGTGTGCCAGGGGCCGTACGCAAGCAGCTCTGGCTCCAGAAGGGAGCTTGTCCCCTCGCCCTGCTCCTGTACTGGGGGGTCACAGCCTCATGGAGCGGCTCTGGCCACGACCTGACCCCTGGGAGCAGCCAGGAGCTGCCATGGCTCACATCACACCTCCCCTCCCGAGGTGGGAACAGGGCAAAACGCAGGGCAGCGAGGCAGGAGAGAGGAGGCTGCCGAGGGAAAAGGGCTGGCGCTGCCCAGCACACAGCATGGGCAGAATGACAACTATTGTGAGGCTTCTCAGTGGCTCATTTGGCATTATTCCCAGAGCTGCTTTTCAATCTAACACCCACTTCTGGGTATCTAATAGAAAAAGAAGGCAATACCATGAGGCTGGAGGTAGGAAGAGCAGAAACAACAGCACCAGCTCAAAGGAGCACTAAATTCAGCCAAATTTTCAAACTTCACTATTTAAAAACAGCAAGCAAAACAATCAGAATGTTTCAAAAGGGGAACGCTTTTTTCCTCGTGACGTGGCTAAATACCTCTTTTATTTAATAATTTAAAAGAAAAATAATAATGAAAAAAAAGCTGACACCTTCAAAATATTTAAAATAAAGCAGTTAAAATATTTTCTCACGTGACCAGTGCCAGGTCCTTGCTGTGCCACAAAAGTGCTTTTAAAAGAACTGAATCAGAAGACAATTGTTCAGAATTTCAGGCTGGTGTTGCTCAACCTGTCTCTACTGCTTCCTCCCTGCCACACTGATGGGAATAAAAGGTTCATGGTTTCCATGACCATAATGGAGAACAGGAGAACAGAACCTCTGATTTCCCAGCAAAGATTGCCTTGCTTTAGAGATGGTCCAATTCATGGCAGTATCCTTTACTCTTAGGAGCATAGGCTGGTTTTAGAGCATTTTTCAGCTGACTGAAGAGTTACATAATTGCACCAATTACATCCAATTACATAATTAGGGTAAATAAGTAATAATATAATTAGGTGCTGTGATTATGTAGTTATGACAGGTAGCACTTATGCTGATAAAAGCCATTACGAAACTTGCTAAGAACTGTGGCCAGAGCACGTGAGAATGAAACTTTCAGGGCTTCGTTTGCTAAAGTCTCTCATTCTTCCAATGGGCAAAATAATTATTTTAATTACTATGCCAATAGCCTTTTATTTTTGCAAATGAATGGAGGTACAAATCATAGATTAATTCATAGCTCTGTTGAGCTGCAAAAATTTCAGTAGCTAATCATGTCCCTTTTTTTTTAACCTCCATATATCTATTTACACCTACCAAAGCTTGGGTGAAATATGTGTGTACAAATTACACCTCTGAAAAGCGAAGTATAAAAGTTTGGACATTAACCTTCATTGTTCCAGTTATCACATTAAACTGTCTCCTCTGACAAATGGACACAAGGAACATTCAAAGATTGCTGTATCAATGTAATACAAGTTATGTGCATCTCTGGGTTTGCTAGGGATGGTGTTTCTGGTCAAATGGGTCAGATAAACAGGGCCTTTTTCTACAGGAATGAAAATTCAATAGGGGAATCATTCATGCAGGTTTTCAGTGCAAACACAAGGCATGGAGCCAGCTTTTCAAAGTTTCTGTCTCTTCAGAGATTGTATAATACCTGTCTGACTTCATAAAAGAGGCCTGGAGAGCAAACAAACAATAAAACCTACTGCCCTGCTTTAATATTCATTAATATTTCACCCAATAACTGATAAAAGATAGTGTGCAAGAAGAAAAGGCAGTGCTGGAAGAGCTGACGTGCTTTATTCCCACGTACATCTCCATAAAGCTTGAGGTGTATAAACTGCATGTTGCTTTAGAATACATTTTATGCTTGACGCTTTTTTCTAAAAAGAAAAAAAAAAAAAACCAGAAAAATTAATACCTTTCTTTATGAAAGCTGGATAGCTCCTGACTACTTCTATCACTGCTCAGAGCAGTATGCGAAGCCCTGAAGCAAACACAGAGCTGCTGGGAAAATCAAAATCACAGGGAACATCAGGAGTTTGCAGAGACAAGGTCCACAGTCCAGAGCAAGAAAGCAAAAGAAGTGCTCTACCCCAAGGCCTTCTGAGGCCAGAGACATGCAAGATAACGGGAATGCCTTGAAACAAACCACCCCAGGAACAGAAATACAACTGAACTTGGAAACCTGCAAAAATCTTGCCTTTGAGTGAGGGGTGTGTACAACATCACCCACGTGTTTCTTTGCCCTTCTTGAACTGGAAAACTGGAGAAGTGAACTATGATGTGTAAATAACTCCCATCCATTTTGGCACCCAGCCTTTCAAACAATATTCCAAAACAAGGAAATCACAGTATTCCTGTGCTATCAGTAAGCCTTCAAACCAGATGCTTCACTGTTTGCTGGACAAATGATACATAGAAAAGAGACTATCAGAAACTGATGCTTTTCCTGGTGCTTAGTTAATACTAATAATTATTCCAATGTTACCTTTTGCAATACTTTGCAAGACAGGAGCAGGCAAATGCAAATAATAATTGGTTCCTCACTGCAGTTGTAGGGGTAGTGAGGATGATACTTGGAGCTAAACTCTACTTTCTATTAAAGTTACTGCAGCATACTCCAAAATTTTGACCTCTGTGTATTGAAGGATAGATCTGAGCCTTGAACACTGGATTTGGGTAGAAGTTGTCTTTAAGTGATCTGGCTGTGAAAACACAGAACTCCATTAAATTCCACAGAATCCATTAAAGCTACAGAAGCAGCCATAGAAGGCATTCCTAATCACAACAAAAACTAATAGAATGAAGAGAGTTCTTCCAGGAGTAAGATTCACGGAGGTTTTTCAGCCATATTCTGTATAGTATGAAATATAAAATCTCATTTCACCTTGTCCTTTTCAAAGTGGTCCCGAGACTGCCCTGCTGTTCCAACCACCTTATATTTATAAATATTTCCTGCAACCCCATACACCCCCAACAAGCTTTTTTCAGCAATGAGTCAATTCCACTGGCAAGCCCCTTCTGAAAGGTTCATTTCAAGCCTCTTTTCTGCCAGATCCTAACCAGGATGTGCTGTCTCACCCAGGACTTGGTCACCTCTCCCAGCATCACAAGGATGGTCACTCATCTTTCAGGCTGCCACAGAGTCTGAACCAGCTTCTCTCTCTGAGTTCATGATAAAAGCCATACTCAGGTTTAATTAGTGCATGGAATGTAGCATATCTCACGTGCCTATGGTGTAATTCATTACTATCAGGCTGTGTTTGGGACACACCAAACACATTTGCTACAGCAGCTCATATGTTTTACAGCTGCAAAATCGCCTCTGAGAGTTTTCCTTTTGACTCTTCTTTTGGTCTTGAGCAAAGCTGTATCTCTAAATCTCTTCTTCCAGTCAAATATCATACTCCATTCCTCCAGTCAGATTATTTTCTTTAATTTCTTAGTATTCCTTGTAGCATGTGATGCACAGTAAATTCTCTGGCTCCAAGAGAAAGTGTCCTTTTTTTGTTCACTTAAGAAGTTCCAATTGCTTCTGCTATACAGCACATCTTCCCTTCACACTAGGAATTTAAACTACACAAAGACACAACTACTGATCTCATACCACACACTTGCAGTTTGTTCAAACATTTATTTCTCCTTTTTTCTCCCACTCCACCATTTATACTTTCATTCTATGTAAGCTTTACACTTCTAGGTCCATAGGTACCTCTCCATGAGCCAAAATAACCTTTACCTTTACATATACTCATGGAAAAAGAGAGTTTAATAATCCCAAAATCTGGATTACTTAAACAACCAGCACTCTGGCACAGAGGAACAGGGGCTTCGAGAAATCAGGTCAATGCTTGAGGTCAAGTGAGTTTTTGGTGCTTTTCTGTTAGTATTTTAGATATTCAAACAGGAGTTCCAGCCATTAATGCAGAAGTAAAATACATTAGTGAATTACACATCAGAAAAGTCAAACCACTGCTGCCACAGGATGAATACACTTACTGTGAATATTAATGCATCTCTTGGAATGAAACGTTAATACTTAACATACATACCGCGAAGTTTAAAATTTTACAAACATTGCAGGGAGAGGAAGAGGAGGAATGAACAACTGGGACAAGCCCCAGAGTCTGATTCCACAAATGAAAGTGTATTTCTGAGATAAGCTAAAATATTTCCCTGTGTAACAGGACAACTTGCCACTATGAATAATTTCTCGTAATGCAACAGAGGCTACAAGGATTTGTTTTATGTTTTCTACCTCGCCCACCACCCTGCAGAAGTGTAGATCCATCACTGCCTACAGTACACGCACTCTG
This sequence comes from Eulacestoma nigropectus, assembly GCA_013397775.1. Taxonomy (NCBI): domain Eukaryota; kingdom Metazoa; phylum Chordata; class Aves; order Passeriformes; genus Eulacestoma; species Eulacestoma nigropectus. Next base: position 618,398 of record VZTE01005517.1, on the reverse strand, counting down.
AGCTGGGCAATGAGACTGATGGTTCAAAATTGATGGAAATACACTGTTCCTCTGTACCTGAGCACTGAATTCCCACCACCTGCCACAGCACCTTCCCTTCTAGTGGCAATAGCACTTACAAAAGCTCCATTTAACTGCAGCAATCAAGCACATACTTCTGTCTAAACACAACCATTTCCACTAATGTGAGTTCTTCAAGGTAAGCTCTGTGTAAGCCTGCACAGTGCTTGGGAGTCAACTCTAATTTTAGCCTGCTCCCAATTAGGCATCTTGTCTAAACTAACCATTTAGGCTCTCAGTGGAGTGGGAAAGGTGAGTCAGCCCAGCTATCCTGGACACCCATCTGAAGGCAGGATAAATAACCCAGCTTTCTGCACTGACGAGGCAGAAAGGAGCTGGGATTGATTGAAACCCAGTGCCTGACCTGATGACAGCTGAAGTGAAAGAAGAATCTTCCCCTTGGCTAAACTGGGGACTAAAAGGCCACCCAGCACCTCAGTAATGAGGCTGGGTAGTATGGCCAATCAAAAGCCTGATGAGGGATAACAGAGAGATAGCCTTGATAAGAAATGTGGCTCCAGAAATGCAAAAACAGTGAAGCCTGATGCGCATTTGGTTTCAGCCTCCTCAGGGATTCAGACATATGCCAGCTCTGAAACCACAGAGCCTGGCACAGGCCCTGAGCAGTGCAATACCTGCCAGCAAGGCCACAGGAAGAAAATGCTGCACCAGAATATCCCAGCAGGCAGGCAGCATTCCTCAAAAATGAAGCCCCAAGCCAGGCAGCCTTGATAATCCATCCTTCTCACTCACCAGAACAAACCCTCTTCGGCAGCAGGCTGGAAACAAAATGTAATCGAACGCCTCTCTGGCCCAGTGTCATCACATTGCTCTCTCTGAATCCAAGTACTCTCACTGCTTCACAAGGCAGTTTCTGTGGCTCTTCAAATCCCTGTGGCTGCTCTGCTTGGTCTTTTCACCAGCTTGTTCAGAGCAGCCATAGGAGAAAAGCACCAGCCCTGAGCACTGACCCTGCGTTTCAGTGTTCAGCAGGAGGTGTTATTTTTCTGGGCAGCAGCCCAGAGACACTGGACAAAGCCGGAGCAGCAGCAGATGTTATGATGCATGCTCCCCTGCCCCAGCTTTGGCTAATGAGGCAGCAGAACCCACAGAGCAGGAGAGCACCGACGCCAAACTGGAGACTGCGGCCTGCACCTTCATCTTTTTCATTAGGTTTAAGACCAGGTTTTGTTGCAGACTAAGACACGTGAAAAGGTCTTTAAAAATACAGATCGATGACTCCTATTGTTCAGAGAGAGGGGAAAAGAAAGATATTCTCTGCCCTAGCTGCAAGGAGCATCTCTCAGTTACATAAAGCACATGCCCAAATTGACTTACCACAATCATTTGCGCCACGTAGCTCTCCGGGCCAGTGTATTCAGTTGGATCTTTAACTTTGACAAGAACGATAAAGTACAAATAATGCCACATGTTGTGTTCTGCCTTTATATGCTCCTCAAACGAAACGGTCTTGTTATCAAATTTGTCTCTCTCCAGTCCTGCAAAAAGAGAAGAACATAAAGCCAAAAAATAAACTTCAACATAAAAATACGCAAATCTGTTAAATATGTTAGAGAAAGGAACCTAACTTAATTGAAAGGACCATAAATTTGAAGGATCTTAATTTAAAAGCCATAACTGCCAGGCAAGAAATACCAGGCCAGAAGGCATTCCTGACAGAAGTCTTTCAACGCAGCATTTATTCTCTTTTGTGATATTTCCTCTTAATAACCATAACAATATAATAAATATGTTACAGTTTTACACTGCCTTCTATGCTGAGGGCTATAAAGTGCTTTATAAGTGTTGGCTCTGGCTCTTTCTAGATGTATATTGGGAAGCACACAGTGTGCAGTCCAGGTCCTGATCTTCCAAAGATTTATGCACACTTTTAGCATCAAGCATATAAACAGTCCACTTAAGCTTCACTGGGATTGTTTGTGGGCTTAAACCTGGCAGAGAGGGTGAGTCTCTGCAGCTCTGTTGTCACACAGTCTTTACAGAGCTACAGTCGTAAGAAATTTCTTTGATTTTTCCCTGTAGTGGGCCAGATCTCTGAAGAAGAACACCAGAAGGGAGGAAGGAGAGGAATCACCAATGTTTGCCTCCATGTTTCCACTCTCCTCCCTGCATTTCCTGTCCACAGACACTAAAGACATGTTGTGCTCTGCACAGCATTCAGCCCTGTCAGTACAACCATGGAAACAGCACCTAGCCTACAAAAAAGGAGGCATTTCTGAAGTCCTCCGAGGAGTGAAGGCCTGCCCCTCTTTGTGAGTGCACTTCAAAATAAGTGTGATTTATCCGTGGGCTTTGTGGGGATGATTTCCACCGAATTCTTTTGTTCCCTGCTTCGTATCACCTTCTGAAATCGGCAGTTGCCGATGCTCCCCTTCTGGAATGCCCTGTGCTGTGAAATAGAAGCTGCACTTTCAGCGGCAGCACGCTCTGTGAAACACAGTCAGCAGCTGCCCCATCTCCATTAGCGGCGATGATGCAAGCGTGAGACACGGCTCTTCTGCCTCGGATTCTGGGTGGAGACTGTGAAGCCACCTCTCAGCAAAGCTAGCTTTTGATTCATAAACCAAATATTTTTCCTACTGAGAGGGAATAAATTTGGAATCAAACTCTGGCATTTTTACAGACTCCTTGTAGAAGATAACCACGCCTGGGGTCCAAGCTTTATTTTTTGAGTAATAGTTCATTTTCACGCCTTTCACCCTCAAATAGCTCAACAGATCAGTAACACCTACCACAGATGAAACAGGTGGTCTTTAGTATCTCCTCCTTTTTCTGCTTTTCACTCCTGAGGTCAGCAAATGTATCAATGATGACTCCAAAGATCAGGTTGAGAACAATAATTATGACAATGAAGTAAAACAGAAGATCATAAACAACTCGTGCAGCAAACAAGGGCTCCTGCAATAACAAGGTTACAATAAGGTATAAAAATAGCACAACTCTAAAATATTAAACAACATTTTCACACTAGCTCAAGCAAAGCTACAGATCTTTCTTTTCATATGCCAAATTCTGCTAGCCTTACTCACAGGACTAGGGAGGGACTATCTATGTGTACGGAGGCATAAAACCCAAGTCCTTTTCTTCACCATGATAGAGAACTGAAATTACCCAATCACTCAGTTTCCCACACATTCATGGGGATAATAGCACTCCCTTTGTGGAGTGCTTCAATGTAATTAGCATTAAAGAGCTGCTAAGTGGCAAGGGTCAACTTCAAAGGGTCACTTTCAAAGTCTGTAAGTGCTTACAGACTCCACTGGGGATAAAATTTGGCTCCTGCAGAACCTCCCAGTCTGTGAGATAGGATATAGACTCCTACTACCAGTACAGGGAGCTCTTCCATCCAGATTCGAGCTGTCTCTGGACTCTTGCAAGCCCTGCTGAGATCCTGCTTTATCCTGAATTTATTTATAACACATATGGTGTGGCTCATCAAGCAAAGTGCCGCTAGATTGCCTTTATTTGTGATGTTCTTTTTGAACCTAAATAAAAATGCATGAAACCACCCAAATATAAAGGGAGGTCCTTAAATGAACTGAATTTCTGAGGAAACTTCTGGAAGAGAAAAATATGCCACAATGTATGAAATTCTGTTTTGACCTTCATGCTGGTTGAGTACAAGTAAACAACAGGACCCATTCCAGGGCAGATGCTACGCTGAATACAAGCTAAAACATTCAGGAGGAACTTCCTGGGATCACTCCCTGCCCGTTCCTCTGGTGCCATTGCTGGGCCCCCCGGAGCAGAGCCTGGGCCCTGCTCGGAGCCCTCCCTGCAGACAGGGACACCCAGGGCTGAGGGCCCCTCTCAGCTGGGGCTCCTCTCGAGGCTGAACAGCCCCAGCTCCCTCAGCCTTTCCCTCTCAGAGATGCTCCAGGCCCTAAATCATCTCCGCAGCCTCCACTGGGCCCACTCCAGGAGCTCCCTGTCCCTCCCTGAGGAGCCCAGGATTGGACGCAGCACCCCAAGCGCGCCTTGCAGGGCTGACTTCTTAGCAGAGCTTTGAAGGTTATGATATCCTGCCTTTTTCCAGAAGAGGCAAACAACTACCTAGAGATCCTTTCTTCAAGTATCATCATCACACCAAGCTTAGTTCTTCCCATTAAATATCCCATCTGGGATCTAAAAACTACATGGATAAATCATCTGTGTGACATGAGATCAGACTAGATACAAACACTGTCTATAACCTCCAAAAATTGACTTTGGCATTCATGAGATGCACAGGGAGTAATGCATTTCCTCAGCCAAAACACTCACATCTTTGGAAGGCTTTCTGAGCACGTCTCCCACACCACCACCATTCCGCAGGCCTTGGTTTAACACGGTCACAATGCACATGAGCAGGGTGTCACAGGTCCTTTCTATTCCATCCTCCTCTTCTTCACCTGCAAACAGGAACCACAGCATCAAACAATCACTCATCACACAAAGCCACAATTCTGTGTTAGAAAAAGCAACTGCAAGACACATCTGCCTCTCATATTTCTCATTCAGAACCTCATTGATCATCCCCACCCATGTGCACATCGCTGCTGGTGACATACTTAGGCACATCAGGCACACTTAGCCTGAAGAGAGACAGAGAAAATCACAAGCAGGGCTCCCACCAGAGCTGTTAATGACCCAGAGCTGCCATCTCTGCTCATGGGAGCACCCCTTCTCCTTGCAGTCCTCCCACTGCTTTTTCAGTGGGCCCCCTAAAAACGCAGCACAGACAAGAAGCAATATAAACAGAGAATTAGAAGCACATTCGTAAAAGGATTGTCTTCCTGTGAAATCATTCTTCTACCTACTCATGCACAAGCCAAGTCATGTTAGCATTTCAAACCATTACGGAGGGGCTGGCTTTTGTTCGAGTGAATCTGTCCACGATCTTTCCACCAGCACACGTGCCTGAGCACAGGTCTGATAGACATTAAATGAAAGGCTCCCCCTGACCTCAGCTTGAAAACTTGGATTCTGTTCTTATCTGCGCTGCAGAGCTGCTGCGTGGTTTTGGCCGAGCCACAGAGGGTACTATTGTGCAGGAGATATTTGAACGTGCAGAGGAGCTGGGCTGGAACACCAACCCCGGGGGGACTTTGTCCGCCCTGGCCAGAGTCCCTCCCACCACACGCTCACTGCATCCACAGCCTCCCTCTGCAGAGCCCTGCCTGAGTGTTCCCTGTGTCCTGCTGGCTTGGGCTGAAGGGTCAGGGCTGTGACTGCCATTCCTCCTGCCTTCCCTTCTCTTTAGGGACACTCCTGCTTAGGCGGGGAAGGCAGCGATTCACACTCAGTTTGCTCTGTGCACTCATTGTAACATAGTTTAATAAATAACAACATCCCACTGTGAGAGCTGACTGAAACACATATTTAACAGCCCCAAACCACCACATCTGGGCCACTGAGATAGACTCTGATACATTGAATTGACTGCAAGCACTCACATTGCAGACAAGTAATTTGGATTTAAATTTAATTTTGGATTCGGGTTCCCAAATTGCGGTGCAGGCATCCTGGCTGGGATGGGCAGGGCAGCACTGGTGTCTGCTGCTTTTGCCACCACTGCTTCTGCTCCACAGGCAAATCAAATGAGAAACAACTCCCTACTGAAGGAACTTTGAGTAAAAAAGAAAAGCAAAAGCAGACATCAGGACAGACTTCCCTGTTAAACTATAGGGCCATTACAGACACTACTCCCACAAATAATCCTGGATTTAAAAATAACTGCTTTAATATTGAAACTGAAAGGATTGAAGCAACAAACTTCTTTTATCCTGTCATATATAGATTTTTTTTTACTACTACAGTGATGTTATTCATACCAACTAATCTTTGCTGTTGTATCCTGCCATTATTCCTTCCTTTCAAACAATACTCCACCTTTTTTTTTTTTTGGAGCTGTGCTTGAGAAGGAGATCATCCACAAAATAAATTAAAAGCCTTGAAAAAAGCCACGGCTTCTATTTCCTTTGGGTAACTACAATATTTTCACTGTTCACAAGACCAGACTCAGGTACTGGAAGCAGCAGATGATCAGATTCTGGTGAACAGAGAGGATAAACCAGGGCTGAGAACTGGAAAGGGAATTATCTACCAGCAGCCCTAACACCCAATTCTCCCTGTCCATGACATGCTAATTCAGAGCAAGCCAAGCTTCAGAGAAACAAGATACATCACCTTGCACATCTTGCAACACAGAGCGTCAGCATCCCAGAAATGCTCCCAGAAAAGCAAGCTCAGGTTGCAAGGTCTTTGCCAAAGAACCAGACAGCCCAAAGTCGGCAGAAACCTCTAGTGCAGCAATGTAGGCTGTGGGGAGTGTACAGACATCGTTTTTCCTGTTCTATTTCCACTCCCAGATGTGGAGCAACAAGCTGCCTTCAACCTGGGAGCCAGGCAACCCTACAGGCACATGTTCTGCCTTAGCTGTTCTGTCTTCAATGCTCAACAGCATTCACAGCGCAGGCTCAGCCCCTCTAGTCACCAACTATGCCTGTACTTGAAAGGAGTGGATCTGTAGAGTGGATTGTTGTTAAGGACCCAATAATGACACCAGTTGAAGTTCAGGAGGGGTTATTTGCAAGCAGTTCCACCCCGGAGAGTGGCTGGTGAGGGTCTGGACAGCATTAGGCAGGCTGTCTTCTGGTTAAATTGAGTTCAAAGGCAAAGCTGGTCAAGCACTAAGCCCACCCCACAATGTTAATCACAGGGCAGGGGGAGGGATAATAGGAAGATTTACTTCAAAAATCCTCATCCGATGGCCCACAGCTACCTGGGCCACATAAGCACCTCAGGTGAGACACGCCTGTGCCCACGTGGATCCAGCAGAACTTACACAGAGCAGGACCAGGCCTGGCAGTGGAACGAGTCTTTGGAAATGTCCCCTTTACAAACAGGTATCTGTGCACCTTTCTTGCACAGGTCTTTATGGGCTACAGAGGATGAGGAGATATGTACTGTAGGACGTGAAGTTCCTTTAAGTGATTAGGCACTACACCAGGCTGTGATATGGAAATGTCTTTGGACTGGAGAGAGGGAGACTCCAAGGCAGATGAGGTGAAGTATTTTTATGCTGACAGCGCAGAGCAGCAGTGAGCAGCAGGCTGCAGAGAGGGGAGGCTCTCTGGGCACAGCACACTGGCTCCCAGGGAACTCCCTCACCAGTCAGAGCAATGACTGAGCACAGGCTCCAGCAGTAAAACCCAAGGAAGAAGCAGAGTCCCATCAGAAGAAATGATCAGCAGCGATCTGATCTGAAAAGCAACATCATTCATGTCTCACTTGGGACCTGAGATGCCACTGAGAACATTTTCTCTTTCCCACACACAGCTGTGGACTTCTCTGGTGCTACACTGTGAAACCCCCTCAGTCTCATAGAATCATAGCACCATTAAAGTCAGAAAAGACCTCTGAGACCGAGTCCAACCACTCACCCAACCCTGCCATGTTCTCCAGTAAACCACACCCCAAGTGCCCCATCCCCTCACCATATGAACACTTCCAGAGATGGTGATCTCATGCCTTTGCATTCCACCACACTGACACTTTTGCCAGGGGGGAAATCTGTCCCAGGAAAAGACAGAGAGTAGACCAATTCTTTCGACCAGGTGGCTATGGTGAGCAAAACTGTTCTTGCTGGATGTTGGTGGGTTTTAATGCTACTGGATGGATGAAATTTCTTCAAGATTAAGTAAGAGTGCACTTAGATGTCTTGTACAGCCCTCTTTCATTATGGTTTGATTTTAAAGGAGCAGTACCCAAACAATGAGAAATGTGAGATTTGTATCATTTAAAGAGCTTGGCAAAAGCCACACTGCAGCTCTTTGACTGATTGATTACTCTTTGAATGGAGCAGCTTTGCCAATAGCTCTTAGACTGTTTTCTCTATCTAGGCAGACAGCTTCCCATGTTGTTTATGAGGCCTGTTTACACACCAGCTGGGGAGAAAAAGCCTGCTTTTACAGCCCTCTCCCTGAAGCCTTTGATCCTAAAAACTCAAAACTTAGTAGTGGAAGAATAAAGCTTATGAAACAACATTATATTGGCACACAGGAAGGGACCATTTCTGTCCTCAGTTTCAGCCCCCAGCAACCACAGACAACTGTGGCAATAAATATTTTAAGCCTGCAGACCATCCACTGTGCACACACCTCCACTGCAAAGGCCACAACACATCAAACCAAACTTAATACCTGCAGTGAAAGACCAGCCACCTCAATCAGACTGTGCCCCATGGAAAGAGTGGGAGACAGACAGACACGTGGGCCTGGATATGGGTTCTTAGGTCTTCTGGCTACAAAACAGCCTTGGCCCAGATGCATGTAGAAAAAATAGCCAAAAGCTTGCTGACAGATACACTATGCCACAAAAATGAATTTCTGTGGCCCTAACTGGATCTAAGAGTGGCTCAGTGTGTGCAGGTGAGGATGCTGCAGACAAGCAGCAAGCTTCTTCTCTCAGCTAAGTCACTCGGCAAGAAGCAACCTGCACGTTCAAGCATAATGATTCAGCAAGCTCTTTTAGTAACAAAATTAATGCCAGTGCATTTGAAAATCAGGTGTGGGAAGCACTCCCATTAACAGCAAAGCTGCCAACTAAGCGCCGAGCCTTGCAGAAGTTGAGCACTTCTGACTCACAACAATGATCATCACTTCTTACACCGGCAGAAGTCCCTGCAACAGCAACACACAAATCAGAGAAACACACAGTGGTTTGGGTTGGAAGGGACCCTAAAGATCATCTCATTCCAACTCTCTGCCATGGGCAGGGACACCTTCCACTAGACCAGGCTGCTCCAAGCCCCGTCCAACCTGGTCTTGAACATTTCCAGGGATCCCTCGGTTCTAAGTGATCATCGGTCTGAGGGAACTTCTGTACTAACCGGGGTTAAGAGGTGGGATGCTCGTGGAACAGTTCTCTTTTGCACAGGCTCCCATCATTGATGTCAGGGTTGTAGTGGGAACTTCACCAATACCTGTGGAAAAAGCAGGATGTTGACAAAAAGACAGGTACTACATTGATGTTAAGTTTTAAATCATTATTTTCTAGGAGCGAATCACTGGGTTGGAGAGTTAAGAAGAAAAAACAGAACAAATTACACCAGCAATTCCTCCCTCCTCAAAAGAATCTGCCTCAACAGCTCAAAGCAGTCACAAGGAACAAAAACACAGTTTTATATTTACTGTATATCACAGCTATTCCCATTTCATCTCCTGAAATTAATGAATCTACATCAAATGCGGCTGCTTCTGGTGAGAACAAAATATATTCAAAGCCAGAAACAACTGTCAGATATGAAAATAATGTCAGTTTTTAAAACCATTAGATAAATTATTCACAAAAGCTGACAAGAAGGACACCAAGCTGATGTTCAGTTATCCTGAATGTAGAATATTTAAGGGTTTTCAAGGATTATAACACAGTTTGGTACTCATTTGTAAATATGTATGCGTTTGTGTAAAACACTAATTTAACATTCCCAAAGTGGTAAATGTGTACATCAGCTTGATTTTATCAAACCAATTTTATCTTGTGCACCTTCAACAATTTTCTGCATTTCAAATTAGAGATACAAAAAGGTTTAAGGAGAAAAAAATGAAGGCAAAACTATACAACAAAATAACAGCCTAAGACAGTATATGTAATGCAGAAAACATGCACTCTGTCTTACTCTTTCTGCTACTTTATAACGGAAAAATTTAAAGCACTTGTCCTGGGAAGCATAATGTTCCATCAACATGCAGTCAACATATTTTCTTGATGACTTTTTGATCAGAAATGGCAATGTATGAAGCCAGCAAGAACATACCCGCACCACAAAAATCTGCCAAGAACTCAACAGAAGCAACACAAACACACAGGAGCTGCTGCCCTGGATCAGACCAGAGCTGTGTGTAGCCTGTTTTACTAAGATGGTCACAACTACCTTTCAAAGTGAGACTTCATACCTTAAGTTCTTTCCCAAAAATGAATGGTCAGTCAAATATAAGCCAATTTAGCCCCTAATGGATGATCAGTGGCAAAAAAAAAAAAAAAAAAAAAACATGGTATCGTAAAGAAATCTGTCAGGTTCTTTTTTTTTTTTTCATATGATTTCAAACCAGCTGTAGAAGTACCCCAGGCCCATGAGACTTGAATGACCTTTGCCTTGTTTGTGAGCTTTAAATCCTGAAAAAACAACTTCAGGGAAAGGCTGGCAAACACTGAGTGCACACAGCCCCGGCTGGGTTCCGCCAGTTCTGTGCTTGTGTACGGGTCTGAAGAGCTCAGCATTTGGGAAAATCATGCCTCTAGGAATTTAATCACCAGCTATTCTCAGGTATTTCTCTGCAGCCAGTTACTCCCCTGCCCATGCTCCCAGCAGGCTGGTTGGCAGCACGCACAAAGCGCTCGACAGACCAGACCTGGCTTTTTTCTAGCAAAGCAAGTTTGTAACTCTCTATTCACTTTGCTGAAGCCTTTCCCTCCAGCAAGCTGAAATCCTGGCCTTTTTAAAACTGGTTCCAAACCTCCAAATGACTTTACTGAAGCCAGGATTATACACTAATGATGATAATCATGAAATACACACTGAATTTAAAAGATGTTCCTATCAGTAGAAGGGTGGATTCTGTAATAAATTTCTGCTGGACAAAGCTTAAAAAGCAATGAAATGAATACAGCTACGGAACATGTTAAGATCACATGCCTCATACAGTACACAGAAATTACTATGAGCTGCTTTTAAGGTGGGATGAGAACCAGTACAATCCACTTTGAGCTGCTTTTCCCAACACTTAGGAAATACAGATTATTTTTTTAACGTTATCCCGAGTTTGTGAAGCAAACATAATAAATCAAATGTGTTAGATTTTAGTATTTCAACAAATAAGCCCAGACTAAAACAACCCTATACACATTAAATTTTACATGGAGACTTAATTGAGTTCTAAGGTATATGGAATTAGTTGTGCTCTCACACAGGCACAAATAAAGAAATTTGATGTCCTTAGATGAAAAGTTAGGTTAGGCAGACAAAAAAAGGGATATGTCGGAAGCAAATTTTAATATAAAAAACAATACCTGCAGCAGGGGTCCTGATTTTCAACCTGTCAACCTCCATGATAAAGTCATCTTTCAGGAAGAGGAAGCCAATGATGGAGAAGAGATAAACCAGGATGAGTGCTAGCACTGCAGTGAGGATAATTGAACGGCCATTCCGGGTAACACTTTTTATCACATTTAGCAATGTCTCCTCCCTGTACACCAGATCAAACAGCTGGGGAAGGCACAGAGGAGAGGAAAAATGAATACAAATGAGGCAATACATAGATGCTACATAGGAAAACAATCTGAACTATTGAAACATGTATCGAGCCATGTTCTACATTCTCAGCTTCATAAACTCACATTGATTTCAGTGGGAGCTGGGCATGCTTATGGCAGAGGAAATCTAGCACAAAACTTTAAATTTTAAAATTAATTATAGCAAAATCCAAAGCCACAAAGTATATTTGAGCCTGATCCAGAGATGGACAACACCTACCATCAAGATCCGTTGTTTGCCCATGTTTAAAACCAGGCTAGATTAAAATTTTAAAAGTGTCTTCATACTATGGATCTATACCTACAGACTGATTTTTCATGTTCTCTCCCATCTGACACATATGCACAGACTGCACTCATACATGTAAGTAATTACATATTTGTAAACTTTCTTCGAGTTCATGGCATCATGCAAATGTCATATGAACAAGGATTGGGGCCATCTCTTTTTAGGACAAACTTAAATTCATGGCACTGTTTGCGTAAGACTAGAAACTTCTGTTCTTCCTGCACTATATGCTTTCCTGGTATTTAACTTTAAAGAAAAGTATATATATTAAGATAATATTGCTTTAAATGTCAAAAGCCTAAACCAGCAATTAAATGTGACAGGAGCTGTACAAGAACCTGTAACTTTTTTTTCTCTTACAATTTTCTTGATGTTCTGTAGTGCTTTGGACCTTATCTATAACGTATGTATTTCTACTTCAAAACACTCAGATTACAGATATAAAGTGACACACTGTGATTTATCAAAATGCTCCACAGAAGAAGGTATTAGCCACAATTTATAAGATCTGAAATCCTCAGCTTTGTGAAAGGATTAATAATAAAGGAAGAAAGGGGGGGATAGTTATGAACAACTATAAGAGTTTAGACTACATCCACTACTAAATGAACACCTGGAAGCAACCTGGGAATGTGTATAATGTCCATGAATCATGGACATTGGTCAATAGCAGTCACTGAAAAAAAGTAAGTACATAAAATGTTTCTTAAGCTGCTTGACACTTTGCAAAGTATTTTAAAACAGAGATCACCTAACTCATTGAAGGAACAGCTGACAATTTGTGCATTTTTTAAGCAGGAGAGTTACATCCATCTGAAGAGGGTCCTGCAGCTACAGCCACCATCTTGCCTCCTTTGAAATCTGCCCAATCTTTGAAGCAGACTTTAATGTCAAGATCCGGAAAATCTGACTTCAACAGGAGCTCTACCTGAGTTACCGCTAAACCCCTGAAAATTCTAGTGTGCTTAACACATCTTTGAAATGCTGGAAGTTCACCACTATTCAGGAAGCTGAGAAAAAATACAACAACAGGAAAGTGAACCCATGTAAATGACTACAATTTAGTCAGTCTCCCTACAAGTTTCACATGTTCCACTACAGAGCAAAAGGATTAGCAAACAAGAGCAGTGAAACACCTTTTACTGCTACTCCGCATGAAGGGAGCAGTTAGGGGAGTTTAGCAGAATTCTGTGTGATTCATTTTCACTGCACCTGTAGCACATTATTAAAAGGCATTCCATCTGGGTAATGGCAACAAAAGAAAATGAAGTGGGATACATTTCAAGCAAGGAATCTTCCTGATACACCAGAGCCATGCCATCCCCATTTCCCAAGTAATTTGTTAAAAATGTATTGGGGATGAGGAATGGGATCCTCTGGTACAGGTATTGATGCCTGGAGTGGCTACCTAAAAACAGAGGCTAGACAAGAATAAGAGAATAAAAGTAGGTATTTATTTGAAGGGCCTTCAAAGGTACTCTCTGGGCAGTCAAAAACCTCCACCCAAGATGGACACTGGGTCACAGGTTCTTCACACTTTTATAAGTTTGATCCATTTGCATAACAGGGTTAATTCTCCCATTATAACTTCAGTTAATGATGTAATTACCCCAAGTTTGCCCCTCCTTTTAGTTTAGAGGCTTTTAGTTTACACATTTTGGGGCCTGGGACAATCAAGGTGTTCCTGGAAAGCAAACCTAGAGAGGCTTTGTTATGTCTAACCAGCATGAGAGAACAGTAGCTAAGAGGCCACACGAAACTTCAGAGTTACACACGAGGCAGTACAGGATTTGAAAAATATAAAAGTTAAAACCTAAGGCATCATTCCCCCCACGCACCACTGGACAACTGCCCCTGAAATGTTAGGACGGACAGAAGAAACGGGAACGATGGACACAGAATATGGAGAAAGATGGGAGAAAGGAGTGGGCTGGGTGATGATTGTCTGAGAAGAAAGGGGCAAACTTTCAGCTCTAAAACAGATAAAATAAGTCCTAACAGAAACAGGTTCTAATAAAAACAGCAGCTCCTAAGGGGCAGCAACACAACGGCATGCTAAAAATACACGATTTGGCTTGATTGTCAGGAAGAAATTGAAGACAGCTGCATGGGTAACGGTATTTTCTATTTTTGCTAAGTTTTCCCCTCCACAGCAGCACGTACTTACCAGGAAGCTATAGAAGAACTCGTGCACACAGAGGCCCAGCATGCAGACCAGGACATAGGCCACGTGGTAGAGAAAAGCCATGTCCATGATGACCGCTCTGTAGCCACGGGTGAAAGTCCCACGGTTCCCAACAAAGCTCACCAGGAACACGATTTTGTTACAGAGCTGTGGGGGGTAACAAAGGATAGGTTTATGCCATCAGAAAAATCCTGGCATTTATTGTTTGGGTTGCTGTCCAGATAGGCTGGTTTGACTAAATGCACAACCTTTAGATAGCCAGAGTGAGGTGAGAGAAATCCAGCTCCGACAGCGCACTGGGAATGAGCCCATGAGGGTGAGTGGAAGGACATCGCCTGTCCAACACCGCACTGTGCCTCATTACATTGTGATTTATTCCTATAACATTTGTGAATAGGTGGGCAGGATTAATGTCACAAGGCATTAAAAACCAACTGGGGAGTGAACTCCCAACAATTTTGAGTTTAGACCCAAGACTATGTAAGAGCAGCTAGGCATGCTACTACCAAGAGAACAACAGTAACACAACAGAAAGTGTGGGGAGGGGGTGTGAGATCTATTTCCTTCAGATCGTGTTCTTCAATATAAAATCCCTAAAAAAACCCCTCAGAACTGAGGACATTTTTGAAGTATAGCATTTAAACAGCAGCGTCAGATTCTCCATGGCTCCCCAGCTTTGCCTGCAGAGGAGCAGCAGTGCAGAAGTGAAAGTGTCCCACCTCATCTCCTTTGCAGTCCAGGACAAGGAATGAGGACTGAACACAACTCCTTTGTTCACAAATTTGACGTGAGCAAGCGCTGCTTACTTGCCTTTATCTTTGACTATGTGTCTGGGTATTTTTCAGTATGTGAAATTCTCACACACAGAACTGGTGGCAAACAGCCCAATATTTCGTGCTGGGGTGAATTAGAGCTGTAGCAGTCAGGCAGAAATTTAAATAGATGACTTGTGAGCAAGACTGTGTATCTTACCAAGCTCAGAAAGCATGCAAACTTATTCATGTCTAAGTTAAGAGATCTGGCAAAGGGCTGAGAGAATTTTTAATTTTGAAAACTCTTTTCTTCCTGAAAAAATATTTAAGGTCTCAGAAACATTTCACAAATTTCTGTCAATAGTGCTGAGAGTACTGGTAGGGAAAATTATTCTTTTAACATGAGAAACTGTAGATTTAATTGCCCTTATGCAGCAATATTTCTTTAAATTTCATATTGTTTTGGTTTTTAAAATATTTGCATATGCACAAAACTAAACCAGCTTTTTTCTTAGCTTCCCACTTTGCTGACACTGCTGTTTCAAGATGACTGGAAATGATTTATATTTTTGGTTTAACCAGTGAACCAGAAAAAGAAATTTTTGCACAACTCTAATCAAAGGGTTTTTTTAATAGGAGACCCTTAATATCTGCTGAAAGGGAAATTCTGCTTGCTTTTGAAGTACTTACATTAGCAGCACCAAGGAGTATCAAGGTAGGACCGAGCCCTATAGTATATATAGACCTGAGAATAACAGACACCAAAAAGGGTCGAATGCCAACAGGCTTGGAGATGAAAAACAGCATTGCTGTGCAAAACGCCACTGCTATCCAGAGGAGCATGGAAAACAACGGTGAGAGCGTGCCTGCACAGAGGAGAAAGGGAGATTTGAGAAAGGCATCTTTGGAGACTCCATTTTTCACCAAGAAACGGATCCAAAAGATCAATTCCTTTGCCAGTAGAGCTAACAAAAGCGTGATTCATGCATCACAACTGCTGACCACGGCTTGCCCTAATTGCAGCAGGAGCTATTATTCTCAGAGTATTGTTGCTTTTTGCACAGGTAATAATACGAGCAGCTAATGAAATTTCCATTAAAATCCAGGGAGCGCTCAGAGATAGAACAGTTTACCCTTCTCCTGGAGCAAGCTACTAATCAGCTCCCTTCTGCAGGGATCATTAGGGCTCCTCCGGTCTGAGCCCATGATTGCTCAGCTACAGAAATAGCCGCTCCTGGGGGCAGCACAGCAAGTGGCAGCGCGCTGCAGTGCCACGTTTCCAGCCCCGGCTCCCGGAAAAAAGCAGCTCCCTCCCGAAGGGCCGCGGGTGTTCCGCGGGAGCCTCCGCCTCTGCACGGGAGCGGGGCACTTGGCACGGCGGGAGCAGCCGCGGGGCCCCGGGCAGGGCCAGGCAGCATCTGCAGTGCCCGGAGCGCTGAGCGGCTGCGCTCGGCTCCCGGGCACGCAGCGGGTCCCGGGCGCTGCGGGCGCGGCAGCCGCCGCGGCACAGCCAGTCCCTGCTGCTCTGCACGATGCTGGCTCCAGGCGCTCCCCGAGTTTTGAGCCATTCCCCTGTTTTCCCTCTCCCCTCTGCTTAAAGCCCTGGAAACACACCATGTTGCTGTGATATAAAAAGCACATTCAGATCTCAGGGCGCTGTCACACTTGTACACTGACTTCTATTGTTATGGGATGAACTGAGAGGTCAGTGACGGGGGAGAAGGGAATAGAAAATTTAGCTAGACTCACAATAGAAATCATGCTATCTCTTTGGCAACAGATGCACAGCTGAGCAGCATCACTGGAATTAGAAAACAATGAGATGAGGCCCTAGCCGCAACATTCAGATGGCATCCGAACTTCTGCAAAGTTCAGGAGTGTTTCTATCCCTGGCGGGAGGTTCAAGGTCAGCTCTATCAGAGAATTTCTTTGCCAACGTGATTTGGAAACTTTTAATGGATCCTAAAAAATGACTTTCAAGCCCATCTGAAAGGCAAGGCCAAAGTTCTCTGTGGTTCTTCCACAAATCAGTTTTCCTTCTTCCCTACTGCAGGTCCAGCAACTTCACATTGCAGGACCCACACCAGTACCATGTGCAGCCAGGCACCCTGGAGGCAAGGAGTCTTCACAGAATCACGGTTTGGGTTGGAAGAGACCTTAAAGATCATCAATTTCCGTCCCCCCTGCCAGAGGCAGGGACACCTTCCACTATCCCAGCTTGCTCAGAGCCTCATCCAACCTAGCCCTGGACACTGCCAGGGATGGGGCAGCCACAGCTTCTCTGGGCAACCTGTGCCAGGGCCTCCCCACCCTCACAGGGAACAATTTCTTCCTTATATCCAATCTAAACCTACTCTCTGTCAGCTTGAAGCCGTTCCCCCTTGTGCTGTCACCACATGCTCTTGTCTCTCTTCTTTCTTTCTTTTAGGCTCCCTTCAGGAATGGTCTTCAGCTGGAGCAGTTTTGCTTATGTCATATTACATAAGACCTGCAGGTACCTACTAGAAGGCAGCTTTTTGGCATGATTAGATCAGCCCAGGCACCTCAGACAGGTGAGTAGAGGTGGATTTACACAGGGTGAAGGTGAAAAATGAGGGACAAACTCCATCTGTTGGATCAGGCTTTGGTGGAGGGGGAGGCTGGAAGTAAGGAGGCTGCCTCACGACCTGCTAATCCGATCTGGCCACACCTATTCCTTATTGCTCAGGAGTCGCTTTGGCTTTACAAGCACCAGGAGCTGGAATCCTGAAATGCACTATCACTGGATTACTGGGGCCACTTAAACTAATGCCATATAAATCTGCAGTTCAGAATAAGTATTAATACCTACTGATTGCAGACTAGAGGATTTCCACGCGTATAGATTAGCTAAAATTTAGTAGCTTAAAAGGTTTATTTTCAACCCTTTATTTCTCCTCTCATCTTCCATGGGCTCTAAGGTGTGTGTGCTCTGAGTGACTCCCCAGTTTACAAAGCACTGGGGACAAGATGCTTCCCTTCTCCAGGACACAGCCCTGCAAACTCTGCTTCACTCCACGAGGCCGTGGAGCTGCCTGTGCTGTGACCTGCAGAGACCACCCTGTGGGCTGCGAGGGCAGCGCGGTCCCCATGCCAATATATTTTAATCTGCTGCCTTTCTGTTCCGCCGGCCAGCAGGAATGTTTGCCGGTGCCAGCTGTGGTGTTTGTGAAAAGCACATGTATCTACTAGAAGCTGGACTGCTTCCACCAGCCCAGTTCACATGCCATCAGACAGAGGTGACTTTCAGTCACATTACTGACTGGCCACAAACCAAAGGCCCAGAGGTGGATGGCTCTGCTCCCATTACCAGTATTTGGAAACTATTTAGTCTCCTTTATCCCAATTAAGCTTGTTTGGGCTTCAAAAAGGCCTCCTGCTAGTCTGCTGCATTTATAGCAAATAATAAATTTCATTAAATATTTCCTGTGACATGGGATGAAGCAGAGACAGAATCATAAGTTTTAGGAGTATTTTTACATAATGCATTTATCCTCTGCAACAGCTACGCTCTTTTATCCCAATAAACAACATAGTCAAAAGCCAACGAGCTAGTTTGCAAATCATTCTCTTCTATAAGTTTTCAGGACTGCAAGTCATTCAATTTGGTCAGGCTTAAGGAATCTCTGTCCCTCTGCTGCCAGGAATCCTCCTCCAGTTCAGAAGCTGCAGCTAAATGTGTGCAGTAGGACACTGCAATATGGCAATATAAAAAAAACTAGCTGAGATCATCTAGATAATCTTCAGCTTATGCTCTGTCCATTCTACTCTGCATTGTGTGGGCCATGTGACACACAGATCAACCACCGCATTTCATACAGCATCTGGTACCCACTTAGGAGACACTAAATGGCTTCCAGATATGACTGCACCTGAAAAATGCAGCTTTATTTGTTACCTTAGAAATGAAAGCATCTAAAATTAAAAAAAAAATAAATAAAACCAAACTCTACTTGCCTTCATCTCCATCATCTCCAAAAGGGTAGAACAAAGCAACTGCTAAATTGATGAATACAGCAAGGTTGAAGGAAATGCTCCCCCAGAGAGAGATGTGTCTGGAGAACCAAAACAAGGCTGGATTATCTAGAAAGGGGAGAAAAGCAGCAATCAATGAACTGAAAGCAAGCAGAAACTCAATCAGCAATGGCCCCAAGGGAATGAAATACAGATTAATGTAGAAAATATGCAGATCTTTAAAATTAACTAAAATTGACAAATATTAAACATAGGTTTGCCATAAAACACAGTTTCAAGCAGAGCTTTTAATCCAAAGATCACAACACAGTTTATTATATAGCGGAGTTTTGCCTCTGGGAAGATTTTAGGCCTGGATATTTTGCAAAGGAGTCTTTTCAGCTGCATCTGAAACTGCAGCCTCTGTGCATGGGGACACAAAATCAAGCAAACAAATAGATTTTAGCACTCTGAATGCCAGTCAACCAGAACATCCAGAATAGGTCATCCAGATAACCTATTTGGACCAAGTACTCTGGTGACATAAGCAGAGAACAATGGAATAGGCATGGTTTCAGAACCGCAGTATTTTCCCCACCTCTGTCAAACCAAAACCATTTTGATCTGCTTGGGAAGCAGGCAAAACTTGGTCTGCCTGGGTTTTGGTTCTACAGAAGCTGACTATTTCCTGCGTGATGCTCAGAAGCCCATGGTCACCTGCTGACAAGCAGCTCTGTACTCCTGCTTGAAAGGACTCAAACAAGCCATGATCTCCGTATGTGAAGTGCTGTACAAACACACAGTAAAAGTCCATATCCCAAAGAACCTACAGCCTAGCTAGAAAAGACTGAAAAGGGAAACAGTGCAAAACAGGGTTGATTTTGTGTCCAGAGCCACATACACAGTTCAGCAAGAAGGCCAGGAACAAGATCAGAGGGTGCTAAGACTCAGGCAAGCACTTCATAGATATGAACCCACTAAAATACATTTAAGTGAACATTTGAAACAAGATCCTATGTGTAATAGTGTAAAAAGATCTCTGGTCAGAGAGGTTTCAAACATGATGCATCCCTATTAATTAGACCTTAAAGTACTGAGAACTTCCTGCAAGTATGCAGAGCACCCAGCTAAGGTTTTATAAACAGATTCCTTCAACTGCACATGACTATCTCAGGCTTTAGTCTAAATACTCTTTAATGGCAATTAGGCAAATATTCCGATTTCACCATGATAACCTTGTGTTGCTGACTGCTGAGATTTAAGCATTTGGAGCCATTGCAAAAATGACATCTGTCAATTTAAGCAGCACAGACTTCATGCTAACAGACACTTGGCTAAAGAATGAACCCAGCTTCAACCTATATTATCTTTTCAAATAATAAAAAAACCTAACACGGAGACTTGTGGGCTGGTGAAAGGAATTGAGAAATTTGTGTTCTGAATAAAAATAAACCAATTTTCTTTGTTTATAGCATTAGGTAGGTCTGGTCTATCTAATTGTTGGGCTGGCTCTTTTATTTGTGTTTCTAAAGCAAAACTCTCAGATATGATTTTTTTTTTCTGAAGTAATTTTTCTACAATACAATGACTTTACTGCCAAATAGACTGCAGATTCTGGAATCATGTATTTTTCAACTTCTATTCTGGTCAGTTTGTCACTACTAAGTTTTTAGGGTGCCTCCAAGAGAAGCAGACTTGGGTTGATGGGGTTCATGCTGAACACTTGCTGCTGATGAAAATTATAGCCTGAGAATTGACATATAAAAAATTGCAATAACATCCATGTTTCCATCACATTCAGGATGCTCCCACATTGCTCTGACTATCCTGCTGCTCTAGACCCTATTCCTTCCTTCCTTCCTGATCAATTGCTGTGAGCAGATGATGTGTGACACTCCAAGAGCATCTGCATTTTAGCAGTGAATGAAGTGATCACTTTTAGGCATTTTTATGTATGTTCAGCCTGGAGAAGAGAAGGCTTTGGGGTGACCTAATGCGGCCTTCCAGTGCCTGAAAGCAGCCTTCAGGAAAGATGGAGAGAGACTCTTGACAAGGGCATGTGGAGTGACAGGACAAGGGGGAATGGCTTCAAACTAAGGGTAGGTTTAGATTGGATATGAGGAAGAAATTGTTCCCTGTGAGGGTGGGGAGGCCCTGGCACAGGTTGCCCAGAGAAGTTGTGGCTGCCCCATCCCTGGCAGTGTCCAGGGCCAGGCTGGACGGGGCTTTGAGCAAGCTGGGATAGTGGAAGGTGTCCCTGCCCATGGCAGGGGGGGTGGAACTGTGTGGTCTTTAAGGTCCCTCCCAACCCAAACCATTCTGTGATTCTATGATATATAAAATACAACTTTCTGCTCCAAAAGCCAAGGGCAGAGTTGACAGTGGCTGAGCTGGCAGGAGCCTCCTGATCCGGGCGCACCAGCAACAGCTCCATTCCTGCCAAGGGCCAGCAGCTGTACTGCCCACCAGTGAGCTAAAGACATTCAGGGTACCTGAGGGGGCTTCCCTGCCCTTCCTCTTGGTGTCCCTCCTTTGACTTCTCCCCCATGATCTTGACCAAGCAGCTCAAAGCCACAAATTTGCCTCCGCAATACCAGGGGACGTGCACCAGTATGGGCCAGCTGGGACACCCTGCAGCCCAGTCACGCCAGGCTGATGTGAACTGGCAGAGGGGGCCTGACTCCATGGGAGCCAGGCATATTTAAAGCAGCTGAGGTTCTGGTGAGAGATGTTTTTAAGTGACTGACATTTACAAGTCTTTTAATGGTCTTTCAGGAATCTGCAAACCTCAAATACGCAGCTACATGTGTTTTTGTTAAATATTAGGGGCCTTGGCTTAATTAGGTGCAATGCTATCAAAATTAGTAGAACTACACCCAGTTCATCCATCCCTCAGTTTAACTTCTGGACATCATCTTGAACATATTAATACCTGCTCCATATCACACTTCTTTTATGGTGGCATGCAAGTGTCTCAGCTGACCTACACTCTCAAGCCCAGAACAGTTTTGCCTGTTGTAGTATCAGAGTGAACAGAGAAAAGGGTATCATTAAAATGAAAGTATTTGAAGGTTTAAAAGCAAGGTTTTAGCATAATGAAGCTATTTTTTAAAAATTACAGTACTTACTCCTAATTTTCTTCTGCCATTTCATCTCATTGTACAGATCCTCAGTCTGCTGGAAAAAGTCATTGACTTTGCTCCCTTGTTCATCTCTCTCTGTTGTATTGAACACCCGACTTTTGGATTCCCGAGTGAGGAATTCACAAATATTGGGGACAGGAAAGACAATTTTTTCCATTGTTCTATCGTGGCGAACAATCTATAAATAAAATGCACATTTTTGTCAGAGTCAGTGACTATCCAATCATTTTGTCATATCTTTTCTTGTTCACAGCTCCCCTTTTATTTACAAATTAATGCATTAATTATTTGAGCATTACAATAAAGTTGGACCAATCAATCCCAAAACAGAGTAAAGCTGCTTTTATTTTCAAAAGCCTGCCTGAATAAGGTGGCAAATATAGGTCTCGAGAAAAACCTAGGTCCAGACTTCCCCAAATATAAAAAATGTTCTAATTCAGAATGCTTCAATTTTGCTGTAAATTGAAACAAATCTCTCCCAGTAAAAAGTGAAGAAGTTCAGGGGATTTCTGCTCTGATTACAAAATTCTTTTCTCATCTTGAATCTATTTCTATGATGGGATAAATTGTGAAGGTGAACATGCAAAAATAGCACCTTGTTACTCAGGCAGCACCCGTATCTTGTCAGTCTTTATCTTTTTACTTGACAAAACCCAAGGTTCTGAATTGCATGCATTTCAGGAGCTACCAAGTTACTGGTGAGCAAGCTAGATTTTATTTCATCTCACCATACTGCCATCAAAATTGTTTCCCCATTCCGATCGTGGGCTCTGCATTAGTAAAAATACAGAAATGGGTAGAAAATTCATTTTGACTCCTACAACCATGCTTCTGTACAGCCACTGGTGAAAATAAAAAACCACCACTATTTGAATTTCAAACCAAACAAATGAGATACCTTAATATAGGGGAGATAATATCTGAAACACCAAGCAGGTCTAGGACTGCTTTTAAAGACAAGCAATCATCTATTTTGTACAGCAGCAGTGCTGGGTTGAGTTTCATTTTTCCAGAAGAAGCTATTGGCCACGTAATAGTTGACCACAGTGCTTGTTTAATGCCTAAATTTACAACCTACCCAGATAAACTGGCTGAGAACTGCTAAGAGAGATCTCAGCAGCACCCAAAGTATTAAAATGTGTTAAGAGGAGTACTGAGCTGCCCTCTGGGTAACCAAGGCCATGGAGCTTCCATCTATCCTCTGGTGGGATACCTCTGTGGACCTCTATCTAAATCCAACCCATGGCAGGTGTAAAGTTTAAAATAGAGAACAGAACTGCTGAATCAGGCCAAGCCTTGGCATTTTAAACAAAACCCATATTGAATGTCTACACCACTTCAAAACCTCTTTGTACTCCAGCCAGACTTTTAATTTGATCAGCCAGCATCAGTGGCTTTGAAACTCATGATTATTTAATTTAGTGATGTAACATACAAGACGATTCTTGACTTCATGACACAGCTACTATCCACAGTCATTCTTTCGCTAACAAAACGTGTTGGGTAACACACAGGAAAGCTGCTGTGAAATGATGGTTTGGAGCTGCTTCTAATATAGGTGTATTCCTTTTTCTCCCACAGCCAAAAGCATATTATTCAACCTTCTCCTCAGAAATAATCCACAGCATTTGGAAGCTTAAAAAGAGGAGATACACCACACGCAAGATGCAGACTTGTCTCACAGTCCATCTTCTGGTGAGCAATCCTTTACCTCTATCTGTGCCGTATGTTTGGCATAAAACCTCAAGGCTTCATCTCCTTCATCTGGATCTGACCCTGGCTTCAGCATCTGTTGCAATGTTTTATTGTGACAAGCCAACTAGAAAAAGAAGAAAAATCTGATTTATATCCTGCTGCTATGTTTTCAGCTTCATCATCTCCACTTAACCAACACAAATCCTCCTTCCCCCCATTCCCATATACTTACATGCTCAACACAGTGGGGCTCTTTCCACAGATAACAACAAAAATGTAATTACTCGAGAACAATAGAAATAATTTAGTCTTAAGAAGTCAGCAGCAAGTCTTCAGTTGAGATTTATGAAAGGCAGCTTAGCCCGCAGCCTGGATGGTTTTTGGAGGGCTTTTGACAAATGCCAAAAAATTAGACTGAATGCTTCTTTTCACTCGAGTTCAGACATAAAATTTGCATACCTCTGAGTACTAAATTACATTTACAATTAATTTTTCTCAGTGACTTCAAATGGCTAAACCAGGTTGTAGGTTGGTATTCCAGGGCTGTAACTATTTCTAAGGGAGCTGGACTGCAGTGCCAAGCAAATACATCCTTAACTGTACAGTTTATATACACAGCAAATATGTACATACACACAAGCACACAAATATGTATCTCCTACAAACTTTTACAAATGATACACTTCACATGATTGATAAAACACATCCATTCTATGTTGAATAGCAGATATTTTAAATGCTCCATCGCTGTACAAAGTTTAATAACAAAAATGTTGGCAAATGCATTCATGATGTCCTGTAGGTGAGCGAGAAACAAAGACTTAATTATAAGGCATAAGGAAATCACTAAAAATTCATTTTTCCCTACATCATAGTGAGGGGTTTCCATCCAGAATAGCTGAGGCATTTCACCTGTTTTAAGATGGGAAAAACTGCAGCAGGAAAGGAAAGCAAAAGCCACCTTGTAGATGGGATCCAGGGCTGAATCATCACAGCTGACATTACCACAACAGACCATTAGAAATGAGGCAGGCACGCCTCAAAATGTCTACAGGAACCGGGGCTTTGAAGTGATGATCACCACAGGTGGACCAGGATTGTACTACATGAAATAGCACAGCCTGGTGAGGAATTATAAAATAATTGCACAGCTACAAAAAAGACTGACAGGGATTAAGTCTAAAAGTAACAATGGATCCAAACAGATATTGTAATAATCTAAGCAGAACGTGATCTCACTCATTTGGAATCTGCATGTCTCAATGTCTCCCTTTTTTCTAACAATAAGGCAGGGGAGAAGTACATATACAATTTAGTCCATTTATTGAAGTTCCCTAAAATCTACTGATCAAAATAAATTTTCTTCTGGGTCTCCATACAAACTTATTAAATAAAGATGAATAAAAAATGGAACATCCAAAAGTAAGGGATTATCAGAAAGGGATATTCAGGAAGAATAAGCGTGCTTCCAACAACTTCCGTGGGGACAGAAGTCTGCTTGGTCCTGACAGCAGAGCCCAAGCCAATGTGGCACAACATCAATATTTTATAAAAGGATCATGAGCAGATATTCAGGGAGACCAGCAAAGAAATGACACAAGGGCTAACTGCAGAGGAATATTCCTTCCATCAGTAGCAGATGTCTGTCCTGAATAGTTATTTTTTTACTCTGTCTACCAAATGCATGGATAGTATCATTACACATATTAATGTCTTTACCTAAACTTCCACTTATTTTTGAGACTAAAAAGGTTCTTTAAGACTATCTGACTAGTTCCTCGCCTTCACACAAGCCAAATAGCCTGATCCAGCCAGCAGCCTTTGCAGCATGACCACAACAACTGCTTAGCAAGACAACTTGAATTCATCTCCTAGAGGTCTTTGCATGCCTCTCAAGACACGCTCTAGAATCATGGAGAAAGAAGATGAGCCAGTGGAAACAAGATAGTTACTGTTTAAAAATGCCCTTTCAACAGTGTTATTACTTTTGCCTTTCTGCTTTATTGGATGTCCCTCTGCTTCTGTACTTAAGAAAGGGCAAGCAAGAGCGCCCAGTTCACCTTCTCTGTATCATTCATCATTCTGTACACTACTGTCACGTTCTCTTTTATTTGTCTCTTCTTTAAATTAAAACAATCCCTATCTTTCCCATCCCTCCTCAAACAGAAGACTCCCCGTGACTCAATTATTTTCCCTGTCTATCTCCAAATGCCCTTTACTTTGGCTATATCTCTTCTTTAAGATACGAAGAAGAGCACTGACTAGACAGAATGCAATCACACTGTGCTTGGAGTGATGAATTAGCATAACCAGGAGCAAATATATTCCCCTTTTATTATCTTCTGTAATACAGAGGAACTTTGCCTGTATCTTGACCTTTATTTCTCCAATGTGAACCATTAAGATTTTGAGTTCTCTAACAAATGACAAGTCAAGGACATATGGATAGTTCTTCTCATTAAAACTATGCCAGTTTGGAGAACGGGACCTGCTATAGATGCAGAAATTTCCATTAGTACTACAAAAAACTTTCTATATTCATACTTGAACTCATATACAGAATTGGAAATGCCATTTGTAAACCATATGAAAACTCTAGGTATAGCTTCCTGATATGCTTTGAACCATCCATAACTTTTACTGTAAAAGTCTCTCTTGATAAGTATCAGTAACAGAAGGTCCCTTATCACATGGACTAGAAGGGAAAACCCATCTCAGCCTCTCATGCTCTAATGGGACTGACTAGAACAGGGTGTTCAGAGCCTGCTGGAGATTTGAGATTGAGCATATTTTGCTATCAGGTTTCACGTGAACAGCAGCCACACTTTTTAAAACAGTGCATTTGGTGATCTGCACTGTGCTTTCTGAGGCTGTGCTTTCAGGCTGTAACTGTCCCGTGCTGACGTGTGAACAGAGCCTAGCACTGCCCAGCTGAGGCTTTCCAGCACAGCCACTGGACAAAGTGACCTGAAGAACAAGCCAGGATTTTCTGTGCCAGCCCCTCAACTGCCAGAAAAGACAGTCAGAAACAACAAGGGATTGCTGACCAAGCTGGAGGAACTGCAGCACATTTCAGACAGGGAACCTACCTAAAGGCACTAGCAATCTTCAGCTGCTGAAGCTGAATCTTCTTCACTCACAACTTCATTTCTCTCAGCTTCCAAATCTCTCAATACCACTTACCTTCTGTGTGTACTCTAGACCTTCAGACAGTAACCTCAGGGCAAAGGGCCCATCAATTTTCTGCTCATATTGCAATTCCTACACAGGATGGATTCCTCTACGTCAACATAACAATAACTACTGCTAATATTTCTGTATTGTCACAGCTACACTGATGAAAGAACATTGTGGACAGCAATCTGAGAGACCTCAGATCCAAAGCAGAGGCCCACAGTATGACACAGAACAGCTTTAGGAATGCTGTTGTTTGGCAACCACGGTGTTTTCTGAAGCTCTGCTTTCATGATCCTTCCTTTGCCTCATAACGAGCTCAAAGGCCCACATGGGCCAGGGGGACTGTGTCAACAGATGCCTTGACCAGGGCAGAGCTTTTTGTGAGATCAAAGACACAGCAATGAAAATAACAATGCAGTGACAAACTGTGAACCTAAAATACAGAAAGCTTATCCAAGTTTATAATACACCCTAGGTGACAGTTTGTGCACGGCATGTAAAGGCCGTGCAAGCTCTGAGTGATTTTTTTTCATATTTAACTGCTGTGATGCAGTAAAGTGTTATATCCTGTGTGCTGCACAGACCTTTCGGGGCAGCTGGAGGACAAGACATGGGATGGATGCAGCTGAGAGCAACTATAATGAGAAGAACAGTCCCATTTATATTCGCAAAGCGAAGCTCAAAAATACACCTTAAAAATACACGGCAAGTGTAACTGATACAAAAAAGTAACCATCACTAGAGCCTGAATTTGCCAAGAGCCCCAGAAAAATCATTATTGAGGAGAAAAAAAACTCACTCACTCACTCACTCACTCACTCACTCACTCACTCACTCACTCACCAGCCATGCCAGTGACAATATTTTAAATGTCAACACTGTATTTCACTGTTCATCAAGGCATGTAGGGACAGGGAAGCAATAGCATATAATGGAGCAGTGATTTCCAAAAAGGGGATATGCAAGGCAATAGCTGTATGAATAAAGATCATTTGGCTTTCAGTCAGCTCCTGAGGAAGGACTGCTGTTCATCTTGAAAGATTTTTGCTTAAAAAATTTGGAAAACACTGTAATAAAGCATCAGTACAAAATGTGAAAGATTGAGGACAGACCAAGAACGCTGAAGACATTAATAAAGAAACAGTAGAGATAAATGACAGAATTACAAGTACTACTCAGTCTGAACTCCTGACACAACATGACTATAAAATCAGATCTGCTACTCATCTGGGATGCCATATATGATCAGCAGTGTGGAAAACCACAGCAGACCCAGCTTTTGCAATTAATATATGGGTTTCCTGCAGGCCTGTAGTTTTATAGTCAAGATTACCTTGAACAAAAATGAAGTTATTTAAATGCTCTTAAAGAAAAAACTGATTTAAAGCTGTGAACATTCATTTCACCAGCCTGTCATTAACTCACTGACGCGGTACAGTAGATTGGTTTGCCAAAATACCAGCATGTGAATAGATGTGTGCACGTTGAAAAACTGCTTGGAAAAGAGGAAGTTTTTCTCCCGTTTTCAATATTTCTGTAAAACACAGAGCCACGCCATATTTTAATAAGGATGTGTCAGTCCCTGGTTGTAACTTGTAAACTGCAGGGGCCTTTCAAGTTCTCATCAAAAGCATGAGGTCTTACCCAGTACACAGCTGAGATGATTGTCAAAACTCCTGCTGATTACACCGGGCTTTGCTGAAGCCCCCAAAAGGACAAGAAATACAAGAAAAAAGTACAAGAAATACAAGCTAGAGATACTAGATTGGAGACCCCCAAATTCTGAGAGATTTATTTCACTCCCCAGCTTTTTAAAACTGCCAAGCATGGGGGGCAAAGGTGACGTTTTATGACTAGAATGGTATAAAGGGATCTAAATGAGCGAGGTTTAGTGTCTTGTAGGCAATCAGAGTTTTCATGGAAGATTCGGTTCAGAGGCAAAGTGTCAACTGATCTCCTAGGAAAGGTTGATGGAATAGTATAAAAAGCACTGGATAACTGGCTGAGAAGCAGAAATAAAGACACAAATAGCACAAATAGCTCCTGTGCCTTGATACAATTTACTTTTACAGTATTAAGAAGTATTACAAATACCTAAAAAAATATAGAAACAAAATTCTTGAAAGAATTATTATCCTTGTTCCAACTCTCTCAGTTTCTCTCACAGCTATAAGGCAGCAGTAAGGCTGGCATGTGATGGGGAGATACCTGGCACACGGGGCACTCCTGGCAGGGGAAGGGCACTGGGTCAGGCAGCATCGGGAGTGTGCTGGGGACTGTGGCTTGTTTTGGGGAGGGAACTGGGTGTGGACATGCTTGTAAGCTGTCACACTGCACAGAGCCCCCTCTGCCCTCGCCTCACTCCCCCTCTGGGGTGCCAGCCAGCCCCCTCGAGCCTGTCAGGGCAGGGAGGCCACTCCACAGGCCTGGAAGTTAATGAACTACAGTCCTTGGGAAAGTGAGGCAAGAATGTTTGTACCTGATGGCCAAGGCGTGACATCTGAGAGATCTGCTGTACATTAGCTTCGCCCCTACCCTGTCAGTAACCATCCTGCAGTGTGGGTTGCCAGCCCAAAGGCCAGTGGTCTTTCACCAGGGGAAATTGTGACAAAATGTAACTTGCAGCAACAGCAAAATAATGCTGAGTCTCACCTTGCTGTGCCAACAGGCTCGTGCTCATTTACAGCCTCAGTATCTTCCTCTTTTGGCCTCTTCAGCCCCCTCGGCTCCCAGAGCCAGGCAGTGTGAGATCTGGCACCACCAAGCCCCCTCACCAGGGATAACCCAGTCATCTCACCAAACACTTCATTTTCTGCTTAGAGAGCAAGAAAGGATAAAAAAGCTGGCCAGGGACTGACAAGAAAACCCCCCAAGGACCGAGAAAAAACAGCCAAGAGAAAGTCAAAGGAGTAGCAAACAGGATGGGTGACAGACAGAGGAGCACAGGAGACAGAAGAGGAGCTCCTCTTCCTTGGTGTGCCAGGACCTTACCACACGCCAGCTCCCTGCCCAGGGCAAATGAGAACATTCCAACTCCATCGGTAAACAAGGAGAGTAAAAAGCAGGGAAGAACGAAATGTCATCCTAACCATAACTGAGCAGAAATTTTTATTCCAAGTAGCTGCACTAAAAGCAATAACAGCTTCTCAGCTCCCTATGTTCCAATCAAAACTGAATGGTGCTTTCTGCAATACACGGGGCAACTTCCTTTCCAGAAGTCATTACAGTTTTATAGAGCGGCACCTTTGCACTCTGCCACAAAGCAATCTGTTAACAAACATTAGGAACAGCAGGGATGGAGCAATGGGAGACTCTCAAATCTAGTATTCATTGATTTCATTTAGACAATTATACCGTACAGAGCAACCAAAAGAGTTTAGAGTTAATCTTTCCCTGATGGCTTGTGGTACATGAGCAGGTCCCTGGGTGGTCCAGACGCTTTGGATTCTGTTGCTGGGTCTTCCATGGCCTCGTGTAACCTTCGAGGCACCAACTCTCCTCCCCAGCCTCCACATGGGGCACACTACAAATTGCAGCTAATAGTGATCTACCTCACAGGGGAGAAATAAAACACCTCAATATTATCACATAAAAGAAACCACCACGTCTAAGTGAACTCTAGCACTATTATGTTTGCAGCCCCCCATAGTAATTTCATTGCTATTTTTGTTGTGGTTTTGCTGTTCTTTTTTACCCTGATGAAAACCAGCAAAAGACAAAATGACTTGTTAATATTTCAACGAACTTTACTTCCACTTGCCTCCTTTCTAATTTCTTTTGCAGGCAAAGCTGAGTTCCAAAAAAAAAAAAAATGAAGTGTACACACATGTGGGGAAGTTCAGGTCAGACAAAATGCGTTGCAACCAAACAAAATTAATTTGAGGTGGATGGATGTGAAACATCTCCACAGGCTTCGTGTAAACTGTCATGGGCAGCTGTGCCTGCTTGAGCCAAACCAGCCCAATGCATACACGGGCACACTTGGATTTTGGTGTACACCGGCCGTACTGGGCATAGGATGTGGACAGCAGCATGCAATCCAGAATATTCCAACAGCATGGCACAACTGCACTCAAAGGCTGCCTCCCGTGATTACTGTAAGCAGAATTTTGCGAAGTACAGGATGGAAGGAAATCAGATGATGGAAGTGTCAGACATGATTATAGGCAGGTAATGAGAAAGTTCAATGGAAAAGAAAGAAAAGGAGAGCAGAGTTTCTGCAATTAGCCTTCTTCAGAGCATAACAAGGAAGAAGATCCCAGCCACATGCTACTTCCATAAGAGGCAGACAAAAACACTGGCACCAATGTTGTATAGACACAGTCTGGGAAAGGCCCAAACCAGCAGATATATGGATCCCAAATCCACACAGCAAGAGAACCGTTCACCTCTAAAAGCCATCAACACTTCATATACATCCAAAATACATAAATACACCTGAGATAAGAGAGCTGTGAAAGGCACACCCTTTTCAGGAACTCTTAAAACCCTTTAGCTCCCAAGCCTTTCACTTTCTATGTTTCTCTTCTCTGCAGAACCTGACTCTCTGCCAGCTATCTTCTTCTGTCTACTATGTGGCTTCTCTAGAAAAGGCAGGCTCGCACAAACAAAAGGAGGAACTGCTGATTACTCTTGCTTTGGGGGCAATGTGGTGAGGGGAACCACAGTTTCAAGTTTTTAAGTATGGACACACTTCCTTCTGTGAGCCCTAAGACCGGAGATGTTGACTGGCACTCAACATCCCTTCCTCCGGCACCATGAGCAGAAAGTTCCTTGTGGGTTGATCCTTCCAGAATGGACTCATCCTCTTCTTCAGGATCTACCCAAACTCGTCTTGTCTCTTCTATTTGCAGGATAGTGCCATGGTTTCTTTGGCACACTGTGACCCCTTCAGCTGGATGCAGTTCACCAACCCAACCGGACATCATCATTGGCTCTGCCACAGGCAGGTCTGGCTTGCAAGACAGCTACAGCACACTGTCCCTGCAGAGGCTGGGATAAGCCATCTCCTTGTCTTCAATGAGGCACATTAAAGGGGCTTAAGTCCTCAGCTGCAGTCTGGAATGATGGCTCAGACTCCGTGATTCAAGTTACATCGATGTCAAGTTAAAAAGCCTGTTCATAGCCAGTCCTGTTGACATCCCACCTTGTCAACACATAGCTGCACAACACAGAGAAAAGCATCACTTGCTCATTCAGAGTCAAAAACATATGAGACTGAAGCAGCAAGCAAACAGCTGAAGCTGCAATCTGTGGAATTCACAGCAGACAAGGATTTTCTGCTATTTGCTGGGGCCTGATGTATGTACATTGTAGGGTACAAAACAGGGCAGTGTACAAGTGTGGAGATGGACAGGAACTGAGAGATGACTCTCCTCAAACAATTACAACGGTGAAATTTTCCAACACTTTCAACCATGCTGTTGAATTTCTGCTTCCCCCTCCAATCAGCAGAGCAAAACATCCCTAAAAGAAAAAAATTAGGAGCAGAGGACCAGGGAGAAGAAAATGTAAAATGAGGAGTTGTTCTTTCCAGCTCTGTATCATGGCTATTGTCCTCAGGAGAGCACTTTCACCTGGCACCCACGAAGTAACACTTCCTGGTGGGAGTAAAAATTTCATCTCTCTCCTTATCAGATATTCACAAATAATGCTGCTTTACCCAACCAACTAGCAGTTAAATGGTGTTCTGCAGACTCAAAGACAGAAAAAGCTGGAAAGATTTTCCAAATGAAGCTCATTTAAGGCTACCACAGATCATCATTTGTAAAACAAACTCTGAAAATCCCTGTCCATAGAAAAAGGCAGAGAAAAGGCTTCTTTAACCCCAGGTTGATTAGATGCTTATCTGTGTGCAGGTCTGAAGGTGATCATAAGTAACTGATCGCCTCACTTTTGGTGTAGAAAAGCATAATCAGCCGTTAAAACTAAATTTCACAGCTGGACACTTTTATTCAGTATCTCATAAAGCTGCCTCAGAGAAAGTGCAAGGTGAACCTCATTTTCACTTTTCTGCTCTGTGTTAAATGAATGAAATACAGAGGATGGCAACTGAGCTCTGCCTATTTGTAGATTACAAATTCAGATCTTGTCTGGAAAACTCTATGGTGACTGAGATACCTAATTAAATTGTGACATCAGAGGAGATGAGAGTTAAAACGGAGCAACTGTGAGGAACAGACGTATTTTGACATTCTGTTTAATGCTCTTTATTTTTGTTAACCTGTAATTACTTCAATGACTACTGAACATAAAAAAGTATGTCTTTGCTAGAGAAGATGCCCCCCTGATTTTAATTAAGGTGCAGGATTTCACAATGCAGGTATCTGAGGCCTATTAGAACTGCTCTGATACTATTAAGTGAGACCAGATTTCACTTCCGTGGTATTTCCAAGGTTACCCTCCCTTCCCCTCAAACCAAACCCCAGCTTAGGGTAAAATGTTTTAGTTGGGCTGTACTTACAAGAAAAAGGTGCACCTTGGTTCATTTGAAGGTTACGTCTAATGGAAAAGCTCCAGCTCTGTCTCCAGAGTAAGAACTCAACGCTTTGTGTAATTCAACTTCCTTAATGAGGAGACTTTGCAGCAATTTGAACAAAATAGCTACATTACATACATTTCTGAGCCAGTGAAATGTGCACAGAGCACTTGGGGGTGGCTGAACGTGCAGTCTGCTTTGAAGGGTGGCTTTGGAAAGATGGCACTGTGTGGTCCCACATTTATTGCCTCTCAACGGCTTCTGGATTCAGTTTACTCAGTTTCCAAGGAAAATTATGCTTAATTCTACATAATGCTTCTCCAAGCGATTTTAATCGAAAAGTTTAAAGTCAAGCCATCTTCCTTGTGACCCATATATCATCACTCTTAATGCATGCCAAACGCAAGCAGGCAGCTCCAGGATAAGAGCATGGTTTGAGGGCAACAGGGCAAGTTCTCTACTAGTATAAATCCGTATAAATCAGTACAAATCAGTATTGCTTGCCTACTTTGAGTGGAGGCATTCCCACGTAGACCAGCTGTGGACACAGCTAAATGAAGACCGATTCTTCATGTGGGAAGCAAAGTAACTGCCCCATGGGTGACAGAGAACCAAAGGAGGACTGAAGTCCCTCTGTCCACCCCATGCTGCTTCAGACAGCAATAAAAAGGTAGTGTGGTTATTGCTAGGGCAGGGCTGCAAACAGAGCCTGAGAGCAGAGAATGTCTTGAACAGTATTTCACTGTCCCACAGCCAATTTTCAGAGTAAAACCACAGACTAATGTGAAGATTTCACAATGCAGACATTTGACAAAGAAAGGATATTTCTTCTGGTGTAACGTTTGGGCCCCGACACCAATTCAACATATTTCCCAATGACAAAAAATCTTGTAAACCACAAAACACAAGGATTACAGAAGTTAAAGATAGAAGAAACCCACAAAGCAGAAATATTGAGGCCACCTGTGCACTAGTGAAATGCACAGTTGCCACAGTCAAACAGGATATATCCCTCATTAACATTACATATAATAAATCACATACATATGTAGAATAAACACTTCATCTTATTCTAGAGAAGTAGAACCAGAAAAATTAAAATAAGCTAAAACTTTTGTGGCCAACCTACTGTAAAAAGCTTGAATCCTAGCAGCTCTTAGCAGCCTAAGTCAACATGACACCAGATGGAAAACAGAGGGTTCCCAAGTAGATCCCTGTCAAAGCCAGAACAGGATTGTGAGGTGAATGCTTCCAAGGAGATGGGGAGAAAAAGAAAACATCAAAGGACAAGTTGCCAGGGTTATAACCTGAGACCTAACATCAGCCACAGACGTTTATTTAACCTTTCAGGTGCTCATTAGTGTCAAGCCCTCGTGGCAGCCTCCATACTGTCTCTCTATACTGCAGCTGGCTGAACGTGGAGTTATATCCCATCCTAATGAGCCACAAGGAG
Source organism: Eulacestoma nigropectus (assembly GCA_013397775.1). Classification (NCBI taxonomy): domain Eukaryota; kingdom Metazoa; phylum Chordata; class Aves; order Passeriformes; genus Eulacestoma; species Eulacestoma nigropectus. Next base: position 583,878 of record VZTE01005517.1, on the reverse strand, counting down.
GGTGATGTGCGTCACCGGCTTCTGTTTCAATCTTGGCAATCTCAGTGTAAAAGCCTTGCAACAGCTTCTGATTCTCCTGACATTTAATTAGCCGTTGTCATTTTGATGCCATTGCCTGTCTCATCAGGATGATAACTACAAAACAACATGTGGAGCATAAAAGTTCCATGAAAAGTTTCAGGTCTGGCAGCCAAGCTTACAAGTCCCCTGACAGTCACGGTTCTTGGGACTGGTTCCCATTAGCCCTTTGTTTTGGCACTGCCATCAGCAAGAGCTTCTCTGTTAAGGACAGAGAAACAAAAAACCACCAAAAAACGGCAAAGCTCAGCATAGCCTTGCAAGAAATGACATCCTTTAGCTTGAAAAATTTTACCTGTCCTGCAGAAAGAGAGCATCCTTATTGCACAAACTCACAGCTATTCATCCTGAAGGACAGGTTTATCCTACAGGATAGAGTCCATCATCTTCTGGCCTCAAAAGGTAATCCTATTTATTTAAGTGTGTACAATGTTTTTCTCTGTTTGTCATCTGGTACTTGGGAGGACCATCTCCAACAATACCTGCCAACTGCTTCTTGTCCACATCAGCTGCACAATTTGACAATGGTCACTGCTAAACAAAATGTGAACCATCTACATTTTCACTCAATGTAACCAGTGGTCTTTTTTCCAAAATCCTAGTCTCATACACTAAAACACTTTTTTATTTTTCGATAGTGTACCCATCAGAGATGTGTAAAAACTCAAATGAACCAAGACATTTCATTCACAAAACAAAATCAACTGAAAATCTTTGTCATCAGAACCCAGGCACAATCTAATATTTTGTAAAGATAGACATGCAACTTCCTGAGGCAGAGAGTGAGCAGAAAGAACTCAGCAAGCTTAAAAATTTTACTGAACCAGTGTGGTCCCCAGACCTCAGCTCTTCTGGAGGATCCTTGCCTGAGCTCAAAGCTGCTTCCCAATTGGATGAGCCTATCTTTTAGAGCAAAATGCTCTGGGAACTCCCAGGTCCCACAGGAAGAGGGAGATTCCTTTTAGGCAAATGTTATGGGCCAGTAATGGCAACATCACTATCAAGGATAAAGGTGTTCTTGCAAGACTTTTCCACTTGTCTTCTGTTCATCTTATTTCCTTGGTGTAACCATGATATTAAAGTTTCAGCCAGTTCATGCCCACTGCAGACTACCGGGCTGTAACTGGTCCCACCAGTTCCCTATCCTCGACAGCCTTTGAGGCACTTCTTTGCTGTGTCTTAGAGAAGGTGCTTGTCAAGGCACATTATTGAGCAATTAATTTCTGCCTTCTTCACCAACATTTCTTTTTAAAAAGTCAAATTTCACCCTGAATTTACGCCTGGCCACAATCACACCTCGTGCAGTGTTTAGTGAGCCAGGGACAATCCACTCAGTTCAGAAAGCTTCGGAGAAGTCATACACAGTGATCCCATTCCACATTTGGAGGCCCAGATTTACAGTGTTACTTGTTTCCTCACACATTAAACCATAGAAGATCTGCACCCACCATTTAAAGCATGGTCTTGCCATGGAATCCCTTGACCTGGCTTGAATTATATTCAGGTCAAGACAAATGGATGAGTACAAGAATCCACATCTGCCTTATAGTACATGTTTTAATAATTGTCTTTTATTTTATACACGCACACACATACTCAAGGGAAAAGGACAAAGGTCTAAAAGAATCTGTCTAAAAGTTAGAATACAGCAAAGTGAAGGAAATCCAGGAACTGCTCCAAACTACAACACCAAAAATAACCACCCACAAAAAACCCCTTAAGCCTTACAATACCTCCCTCACACACATGCACACATTTGCATCCGTTACCTTATGAAAGCTTTTCTTGCCTCAGCAACACATAATATTAGCAGCACAGGAAAGTTGATTTGAAAAACACGTTAGCATGTCTCTAAAAGACTTTCGGGGTACTATTGTGCTCAGTGATTATGAACTACCCAATAAATGCCAATTCTCCACATTAGCAAAGTAGCTGGGATGGAGTGAGCATAGGAGGGGAGTCAATGTAGCAGTCAAAGCAAAGCACTGGGGATCAAACAAGCCAGATTTGCTTCCCATGACAGCTCATGACTTGCTGTCTGTGCCTGCTTCTGCCTTGGTGCCTTTACCTGTAACACCAGGTAATGCCACCTCCTTAAAAAGGGGCAAATAAAATTAATGAGAGCTTTTAACTGCTCCAAAATCCCGTAAAAAGTAAGATTAAGTCTTTAAAAAATTCTGAAACAATTATTATTATTATTGTCATTTCTTTGTTCTGCTGGAGCATGTAAGAGTCCCAGAACCATGCAGCTGTAGGCACAGCACTGATGTAGAAAGTAAAGGTGGTCCCAGCCCTGGGTGTACTCAAATCTAATGAAAGCCACAGCAAGACAGACTAAAGAGAAACCCACAGAAACAAAAGGCTTTGTGCTTCTAAGAATTTTTCCTATTTGGATAGCTAAATTTTTTAAAACTGACTTGACTTTATCCTTAATAAATGTATCACATCCAAGTCTCATTATCAAACCTCTCCTATTTCAAATGTCAAAAATAGTAACTTCTAAAAAATAGCTGGTTGCGTATCCCTACTCCCAACTATAAATCCATGCCATCAATTATTGCCATTTTAATTGCCTAGTTAGCAAATACCTTTCATCTGTCTACACTATCAAGCAATGAAGTAAACATGGCAGTAAGACATTAGTTTGATAATGCTTGCCAAGTTTGATTAAAAAATCTTGATTCTGTTATTAATATACTAAAAAATATATAAGGCTGAATGACTCATTTTACTCAGCCCATTTAAAATTAGGACCAGAGTGGAAGATGTGTGTCCTTAGCTGTATCTGCAGTGAGAACCTTACAGTTCACAGCAGATCCACCTCTTTTTCTTTGGTTTATTTTAAGAACTTATAAATGGAAGGACACTTCCAGCTGTGTTAGTCTATCAGAAGATAGCCTGGTTCAAACTTGTCTTCACTGCACTGATATCAGACAGTGATAATTCTGCTAACCTTATGGGGTGAGGAAATATTTTTCATTAAGTCTTGGTGGCACCAGGTAATTGTATAAATATAAGTCGTTTACTTGGTTGGGATTTTAATAATATTTTCACTTAATCTCCTTATAAACAAACAAACAAACAAGCTTCCATTTACCTGGAAGTGACAAAGGTATTGTGGAATTCCAAGACCTGTGCTCCCTCTCCAACAGGGCATTTAAGCATAAACTTGAAACTGAGAAAACATTTTGCTAGCCTGAGACCACGGAATGTGCATCATGAAAGGAGTGGCATGCTGGGTCAGCACCCCTACACTCTTGCCACAGCCTTGGGAACCAGGCAGAGGAGTTTACAAGGCATCAGAAATCTGGAAGTTTTGTTACAGTTTGCTCCCTTACTCCCTCCCTACTCACATCCTTCCAGATCAAAGACGTGTCTCCACAGCTCTACAGGCAGATGAAAGTGCACTCTTGCCATGCTGCAAGCTGACAAAAAGCTATGCAAAGTTATTTCACGTTCTTGTGACCCTCATGAATAAAGCCCCTGCTGAAAGGTACAGTGGGTTAGCTTGGGCTCCCTGCCTGATTTACACAGTTTGCATGAGCTGAAAAACACAAACACTCTAAAGTATTTTCTGTTAACAGAAGCACATATATATATATAATATATATATATATATGCATGCATGCAGACTACAGGAGCCTCTGGTTATAATCAGTGCCTTATCTTGCTTCATAGTAAATCAAAGGGATCATGAACCTCATGGAAATACTGCCAAAGAAGTGCTCTGTTTCAGTTTACAAACTTCTGAAATACTTTGTTATGACTAACAGGCAGCCAGCTCAAGCAGTCATCTGAAAAGCCAGAGGATTTCTTTAGCCTTCTATAATTTCTTTCTTTGTGTAACCATTTAAAAATTTGATTCTCCTACACTAATGCTTCTGCTGATATGGAGCAAGAATGAAACTTTTTTTTGTGCTACCATGTCAAAAGCTTTTGTAATTTCCTACAGGGACATCACATCGAGATGAAGTCTCTTCGTGGACAGCCTTACTAACTTTGCAAAAGTAAGTGTGACCTGCTTTAACACAATCTTTTAAAATACCATACCTATTGACTGAGGCAGGAAGAGAAGTGGTGTCAGAGGTGATGGAACTGTCCATAACACACCTCTGGCACTCACCTGAGACTACTGCAAGGAATTAGCAAGGTCAAGGCTTGGCTCTGAGCATGACATTTGAACTAGAGAAAGAAAACAGAATCTCCTCTGTGGATTTTCAAGAGAATTGTGAACCCTTTCTACCTGCCAATAACAGGCTTATTTTTCCAGGATGCGACCCCAGGCACCAGCTCGTGTCACTGCTCCACAAGCAGCTGTAGAAGAGCTACATCTGGAGGGAGCCCCAAAGCCAGGCTGCAGAGTAGGGCTGCAGCTCAGGGCAACTCCTCGTGGACAGCTCAGTTCCGCTTTCTCCCAGTGGCACTCCCTTCTCCCCTCTGCTCATTGAGGAGCAGGAAAAATGAGGAGCAGCAGTGTCCAGACAGGCTGGGGTCAGTGCAGGGGAAGCAGCACAGCCATGGCACGTGGCAGGCTGGAGGAAGATGAAGAAATAAAGGAAGGAGAGGACACTGAAACATGTGGAAGACATGTGATCACTGGCATGACACGGCCGCTGTGCCCACACCCCTCTGAACGTGCACGATGTGCAAGTGCACATTTAGGGCAGGGGTTGGGAGGCTGTAAGGAAGGTTTACTAACAGAAATCTCAGCCTTGCTTGTGACACAAGTACAACTTTCTATGCACTGCGGGTCAAACATTTACAAGAATGCCTCTTGCTTCTGGTAAAATCAACCACAGGAAGGGCAAGGAAGGATGTAGTGGTGGCAAAATGCAGAACTCAGCATTGCCCTGAAGAGTGCAACGACAAAAACTGAAAGTCGGAGCTCCCCAAAATAAACTGTCTGTGTTTGAGGGCTGGAACAGCAAAAAGGGGAACTCTCCGTCTTGATTCTGCTATTACAGCGGGACCAAAAAGCCGTAGCTAGAGCAAGTGGTCACCAGGAAGTGTAAGGAAAGTGACTGAAGAGCCACACTGGTTGTAGAAAAAAGGTAAGCCAGGTGAACTGCCACAGCAAAGAAGTATTATGTAAATCAGGTCAGCTAAGCCAAGCAGAAGGCCCAGACACCAAAAAGCCACTCTGACAGCAAAGCAGAGGGTGTTTGGAGACTGAAGCCAGCAAAGGAACCCAGCAACAATGGCCTTACTGAGGAGGGTCCATGCTCCTATCCTGCCCATCCCAGGGTGAGCAAAAGGGCACACATGGAAAGAGTCTGGGGTCAAAGATCAGCAGGCCTGTGCCAAGAATTGTAGTTTTTCATTAGCAGAGGACACAGAAAGGCCCCAAATTGCCTGCCCTTGCATTGCTTTGTTTTGATATGGGGCCTGACATGGGTGCAAAGCTATTGTAAACACACGAACTATGTTACAGAAATGCAAGAAAAAGGAAACAGTCTTTTTTTCTTTTTTCTTTTTTTTTTTTTGTAAAAAGATGGATATTTTTACAGCATACAGAGCCAATCGTGACATTTAATTTTACAGAACAGGAAGGAGCTCAGTAAATTGCTGTAAAAATATCCACCCTTATGCAACCAAAACACCAGCTATGATCAGGAATAGCTGTGGAGCAGCATCATGGACCTTCTCAGCACTGTGGATATGAACCTAGGGACAGAGTTTAACCTACACCTCAGCCAGCTAGTGCACCCCTGGCAGTGACCTCTTGTGTGAAATGACCCCGGCAGTCATTTCATATATTGCTTTAGGCCTATAATCCACTCCTCTAAACCATATTTTCCATGTCACAGACCCTGTTAAGTAATTTAACACAAACTGTAGGCAGAAGACAGAAAATACCCACATTTTGATTTGGCAGGCATTTAAATTTTCATTATAAGCATTCAGACAAGGAGTAAATAGTCCCACAAGGTAAGGAGCTGCAGATGCTTTCTAAAAATACTGTCATCTCTGATGGGTATCTTTTGTACAGCCCCATACACAGCACGAGAGTAGAACACGGTCAGCCACACCACCACCAACATAATAACAATACTTACTTATTTAAATGTGCTGCAAGCACACGAGCATAACTCAGTAACTGGTTTTTTGCATTCCTTGCTTGAAAGAAACATTGCATAATACTACTGTAACTATAGATGGCTTTCTTTTCTTTTTTTTCCACCAAGTATTCAATTCCTAACAACACTTAATAAACATAATGAATGAGGAACACTCCCTATCCCCATCTGTTTATTTCTTTTTATGTAGGGAAAAATACTTTTCCAAAAATTTGGCCCTTATATGAAATACCAAATGCTGTAATTTATGATATAACCGAGAAGTTTGTGGTCCTTACTTTTTCAATTACAAAAAACTTTTCAATACTCTGAACATAACTGAAAGATAAACTATTTTTGACACCAGCTACTCTGAAGAATAAATAGCCCATTAAATAACAACCTTCAGTGTACATTCTACCTTTACCAGTAGAGAAGCAAAAGTGATCAGAAAAAGCTTGAGGGCACTACAGCATAATTCGAAAGGAGAAAGCAGTGAAAAGGCCCAATTATTCTTATTGGCAAAGTAATATATCTAAAATAATACGAATCTTCTGAAATCAAGTTCACTTGGTATCACAACTGAAGGCACTATTTAAAATACACCAATAATGGTAACATTATTTATGATTTGATTGATATAAATGATCTGTTAATGTTAAAAGAAGACAAAGCTAAGTGGACAGTCACTGTTTTGCTCTACAAATAACAATTTATGTGAAATTTCTCCTGAATGGGAGGACCAACATATTCAGGATCTCCCCTTGAGCAGGGGATGCCTCTCAAGGTTGCTCCTCAGGACTGAGGGATTCCTTACCACAGAGACTCTCGGTAAGGGGTTAAGAGCATGATAAACTCCGAAATCTTGATGGCTAAACAATACAAAGGATTGATTGTGTGCATATAATCCTTTAGACATAAACTGTTGGGCAAGGCCAGGACTAAGTCTGGATCCAGCTGCACCTAAACTCCCCTCTCAGAAGGAGTTTAGAATGCAAGGGGATCCTTCCTTAACATCATGACTCAACAGGAGGGTCTCCCTGACAGTGTTGGCTGAGCCTGAGCCTGTCCTGTATGCAGTAAACAAGCGAGTGTGCCTTGCCATTGAATCTTATTAACCCACTGTCACATTTGCTATCAAACTTTGTTTTTTATCAATAAACACATTGTCACTTCTCTCTTACCACCCGTGACAATGTGGAGTTTAACCATGTAACGCTTGTCTAGAAGCCGTCACAAAACAAATAAGACATACCTGATGTGCCAAAATATAGATATTATGGCCAACATCTTTTGGGGAGATGCCATCATCTCCGTTCTCCTCCTCATGGTCACATTCCAGACCTTGGTTGTAGGCATTCTTCATCACATCCACCTGCAACACAAAGCCAGCCAGGGAGAGATGAAATAAATGTGGTTCTTGGGGAAAAAACACACTGTGTTTGAACACAGCCACTTTGTTCAGCTCCAGCCTGGATGGGTGCCCTGCAGTTCTGCAAGAAGAGCGAGCAGCCTGAGAAACACTTCCTGAATAAAGACAAGCTTGAAGGATTTATGAAGCTCCAAACCGCTACATTTTTCATCAGCAACCACGAGAAAGGAACAGGAATGCTGAGCCTTTGTGGGCAGATATTTTCACAAATGCTTCTAAAGGCCGGTCTAGATATGGCAGGGAGTGTTGTGCAGCACTTAAGAGTGCAGCCATGATCTTCCTCTGGCCAGAGTGGGCAGCAACACAATTTCACAGGAAAAAAACAAACCTAAACCAAAAAGGAAAGGAAGATCTGGGCAGGGTGCTGAGGAAACTCCAAATATTCAAAAGCCTCTTACAGGACCAGCATAGGGTTCCCCACACAAGGGAAACTTGCAGTTGTACCCTAGGGATGGCCTCATCCTGCTGAGATGCCACCTTAGTGATGATTCCCTGAAACCAGCAGGCACTGGGCTCTGCCTAAGGACAGGGATGATGCCTCCAGACACTTCCCCAGAATCCCTCAAGAATTCCCAGATCTCTCAGTCTCTGTTGTTACACGGTCAAGTCTTATTGGAAACGACTTCTCCAGATTTCCAACCCATTTAAAGTTCCTGGAGACCTCCACAAACATCAGGGTTGTTCCAAAATACAGCAACAACTGTTTGGAACTCTCTTTGTTCATGAGACATAAATACATAACATACATGTATATTAAATATATTCTATGTCTACACACACATTTCTGTTAGCATCACTTCACAAACTGTACAAGCTTAATTTGCCAGCCCCTGACAAACTGCACTTGAAGACAGTCTACCAGAATATGATAATTTAGTTAGGAAACAATTACAGAAAAGTGCTTGGAACGGATAAAAATAATGAAGTCGTAAAGACTGAAACCATGCATGCTTGATCCTTTTAAAGCACTTTTTGTGAATTAGTACTATCCTGATACATTGTGCCACCATACGCTGCCAACACTTCTCAGCTTAGATACAGATCATTTTAAAAATGTTTTAATGACAGATTTTTTTTCAGCCAAAAGATTTATGAATATTCACAAGTTTTCTCACCAGTTCTCTCGGTCTCATGTTGAAAAGGATTCTTTCCGCATTCTCACTGTCTTGCCTGCTTTCCATAATAGCCAGCAAAAGCTTGGAGGCATTGTTCTAGAGATACAAAACCAAATTAATGCAAATTTTAAATCTCTTTCATGGATTAATGATCCTTGCATTTGTTTTAATTGAGATTATGAGGACCACTTTTTAGTGGATAAGATTTTCAACCACTTGCATCTTTTATTTTACTGACATATTTAATGGAGGTTTTTTTAATGTCAGCATATTGTAACACCAACTCTGCACGCTATATTGGAAGGAAAATTTTAAACACTGAAAAATATTTGACTTTTACAGAGTGTTGCTGCAGACTGTGCAAGAGAAATTAAATTCCATTTCCTTTCCTTATTGCCCACCTAGCAATTTTTGCCTTGGCTTTCAGTTAAAATGAGACTCAACAGAGGCAATAACAAAACATATTACACAAAAGGTTTTATCATTCAGGCAGGTTTCCTTCCCCTTTGTTTTTTATTAAGTCCAACTGGTTATTATTTGAAAGGCTGTAAAATAAACTGTTTTCATACACTTCCGAGATTTTGTTTCACTACTAAATATTCCTGGGAGAATATATAAAGACAACCTTTGCTTTGTCAACTGGCTGCTTTTCACCAAGACTTCTCCTAAGGATTACACAGCATGAGCTTTAGCAGCAGTAGCCCAGTGGTGCCTCAGACTTCAGAGACCTGTCTGTCTTCCAGTTAAATCAGCTGTGGTGAAGTGGAGAGGAAGAATGGTTCTGGGGGTCTGGCTTGCTTTCTGGCAGAGCAGGGTTGCTTTGGCTGACCTGTCACAGCATCCCCTCATCATCCCCTGTTACAGACTGAGCTGTTGGAACACTTGGAAGCAGGAGGCAGTCCCAAGGGAAGAGGTAAGGGCCAGGAAAAGTCCCAACCCACTCTACAACCTCATTCTCTGCTGCTTATTGCCATTGTCAACAACTGCAGCTGAAATTTCTCCAGTGAGGGTGTGCCTCAGACAATTGGCATGGGCAGTTTCAGAGGAAAAGGGTTCAGCTGCGTTTGGGACCGGGGCAAAAAGAAAGATGTTATTCCCTACATGTTCAAGTAACTCGTGTTTTAAGCAGCCTTTGTATCCCCAAGTTTTGATGATAGAGCTGCAAATATGGAGCATTAGAGGTCAATAGAACAATCCCAGGAGTTGAAGTCTCCCAGCCAAACTTGTCCAACTTGGAAGCATTTAGTAAATTACAATTTAAGTACTATAGAGCAGAAACACACTAATTCCACAGCTAAAAGCCCACAGGGGTTATTCTTGGTGAGCACAGAATCACAAAGCCGTGCAGGTTGGATCATAAAACCACACACTAAAGGCTGCCCTCTGGACTAAGGTTTCAGCAGTCCAGCCCCTGCTCAAAGCAGCTTGCTCAGGGCTGTGTTAAGCTGAGGATTACACACCTCTGACTGGAGGACTGAAGGATAAGACTGAAGGTAAATGGAAGGAGAGCAGATTAGAATGAAGACTTGTACATAACTGGGGAATTAGAAACTTCTGGGAAAAGAGACTGGGAGCTGGGAGAAAAGCCAGGACAGAGGAGTCTGGGCTTGCCAACACAAGAATGAGATAAAGAACAACAGATGAGAAGAAAAGACCTAACTGGGACTGGCTCAAGGAGAACAGCACTCCATATGAGTTTTGCCATGTCCCTTTCCTTTTGCTTCCAAATCGAATCAGGACCATCCATGGGAAAGGTCTAGTCAGACTCTGCCTTGCAACCAACACTGCAGAAGTTTAACATGCACAGTGAACGAGAACAGGTGGAGGGAGAGGACAGCATTTTGATGAGAATTCCTAACAGGATGCTGCTCTGAAAAGCAGGACGCTTCCTCTTCTGTGGCAGTTTTCCCTTACAGTAGTGACCAAGTCAGTTGTGGTAGCACTGGTGGGATCTCCAAATGAGGAGGAGGGAAGGGGCCGTGACAGGCTCCCAGGTAGCCTGGTAAGGAAAGGGAGGAAACAGGAAGAAGGCATCAGTCCACTCACTCATGGGTGAGGAGGACTTTGAATCTATTTCCCAGTGCAGACAACCCTGGAGATGGACAGAAGCCTGCTGCAGCTTCCAGGAAGCTGGGAAAGGCAGAGGGTAGGTAGGACTTTGTATCTTCAACAGCCAGTTTCTTGCTACTGACTCAGCAGAAGTGCCATGCCATGGCCTAGAATTACAGCAGGCATTTGAGATGGTTATTTGACTACATATTCCTCACTTCCTGCACATTTGCAGACCCTAGGATCTGATTTCTCATCCCAGACATCAGTGAGGAAAAGAGGTCCATCACTTAGAAAATACAGCACAAAGTTCGTAACACCTTAGTACTGTGAAAAATCAGCTTCCAGGTGCTAAAAAACAGGACAGCTCAAAGCATTTCTACTCTTCATTTCATCTTTACCTGGGCTCCCATCTCATCTCCTGATAAAAATTTTGGAAAACTAAATTAATGAGTGAAGCAACCAGATACAGCTATGAGGAAAAAAAAGAAGACTCTTCTATTAGACTCCCTTAGACTGACAATGTCTCTTCATCCTGTCACAGATGTGGCAGACATTGAGATCTTACTGTGTGCCAGGGCTTACACATTAGTCAGTAAGGAAGGCCAGCAGGTCACACTCAAAATTAAAAAGAGGCAGAACAGAACACTGGCCATCTGTGCACTCAGTGAACACTGTCTGCTCTGCTCACTAAAAGATTTGGGAGTCCACTGGAAAATATAATCCATGAAGATGTAATTAAATACCACATCAAAAACTATGTGCAAAACAAGCTAAACTAAGATGGCATGGGAAAATATAACTCTGCATTTCCTTTGGTTGGGGGGTGTAAGTTCAACATACAATGTCCTCTGAAGTCAGCGTCTGAACTTGTTTGTAAGTGTAGATGTATGGGCCGATATACTTTGAATTCTGTATCTTCACTGCAAAATTTATGTATTTGCGACTTCAGAGTTGCCTATGAACACTGACACTGTGTGTGTCAATGTCAAACATTACTTGGTAAACTCGTTGCTTTATTATTTCAATGTGTTGCTACTCAAAATCAAAGCCGGCAGCTTCTTAATTTGGATCCAGTTCTTGAGATCACATCTTGCCCAGCAGCGTGTCCAGTTCCAGCACAAGAATGATATGCACATAATGGAACGAGTCTAGCAAAAAGCCATAAAAATGATGAAGGGAATGGAGCACTTTTCTTATAAGGAGCCACTGAAAGTTGTGACTGTTCAGCCTGGAGTACAGATGGATTAGATGGATCTTATCAATATGTATAAATACCTGGCAGGAGGAAATGTAAAAGAGGGTGCCAGATCCCTCTCAGCAGTGTCCAGTGAGAGGGCAAAAGACAAAATAAAACACCCATGAAATTCTATCTAAACACAAGAAAACACTTCTATACTGTGACAGGGATCAAACAGTGGGATAGGCTGCCCAAAATGGTTGTGGAATCTCCAGCTGGGGAAATACTCAGCTGGACATGGTCCTGGGAAACCTGCTCCAGCTGATTCTGCTTGAGCAGGGGGCTTGGACAAGATGACCTCAAGATATTCCTAGGAAAAAAATGACTCTGTGATTCTGTAAAATCCGAACCATTTCCACAGTTTGAACCTCTGCTATCATTCACCATGGTTTTTGCTAATTGAGTGAGCCTGAGCACAGACAACCTCCTGCGACCAGGGTCACACTGGTCCTTGCAGAGCTGTCTCTAAACTCCATTTTTGGTGACTACACAGAAAAGCTGTTCTACAAGCATTTGCTAGCCCCATGACAATGGCAAATCAAAATGGCACTGGAGTGAACGCAGCTACATCTTTACAGAGACAGAAATTTGGACTTCAAAAGAACTGTCTGCATGTTCAAAGTTAAATGTCTGCCTAAGTGTTTTGCTAGAGGGGGGCCTGAATTATATTGCCATTCAAAAATGTAATTACAGTTATTAAAATCATATGTAAGGCACTGTTGATTCAATGTTTCATTGTACATGATATATAGCTGTATTAATTATTTTATTAGACATGTATAATGTTGCCAATATGATGCAATGCGGCTACCACAAAGTATTTGCTGGTTTGGGGAGGAAATAGACCATCTGCAATGGAAATACTTAATTTGGGAGGCAAGAAAAGGCAATAACCCAGGGCTCCTCCTGGACAGATTCTACCCTGCTTGGCAGACAGCACAGCTGCAGAGCTCCCCTCTGCATGCACTGGCACACAGGCAGGAGGAACATATCCATGAGCCTGTCCAACTCTCCCCAGAATACAGAAGAAAATTACATTACAAGCCCTCCTGCTCTAGGCTTTGCCCTCACACTCTCCACTTTGTGTTTCCCCTCAGGGGACACTGAGAAGGGAAATAAAATACAATTTACTTGAACCTTGTTTTCAACTTTATTTGATATCGCAGGTCATCTGATGTATTATTCTTGTCCACAGCATTTTCTTCTCAAATAATTTTTAAGAGTTCAGTATTTAGAGAGAATGCCTGACTTGTTGCATGCCTGTACAGTGTGGCTATTTATCATTCTTGAGAGATTTTAAATCCACAATACAGACTTTTCATGCTAGCTGTGTCATGCCTGATGGATAGGATTTTTTTAAAGGAAAAGCTGAGGACATAGGCCCAAACACAGCAGTGGGTCAAAAGGCCTGTGGCAGAGGGCCTGATAAGGATTCAGAAGCTGAGATGAACTCATTTGCAAGCCTTTTTTCCAAAGGCTTCTGAGTATATTACGCTATGGTAAGATTAAGTAAATGTCAGGCTGCCTAGAGCTCTCACATAGGTAGATCTTCTGTTGTTACTCAAATTCAAATAAACAAATTTACATATACTGTACCTTGAGCTGAAGCACCAAGTCCATGCAGTATTTGCCAAGAGGGTTTATGTCATTCAAGATGAGAGCAATTATAATATCGATCCCATTAGACTCATGGGTGGCTATGCACGTCTGCAAAATAAGAGAAGAGAAGGGAACGGGGCAAGGGCAGGAGGGAGGGGAGGAGCAGGGAAAAGAGACGATACAGCCAGAGGGAGGGAGAGAACGTGCACATCAGCAAACTTCCAAAAGAAGGATCCAGAACATAAAACACCTTGCAACAGCAATGAACCTTTCAGCCAAAGCAGAACAGCCTGAAAACATGCCACAAGAAGTGCTGGGGGAGACTTGTGTGTACAGAACTAACCCAAACACTGCCAGCAGTGAAACACCCAACTGGAAAAAAGGTGGTGCAAGCTAAAATCTGCTCCCAGCGAGTCCCGCAGGGCTTGGCACCAAGTGGTACAAGTTACAGACAGCAGCCCTCAGGAGCACTGCCAGATTCAGCTGAGCACATGCCAGCCCCAGACATAAAAGACAAGCTCGACAAAGCAGGCACAACCAAATTTGCACGCTCAGATTCTTCATTTGCCCTCAGCAGCCAGCATTAAAATTGCTGTTAGAGCATGAAGTGTTCATGAAAATCAAGGTTCTCTCCATGCATCTGGACACATCCTGCACAGAAGTGTATTTCTGGATATGGAATTCAAAAGTGTATTTGTGACCAACAGTACTTCCCAAATGCCTTTATAGCTGGAGTTCTGGACCTTCTAGGCCTTGTGCATAAGAGTAAGTTATGTAAGAGCCTATGGCACTTGACTCTGGCAGGTTTATAGGACACTAGGAAAGCAAAAGTCTTCCAGAAAGACAGAGAGAGGGGGAAAAACGAAAATGAGAGCATGGAGCATTTGCCCCTGAAATATATTGAATTAGACTTGCAGTTGGTGTAAACAAGTGTAACTCAAATCCCGACTGACTTCCCAGCAGATAGGTCTAAGTAATAAAGTGTAATTCATCATTCCCTTCCAGATCAGTGTTCCTCCAGTGCTTCTCACATAACTTTGTTGGAGAACACGTTAACTTCTAACATTTTTTTTTCATCTCCAGTCCTGTAGCTATACTTTTTTTACAGTTGTTTTTCCCATTCATAAGTGGATTGAATATGACTGTTCAAAATTTAGTCCACTAATGGATTTTTGTTTGTTTTAAAAATATTAAGTAAAGGCAGCTGATTACCAGCAGTGGCAGTAAAAGCACTTTACATTTCATTGGTGCACGTTAATGAAGATGCATTAATATTGCATGTATTTTTTCAGCTATTTCTAGCATAGAGAACAGATTGCTTCTGTAATTTTGCTCACCACAGTTTTCCCCACTGCTAATCCATAGCAAAAATTCTGCAGTTTCATCCACTATGACAACTTCACTGCAGTTCTCTTCAGATCAAATATGGCAGCATGTAACCACATCCTTTACCTTTCTACACTTCTTCAGCACGGCACTAAAGAGACTTTTACCAAAAGTCACAGCTGTGTGACTTCAAAAGACTGCAGTGAGCAAGGCATAGGAGACGAGAAGCGTGGTCTTTAGTCCCATCCATTTCACTACTGATACCATAATTAAAGATGCTGCTAGGTGGTATGGCAGGATGGCAAGTTAAGCTTTGCGGCAGTTATGTGAAATAAGGAGAGTAAATGTCAGCAATGTTTATAAACATCAGCAAGGGCAAAATGTGTGAAAAAGAAGAACATAGGGCTGTGTTTGCAATGCACTTCCAAAACCGTGACTCCAAATCCAGTCTCACAAAGTGAGGTTTAAGCCATGGACACAGCAACATAAAACATGAAACTCTCTCCAAAAGGACTGCAAACCCTCAGAGGAAGAAGAGGTAGCACAGGAAGAGTCTGTTTTGAGTTCTGACTTAGAAGGGTCGCTCAGGCTTTATGAAAGCTTGAAGTGTGTTAAGTCTAGTCATAGCAGCTACAAGTGCATTTACGGTATCAGGAATACTGAAAGGTCTGTGATAGGCACCCAGACACCAACACTCAGATACAGCCTTCTGCATCCAGAAGTTCTTGAGTCCTACCTGGTTTTCATGGCACGGGCCCTGGCAATATTCCGTCAAGCTTTCCAGCGTCTGGTTGACAAGAGCCACGTTCCTCTCATTGATGTAAAGCCCCAGTAAGCCCAGCCCACCTGTGGTGCTCCCACAGATGCAGTCCAAAAACTGAAGGGTCTCACAAACGAGGTTGTAATTTGTTTTATTGTTTTGATGTCTTAAAAAATTCTGGTGGATGGAGGAAAGGAACACAAA